>JAOTON010001169.1:1072500-1298710 GCA_034440635.1 Lepas anatifera
CGGCCCATTGAGTATAGCATTACAACATGGAGAATAACTGATTCGGTTTCAATTCTTGCATTCCACATTGATCGACTGACACGCAGTGCCCAAATGAGCATGCTAAACACGCAGGTCATCCCTAACGTACACGTCAATAATAGCTTTTGAGGGAGGGGGCGGGGTGGATTAACGACCGCAACAACTGCAGGGGTTATACTGCTTCGGAGGGCGAAGGGGGTACGATAGACATGAGCCAGGACAGGATACCAAATCGTGCCTGTGGGTGGGCTCGAACCCGCGACACTCCGCACCAGCAGGACGCCACGGGCCGGACGGAGCCCGCACACTAACCGATCGAGCCATCTATTTTTGTACACGTCAGTTCGACAGCAAACGAATAAATATACCACCGGAGGGCGACATACTTCACGCTAGGGCCGATAGCTGGACCCGATTTGGCGGCCAAGAACGGTAAATTACATTTCCGATGTAATTAATGTCACGCCCGTCTCGAAATCTGACCCTGAAATACCTTGGAGACACCAAAAATTGGTTGAATCTGGCACAAGAGAGGTGATTTCGTATCAACACTTGACATTTCTTGCCCTCCCAGGACCTAGACTGGTGGGGGAAAACCCTCGTTAAACAGTGAATTTCGGGAGGTCTTTGCTGATGATCATGAGCGCGATTGACGTCTCATTTTCCACTAAAGTCCCATCACTCTGGTCAATTGAAGTCACACGGACACGGACACGGACACGGACACGCACGCGCACGCACGTACCACACCCACACAATTTATTCACATCATCCCACTCCAACAAACAAGACAAATATACACATACAAGCAATAAAAGGCAGTCAACGGCATACATGAGTGACAGTTATAGCCACACATGGACTGGCGCGGGAAGGACTTCTACTATTTCGGTGCCTCTACCCAGCTTGTCAGTCCCTACCAACCCTCACGATTGTACTTTTCGCAATCGTAGAAATACTTTATGATCGTAGCATTTTGCACAAGGCATATTTGTATCATGGACCCAACCAATGCCTTTCCTCAACACGTCACTCCCACATAGTTATTCCCTTTAAATTTATATGGATCAATATCGAAGGTAATCGATGATCAAGTTGTAATACATTGCCAGCATATTTCTGCTAAACCCACATGCACAATAAGTATGGGTAAAAGTTCACCATATATATGTGACCGGACCATTCCTTGATACCTCATTCGTGACATTTATGAAAACATTCGGGCTCGTTGATACCAGTCAGTGAACTAAGACATGCACTTACGTGGAGTCAAAGCACAGAGTTATCGATTCTGTGTACTGATTGGAAGCCTGGCAGCACCATGGCAACCCCCAGAAACATCCGCAAAGGCTTTGACTGACATTTCAGATATTAATCTTGAAGCGACTAGTCAATCTTCTGTGTTGTTCAAGTCCACATTTCGCCCGCGCACTTCTTGGAGGTCCACTTTTCATATGCTGCTGCCGTCATTATGAAGCCTCCTCAAGGTCTGCAAATAGCTTCGAAGAGAAGTCCGCCCCCGTAACGCTAACGTACTAATGTGAATTGAATTTGAATCATCGTATCAGGGCGGGTCAAGGATATCAAAACCTTGAATGTCAAAGTGTATCGATGATATAATTATGTACTTCAATTCTCATCAAGGATTTTTAGAATTATCTAGAATCGGTTAGAATCCTGCTAACCAGTTTCGCCTTGAAATGATCATTAATCTTTAGGGCTTAACGACACACAAACTACTGAGGCCATATAGCGTCTGAGGGGGAAGGGAACGAACTCAGGGGGAAATAAAAGTTGTTTTGCGCCGAGAAACCACGGCGTAAAATTCGAGAAGTTTCAGCCAAATGCGTAAGTTTTCCACCCCAGAATACATAAGCGTAAAGATACCATCACCTCATATATAATGGGAGGATAAGGATATAGATGGGAAGGGGGCACCTCACAGATAAGGGTGGGGGGGGCGAAGTGCTAGTGTTTGCGGTTCTTTGCATGGCAGACCTCGTGTTAACTGGTTTTAGGGAGCCTTTTCAGGCTCAGAAGGGCGTCTTTTGGGTGTTAGGGGAGGGCTAACCCTTCGCCCCCTTGGATCCGTCTCTGATTTCAGGTGGGGTTTATCTTTTTTACTAGAATTTCGAGTTCTGAAGGAAACGATTGCTGAGCTAGGGTTTCCCGGGTGTTTTACTAAATGGTTCTCTCAGTTATGATAGTTACGTAAGATGGGGCCACTCTGAAATCGTGGGTAACTTCCAACAGTGTTAGAAATTGATGAAAATTGTATTTGATTCAAGAATGGTTCTCGTGGAAAGTGTTACGGAATTGTCAAGAAAAACAACGTGTATAAACAGGGTTTATTTACTTGATCTTTACGACGTAAACGCGTAAAAACTCCAAAGGTTTCTTACGTTGCGTAAATTTTCTACTATGGTGCACGGCGGAAAATTCATAATTGTCTTAAAGCCCACTGCGTAAGAATTCGTCCCCTACCCAACTATTATTTTCCCCTGAACGAGCTAGGCTTGAGCTAGGGTAGGGCACCAAATCCTGCCTCCGGGTGGGCTCGAACCAACCACACCCTGCACATACAGCATGCCATAGGCCGAGCGCGCGCGACAACCGACTGCGATCTGCGACTGCGTGCCAACCCCGCTTTGAAACTATTTTGTTTCTGTCGTTAGCCTAAAGACGTGGATATCAAAAGGCGTGTGATGAACCAGACAATGAAAAAATAAAAGCATTAACACTTCGTGTATGTGTAACAACTTTTATTAGACACATGACAGCCATTTCATACAAGGTTAGTCGAAATTCATCCATTGTTATGGATTTTTGTAATACCCCAATATTTCATCAGAAGATTTTTGTTCTGCAGCCAATCGAAAAGTATGTATATATATATATATATATATATATATATATATATATATATACATATATATATATACATATATATATATATATATATATATATATTATATAAGGAATCATAAAATCACACACGTGCTTCAACGCTCTTCCGCTTTGTTCAAAACCTTTTTCCAAGAAAAAGGAGTAAATATTCCCTATGACATATAAAACGGTGAATGTCAGCCACATGCATAGGACGTATATTTGCGAGAGCGCGTGGCTCGCACCAATTGCGTCACGGAGCTGGGACTTACATGGGTGCATGATGGAGGATGGAAATCGACTTGGAAGGACTCTCAAACAAGTCGGAACCGCTCGATCGGTAGATAAAATCGGGACACTGACACTGATACGACAAAGGAGGGCGTGCCGCCCCGATATCTCAGTTGGTAAAGCATTCGGCTCCGGTCCGCTGCTCAGGAGCAGTGGCAGTGCGTGTGCAGGCTTGATTTCCCCTGAGACGCTCCGGCGCTCAATATTTACCCGAGGTAGGTCGGCTGGCAGCTGACTGGTGAGAGGCTGACCTGAGCGGCTGAGCGGGGAGGCCGTCCCTGGGCTTTGCGGCACGTTAAGCTTCGGCTACTAAATTAACCGTTCATTGTGGGAGTTGCTCGTTGGGATGGCGGGGTCGGGGTATCCGTGACAAGTCCCTTGACGACTAGTGAGGTTCCAACTCAAAGAACCGAACAAAAACATAAATCAGCAAGGTGCTTACTGTGTTTTGGCTATATGAATATACATTTTTACCAACGATATATGACAATAAAAATACACTTTTACAAATGTTTCCTAACGATTTCGACAATAAAATGGGAGTTTCATCAACGCATCTTCAAATTAATGTCACTTCCACTGGGGCGTTGGAAAACTCCACAAATTCCCACAGAGCTAAATGCAAGCAAAAATTGGGCACTGGATAAAATATGAATGCAATGCCCTTCAGCCAAACAAGATCCCACGGGTCGGGAGGAAGCACTAGTTGATAAGGTGCTTCCTAGTAGTGAAGCTATCTCACTCTAAAAGTGAGGGTAACTGCGTTGAATACGTTGGTGGGAGTAGAAGCAGTTTTTGTGAGCGTGCGTTTTGAGAAAGAGATACAGGCATCAGTTGACTGGCCTATTCATCGTCAGCACAGAGTCAAAGCGCCGCAATCAGCCGACACGCTGCGGCGCGGTGTCATTTAAGAGCGGAGAAGCTCATAAGGCGTCTACACTCCACAGCGTGCCAGAAGTCAGCCACACGCCCGAACCGACCGCCAATCAACCCCAGCAGGTGATAACGTCCTACCTCGATCAATGACGACAACGGCCCAGTCCAGTATCTATAAATCAATCGGAGAGCTTGACTTACCTATTTAGAGAGAGAGAGAGAGAGAGAGAGAGAGAGAGAGAGAGAGAGAGTGAGAGTGAGTGGTGAGTGAGTGAGTGAGGAGAGAGAGAGAAAAAGAGAGGAGGAGAGAGAGAGAGAGAGAGAGAGAGAGAGAGAGAGAGAGAGAGAGAGAGAGAGAGAGAGAGAGAGAGAGACAAAAGCATGGGCACACAGCACAAGTGGTCCAACCTTAAAGGGAATGAACCACTTTGTCGAAATTCTATAAATAATAATTCAAGAACAAAAGAGGTCTGGAAATCAGGAAACATAATTTTCCCCACTTTTATACGCTAAGGACAGAAATGTACATCTTTTCTAACAATATGTGACGGTATCAAAACAACACTTTTAATAATAAGTGGAATCCCAAACCTTGATCATAGACATGCTGTAAAATCGCTCTGCCCATTCACAGCGTTCCCGCACGACAAATATGGCAAGCACGGGCTTTTCAAATACATGGTGAAATAATCGCAGAACCCGCAACCGACTTTCCACTAGGGACGTCCACTCTCATCATCAGTATCCTATTTGTTCACTTGCCACGGCAATCATACTCTCGGTCCGCCCGTCCATTCTCGGTCTTGTTAAGCACTGGTACAAAAACTGAACGACAGATGGCGTTACGGTGGCCGTGTTTATTCAATGGTGGAAAGATTATGCATATGCCTGATGTACAGAAACAATTTCAGAGTTGGATTTTGAAGAAAAAAACTAATTGATATTTCCTTCGGAAAGGACGGGGAGGAAGAACGTGATGTGAGTTGCAGCCATTGGGTGCATTTCTGCCCAGTGACGCTCTGCGAGGGACAAAGTTTTCGGTCAACGGGCATATTGCATGCTGGTCCACTCGCTAGCATGGTATTTTCTGCGAGCGGGCTTATAACCAGTCATATTACTGCAACCATATGGAAGGTATATTCCTTCAGGGTTTGAAATAAGGCATTAAGCCCCTTCACTTTAAAGTCTAAAGTAGGCGGAAATTTTACACAGATAGCTTTGAATGAAATTAAATATACCAATTAGTGGTTTCTCAACATGCTTTACAAAACTGATATATAAATTCAAAACACATTATAAAAGTGGTACACTCCTTTCAGGGCTTTACGACGCACAAAACAATACAAATGTGCAGGGGTCACATGGCGTTACCAAATCCACCATTCTTGGAAGAAGATGCAGAATACCAGTTCATACATTCAACTCGGGTCGGCAGCGTGGTAATCGAACGCGCCTCCCCTACGCAGACAGCTATATTTATGGGGGAGAGGAGGAAGGGACGCACACAAGAAAGCAACTCGGACCGCAACAGAGTAAACATTCTTGGATTCCACAGTTCCTGGCAAGTAGTCATTCCCCGACTTCCTACGGCGCTGCCCCTGCGTCGGAGGCCGGCTCACCTGTGTAGCTGAAGGCAGGCAGCAGACGGCCCTCAGGGTCGTACCAGCAGCGCAGGCTCATCTGACTGCAGCGGCACTCGCCAGAGAGGCAGTTGTCGAGACAGTTACACAACTGCGGGCAGAGAGGCAGCGCGTCACAGAGAGGCAGTTGTCGAGACAGTTACACAACTGCGGGCACAGAGGCAGCGCGTCACAGAGAGGCAGTTGTCGAGACAGTTACACAACTGCGGGCAGAATGGCAGCGCGTCACAGAGAGGCAGTTGTAGAGACAATTACACAACTGCGGGCAGAGAGGCAGGCGTCACAGAGAGGCAGTTGTCGAGACAATTACACAACTGCGGGCACAAGAGGCAGCGCGTCACTGAGAGGCAGCTACACAACTGCGGGCGGGAGGCAGCGCGTCACAAGAGGCAGTTGTCGAGACAGTTACACAACTGCAGGCAGAGAGGCAGCGCGTCACTGAGAGGCAGTTGTCGAGACAGTTACACAACTGCGGGCAGAGAGGCAGCGCGTCACTAAGAGGCAGCTACACAACTGCGGGCGGGAGGCAGCGCGTCACAGAGAGGCAGTTGTCGAGACAGTTACACAACTGTGGGCACAGAGGCAGCGCGTCACAGAGACACACAACTGCGGGTACAGAGGCAGCGCGTCACTGAGAGGCAGCTACACAACTGCGGGCGGGAGGCAGCGCGTCACAGAGAGGCAGTTGTCGAGACAGTTACACAACTGCAGGCAGAGAGGCAGCGCGTCACTAGAGGCAGCTACACAACTGCGGGCGGGAGGCAGCGCGTCACGAGAGGCAGTTGTCGAGACAGTTACACAACTGCGGGCACAGAGGCAGGCGTCACAGAGAGGCAGTTGTCGAGACAGTTACACAACTGCGGGCGAGAGGCAGCGCGTCACAGAGAGGCAGTTGTCGAGACAATTACACAACTGCGGGCAGAGAGGCAGCGCGTCACGAGAGGCAGTTGTCGAGACAATTACACAACTGCGGGCACGAGAGGCAGCGCGTCACTGAGAGGCAGCTACACAACTGCGGGTGGGAGGCAGCGCGTCACAGAGAGGCAGTTGTCGAGACAGTTACACAACTGCGGCAAGAGGCAGGCGTACTGAGAGGCAGTTGTCGAGACAGTTACACAACTGCAGGCAGAGAGGCAGCGCGTCACTGAGAGGCAGCTACACAACTGCGGGCGGGAGGCAGCGCGTCACAGAGAGGCAGTTGTCGAGAAAGTTACACAACTGTGGGCACAGAGGCAGCGCGTCACAGAGACACACAACTGCGGGTACAGAGGCAGCGCGTCACAGAGAGACAGTTACACAACTGCGGGCACAGAGAGGCAGTTACACAACTGCGGGCAGAGAGGCAGCAAATCACAGAGAGGCAGCTAGAGAGACAGTTACACAACTGCGGGCACAGAGGCAGCACCTCATCCAGAGTTTCCGAAACTTGTCTTAGTGTTGGATGTCGAGAGGAAGTTATCCACATCCCAATCTAAAGGTAGAAACCATTGATACAGCAATGACAATGGCTTCCGATATTAATATATTGACGATGTAATAGGGCAATAAGCTGGGCACATATAGCCAAAGAAGCTGAAGTGCCCTTAAACACCAATCATCATCATAATAGGGCAATAAGGAAGACATCTAGAATAGACCCACGAGCAGGGTTGGAATTTTTGCCAGTTGAGAAGGGTTTCTGCCGCCAGCCGGTTTTTACCGGTTTAAACCGGCAGAAAGTGGCAGAAAGTGGCAAAAACTCGGGGAGGCCAAATTTGTCATTATTTATGGAAACTGAACTTAAAGCGTTTTCCAAAAGTTGTTCCCAACATCATGCTGATAATTACACTGTATTTCCGGTATTCTGATCATTTTATTTAGCATTATATATTTTCTAGTCTTAGTCTTAAGCCTAGTGCAGCAGACGCAGATAGGATCGCATGCTATCCACATTTTAATCGCTTCAATTGTTAATCATCGATAATATTATCAGCTGAATCAAACAGGGGCTAATTCGGATGTCTGGTGGTAGTCTAAATGAAATAAGACGGTTTTCCTGACTAGAAAGTCAAGCCGCTCGAGCTCAGTAAGGATCCAGCCCATGCGTGGGGGTCTCCGATGCAGTTCTATATCGGAGGCAAGGCAAGCACCTTTTAGGTGACTGCGAAGACTATTATTATTTTACATGTCGTATTTGGTGACAATTTTGAGTCTTCTTCAACGCCGAACAGTGGCAAACATTAGAAAGGGTACAAGCTGTGGATTCCCAAGCCCTTCCGAGTGACTGGTGTACTGTATCTTTTACGGCGAAGGACATTACGAAGGACATTATTTCAGCCTGAATACATGGAAACTGCATTATTAGCAGTACTTTTGAGCTTCTGTTAGTTATACTTATCAAGTGAAGATCAGCATTGACAGACCTGTTCTGGTTAAAACATTCACCTTTTCAAACATGATGCCTCCTCGAGCTACTTTGTTCGTCTCTTCTGATCATAAGCTCCTCTCAAACCTAGGTAGTGGCTTTTACCCCCAGTGGTCGGTTATACCATACATTTATCTCTTGGCAGGCGCACACCCAGGATTTTCGTTTGGAGGGCGGTAGGCTGATGGGGAGGGGCAGCATGTCACGCGCAAGGATTTCTTTCCCTGGTAAGGAGGCGGCAGTTTCGGAGGAACAGGGGCGGCTTGAATCACATATTGGGCGAACGCTTCAACGCAGCGGCGCCACGCTAGGGACAGGGACGGCAAGATGAGAGTAGAACTGGTACTAAAAGCCAGATCAGGCTCATTTCTGCCCTCCATGGCTGCCTGCGTCTGCCTCTCCCCCTTGGATGGGCTACTGTCTCTTCGAATAAAATATCTGAAATAAATTATATAAAACAAAATTAGGTTGAATGGACCAAACTGTTGTTTAATAATACGCGTACGATTTCTTGTGATTAGAGAACAAATCTTTATATTGACATACCTACACTTCTGATGTGGTATTTCACTTGTGGCGTCATCTTAAGTGTATGTACCGGTTCGTAACTAATATAGAAGCAACGACACTTCATCCATTGTAAAAACCCTTCATATCAGAAAGGTGAGGTCACTTGGGGATCCAGGCGGTCCGTTTGGGGGCGAGGGCAAACTGATCGGCAAAAAGCCGATGAACAAAAAATGTCACACGGCCTAAATGGAAGCTGACTGCTTCAAAAAAATTTGCTGCCGGCCGTGCGGGGGGGGCAAAAACACTATTTTCGACATTATAAGGCTGGCCTCTCTTTCCTCCCCCTGGATCTGTCAATGGATTGGTTCCAGGCATAAAATACCATTCGGTTTGAACAGATTATTGAAGGTGTGTGATAAAATGGAAGAAGAGAGTGCTGAAGCCTCCCAATAAACAGTAATATACGGTTTTACCCCAGAAGATGTCTTACATCCATATCGAACGCGAATGCGTTTTTACCCAAGTGTATGTCGCCCATGTGTATGTGTGGAAATATATGTATGGATACAATATCAGTTAATATTTAGTATTTCATAGTTTTTGCCACTTTTTGCCACCGGGTTCATGCCAGCCGGTTTAAACCGGTTTAAACAGGCAGTTTAAACCACTTTCTGCCGGCTGCTGCCAACCCTGCCCTCGAGTGTCGTTTACCAGGGGACAAAAACACCTCAGGGCTTGTTTCTGAGAAGATAGAAACTGCACGACATAGGTCACATTTTCCATCCACAACTGGGAAGATTTGGGTAGCGCAGTCCGCTGCTGCCGGACCCTGCACTCCGAGCCCGCGGCGCCACCCTGACAATACTTTAGGGAGAAGAGGTCAAAAGTAGCATTGTATCCGTCTGAAATCAATTATGATATTCGGCAGGTAGGACCCACTACGCTCTAAATACTCAATTGGCTCCATTTAATAAGCCGAGCTGTCAATGCCCGTAATTGCCATACTTAAGCGGAGCGCGAGTGTCGCTGAATTCATGGAGACCGAGCTAAAATACAACAGCACCTACATAATGCAACAGACTCCGTAATTAATAAGTTTTGATGCCATTAAAACTTAATTCTCCCGACAATTCAGAGCATACGGGTACAACTATCTCTACCGATTCCGGTAGAACATTCTCCTTGTATTGCCCAATTAGGCGATTGAAACAAAAACAGCAATGATTTCAAATACGGCCGGGATAAGCATTGAAGCATTGCATCACAACAATTGTGTAACAAAAAAGTGATAGCCATTACTGTCGGAAACTTATTACTATCGAGAACAAAAACTGATTTCTTACCATAAAAATATCCCAAAACGTCTTCCTTCCATGTTTGAGAGCCCACGTTGGCTAACGTAAAAAAACTAGCAATTCCCATACAATGCGTCGATCAAAAGCTCTGTAATATATGAAACATATTCAAGTTAATGCCCACCTTTATCACTCTGTTTGCGCCCCTGAAGAGATCTTTCTCGATGTCTTCCCAGAAGCCTTTTAATTTCTCAGAGTCAGGGTTGACACCGGCTCCGACAAGCCTCACAGCAGATAAGCAACACCCTGGGAAATTAAGTTAAGACCATCCAACTTAAACGTCTTAACGAGGCGGAAGCCGGCTGTCATTAAGCGAACTATTATTAGCTTGTTCCGGATGACGACCACTTTGGCTCTCAGTACTATCACGCCAAACACGCCCTGTTCGTTAAGGCAAGCAAAGAGAAGATGACTTCTAAGATGCCGAAAGATTGTCCTATGAAGCGAAACAGTCACACCAGCAGGGGCGGATTCAGGATTTCCTCAAGAGGGCGAATTCAAGACTCGGGACCCGTCGTTTGGGGAGGGTGCCCGCGACTAGGAGGGGGCCCGCAAAAATAGTTAAATTTGATGGAATTCAACCCTAACAAATGATGCCACAAGCCCAGCCCGGGGTCATTTTACAGGAAACCACAACATCTATACGCTCACACGCACTGTATAGTCAGTATATACATATACAGACAGGGCTTTTCACTCGTGGCACCCTTGCGGGGGGGGCGGCAGCTGCGGCGGGAGGCGTTCTTTCCAGTGTTTAAGGTCGGCCCAAGGTGGGGGCGATCTCGCCATCGCCCCCACCTTGGATCCTTCCCTGCACACCAGCCCTGCTGACTTCCGGTCACTGACTGGCGGCAAGGTCAGTAGTGCGGGACCGAGCAGCACCCGCAGCGTCCGGGACGTTCCACTGGTCTCACCATCAGCGAAGTGATGGTCTTGTCAATGTTGAGTTTCATGGTCTCGCAGTTCTCGGCGATGTACACGTAGTCCGTGGGCAGGGTGACATCATCGCACTCGTTCACAGCCTGAGGGCACGCAGGGAGGACACGCGTGAGTCGTGACCTCACGTGCCCGGCACGTGGTCTGGTGCAACATGGATACAGACGATGAGCCACTAACCCGGTTTTTCATTGCCAAAAGCTGTATCAGGATCGCCATTGTACTCGGATACACCGTCCAATCGCGATTGAACTTGTGGGACCTAGGTCAATCATACACCTAAGAGGCCCTAAAAGATATGTAACCGCAAGACAGTGGCGGATACAAGGGGGCTGGGGGACTCAAGCCTCCTCCCACTTGGAGCATCACGAGTGCCTATAGTAAATGCATAGCCCGGGGTCGATCCGAGGCAATGGTGGGAGAGGCTCCAGCCCCATTCCCCAAAATTCAGGCCTGGATCCACCACTGCCACAAGATTGCATTGCATACCGCCCTCATGACACGAGTCCCTGATCTAGCCTCCATGCCAAAAATGCGATCCGGATTGGACTGCCGAGGGAGTACATCAAGTGTTATTTCCACACCAATATGGCACAGCCCGTGCTCAAGTGCAGGAAAAATAGCACTCGATAAACTCGACGAATCGACGATGTATCCCTATTAGCGGTCCGATATGGATCGTATTTTGACCATGGAGATTAAGTTCCTGTCAAAGTGAGCACCAATAGATCACGATGTCGTTCCAAGTCTTGGATACATGATGTCCGATCCGAAATCATGTTTCGTGTCCTCCGCTTATGGGATGCAGTATTATCTGTCATTAGCCCAATGAGACATTGCATGGAATACCTATGTCAAAGTAGCGTTTTACAGCACAAAGTAGCAAATATTAATGAAAGAAAGAGGGGACAAAGACCGTAAGTAATATCTTCCTACTAAATTAAGTCACTTTCTGCATAGCTCAGAATTGATGGTCATTTAAATCTCCAAAGTGGTGTATCACACTTTGCGTTGATAATGAGGCATGACTTCCAAACATATTTACCCTTGCATTTTATTCTGTAGCGAAATTCGCACCGTCTGACAAAGATTACAAAACAAGGTTTGATTATAGATAAGTGAAGGCCACTAAGCCAACACTGCACGGGGCCGTTCCTCAGCTGCCGATTCCCGCCCGCCGCCAGTCTCACCTGTATGGGCAGCTTCTCCTTGCCGCGGCTGATGTCGTTGCTGAGCACGCGCTCGCCGCGGCCGCCGCCGGCCCGCGCCACCAGCTGCGTCAGCTCCATGTTGAGCAGCAGCGCCAGCCGGGTCTCGGTGCGCTCGGCGCCGCAGCAGTCCAGCGCCAGCATGCCCTCGCGGTTGCGGAGCGCCGTGTTGGCGCCGTGGGCCAGCATCAGCAGCACGCACTGGTAGTGCTGCTGCCGCGAGGCGATATGCAGCGGCGTGTCGCCGTGCACGTTAGGACTGTTGACGTGACAGCCGGCGGCCAGAAACAGCTCTGCGATCTCCTGGCAGCCGGAGAACGCCGCCCAGTGCAGGCCCGTGTTCTGCTCCTCGTCGCAGATGCGCGGGTTGGCGCCGCGCTGCAGGAGGTAGCGCACCACGCTGGGGTGTTTGTGCTCGGAGGCCCACACCACCGGCGTCCAGCCTCCGTCGTCCTGCTGGTTGACGTAGCCGGACTGAGCGCGTCCGCTGGAGAGCAGGTAGTGGCAGCCCTCCATGTTGCCGGCCTGGGCTGCCAGGTGCAGCGGCGACATGCCGTCCTCGCCCCGCGTGTCCAGCGCCGCGCCCGCCGTCACCAGGTACGCCAGTACGGCGTTCTGGGCGCGAGCCGCTGCCGCCATCAGCGGAGTCTGCAGGTCGCGGTCCACCGGGTCCAGGCAGGCGCCGGCCGCCAGCAGCACGTGCGCCGCCGCCACGTGGCCCTGCTCGGCCACCAGGTGAAGCGGCGACTTCTGGCTGTTATCTTTGTACTTCTGGTTGGGAGACCAGCCCTGCGACAGCAGACTCAACAGCTTCTCCACGTCGCCAGTGCGGAGGTGCTTGAGCTGGTCTTTGCTCGATATTTTGGCCTCGCCGGCCCCTTTAGCCTGGTTGACAGCCAGGAGGCATCTCTCCAGCTTCTCTCTGTCGGGACCGGCCGGCAGACCGCCGGCGGAGACTTCGCGGCCATCCGGTAACGTGAGGCGGAACGGGCTGGCGCTCACCGGCAGCACACCCGGCGAGAACACCTCCTTGACGTCCACGTCCCTGCCCATGGAGATGCGCGCGCTGCGACTCTTCTTCAGCGTGCCCTGCTGGTGGAAGAAGGTGGGCGTGCGGCCGGTGCGGATTGTCAGCTGGACGGCGCGCAGTTCGTCCGTGTTACCGCAGTGTGAGCATACCAGCAGCTCTCCCAGCTGAACGGCACACTTGCGGTGGAACAGGTGCGGCGCACACTGGTGCGTACAGCGCAGGAACACTCCCTGAGTGCAGAACAGGCCGCAGGCGGGGCAGCAGTGGTGGCGCCGCAGTCTCTCGCGATGGAGGCCGCACATCAGCTGGAAGGCCACCTTGACGCTGGGCCGCACCATCCGCGGGTTGACCACTAGGTTACAGCAGCCCACCAGACGCCCGTCGATGGCATCGATGGCCTGGCAGAAGTGCTCGCCTCGCGTCAGGTCGGCATCCGCCGCCGGCGTCTCCGCCTCCACGCACTTACACCCGATGTTCTTCAGTATGGAGTCCATCATTTTGGCAGGGACGGTGCCCTCGGGGGGAGCTGGTTCACCGCCGCCACTGCCGCCGGTGACTGAGCCGGCTGGCGAGTTACTGAGCGACTCGCCACGTGACATGCGACTGTAGGGCACCGCCGGGGTCACACTGCTGCGGCGCCGCTTCACGGCCTGAGCCACCGACTGTCGGCTGCCCAGAGTCGCTGCAGCTGCCGGCGACACGGAGGCACGCTGGCTATCGTTCAATCAACGGGATATTCGGACACTGAATGTCAGCGATACATACTCAAAACCAGTCGCCGTGAAGTTCGCAGTGTCCAGTGACAATATCTTACAGAAGGCAACATTGTAAGTGAGCTAAAAACTAACCTTTCTATATCAGCTGGCCGGTATATCAGCTGGCCGATACATTTTGTGAGGATCCGCATACTATATAATATCGACACTGCAAATACACACAAATCTCCCTATTTAAAGGGGAATGTAGGCGGTAATAATAGCATTACATAAAAAACAACGCAAAGGAAGCTGTTAGCCTCACCTTCTTCCTCCTCTAGTTCCTCACTGGATTCCAGAGGGCTATCCTCTAGCAGGGTAGATGGAATGAAAGACTTCTTCAGCACAACCTGTGGGATGCTCTTGCGCGCCTTTCCTTTAAGGAGAATATCTCCACTTTCGTTCGCTTCCGTATCACCCTTTCCAGGCTCTTCCTCTTCCAAGTCCTCTGACACGACAGTTCCTTCCACATCTTCTTCAGCATCTTCCATAGGTTCATCCGATGACAAATCCAGCTCCACTTCCATTCCTTTCACGGCCTCACTCCCCAAGCCATTAGCGCTTCCATTATCGACACTAACTGAGTCATTCACATCATCCAGGTCTTCTACTTCGCTCCCTGAGGCGGATGTCACTTTCTCCCTCTGCTACTTCGCTCAGTTCCCTGGTGGCGGTTTCAGCCGCGGCGGAGGCGCCCTCCTCCAACTGGCGCGCGATGTGCTTCTGTACCCGCATCGCCTCGTCAGGTCCCAGTTCCCGAGCCAGACCCATCACCTCCGGACCGGAGGCAGGCAGTTCAGAGGCACCCATCGGCTTCCGCACTGCCTTCTTCTTTTTCTTATTCTCGAAGGAGTACTTCAGCCCCTTGAAATGTTTAGTTTTCTTTTTCCCTGTTTTCGTGAGCATTGCAGCAGCACGATTTTTGGCAGTGATGTTGGCCGGCCTGCGAAACAGCGGCTTCTTGCGAACTTCCTCGGACACGCGAAGACGTTTACCCTCTGGAGGTCCTTCTGACAGCTCGGCACCAGGTTCACCTGACATATCGCGGCGACGTAGCCTGCAGAACGACGCCACACGTCACATAAAGCACATGAAAAACATAAATGTCTCCATCCATGATCCTGAAACTGTTTTCGTGCAGAGAGGGGAGTGAGGCGTAAATCCCAAAAGAGGTCAAAGTCAAATTCTTTTATTAAATGTTAAAAATCCTTTGTCATGCATTTTACAAGCAAAATTTCAACAAGTCGCATGTACTATAGATTCTCTGGAAGCTATCCATCCCTGTTTATAGGATAAAAAACCTGTCAACTTCTCAGTTCGGATTTTAACCGATACATAATCGGCCTGCTAGTAAGGTTGAAATAATCGGACCAAGGTACGCTTTCCACTTAAAACTTCGAATTTCAGGACACTGTCTCCCTCATTCCAAACTGGGATATTTTGCAGCAAAGTAGAAATCACTGACGCAGCCTCTGTTGTGCCTGATCATTCATATGTACGCTTCTGGATATTTACAGGGTGGCCAAAAGTACCCGGGCAAAACCACGTTTGCGTGCCAATTGGTATACCAACAAGCATGCGTTCACAGCCAATGCATCCAGTAGTTTGAAAACCTCCTGCAGACGCACTAGGCCATAAAAAGTCGCTAATCAGCCCGTGATTTTTTCTGCAGGTGCCCTTCCTATGACCTTTGATTACTATCCTCCATCTACTAGCTAACGCTAGTATAGAGAGCAGACAGTTGAATTTCTGTACGCCACTGAGGCACACTGTTCCTTTCACCTGCGGCGGTCTGCCTCGGAGGGCTCGGCAGGGGAGCCCAATTCACCCGCGGCCTCTGTTAGCCGGCGGCGCAGGTGCCGCGATACACCTTCCTCGGTAACCTCCGACGGTGGCGCCGCCCTGCGGACAGATCCAAGTCACCAGAGTGCAACACCTGCACGGCTGCAGCCAGCCAGTCTGTGGCATTCCGTCACACGTCTGAGCTCCTCAGTAGAACGGAACTGCTACTGCTATTTACGTCCTGGCACGTATCTGACAGGCAGGAGCAGTGGAAAACACTACACATGGATCCTATTGGACTAACCAGCCATAACTCATTGATAACTTAAATGGAAGGCGGTGTCATTATCAGATTTGAACTGAGACCACTATCTTGTAAAACACGTTCTAAAATAGAGCATTTCAAGCTATTCTCGGTTTGGTTCATGGCTTTGGTAAAAGAGATAATTCAAATATTTAATGCTAAGCAAAGCCAAATGTCGTATTCAACATACGACCGGTTTCGGGGCCATCTCAGCCCCATCATCAAATGACAAAAAACAAAATAGAATAACACACACTACATAGTTATACCAAACACAGTTCAGTAATCTCCGTGGGTGGAATTGTCTTTGTGATGCTGCTAGTGGTTCAAATATTAATCACAACGCGTGACTTTCTTCCGGATCCCCATTTTCGCTTGAGAAGTTCAAGCCGGCCTTGGCACAACACATATTTGCTTATATTTCTATTGAGTTTGTTCTCATGTTAATATTTGGATTTGGATGGCTCCTTTAATTTGGCGTTGTTTTGTCCTGGAATCGAAAGTGATTACTTTTACGTCCCAATCAAAGGTGTGTCCTGTTTCACACGAGTGTTCGGCTGTGGCTTCCGGTTGACTGTCGGTTAGGGTCGTCTCCCTCAGGGCTCAGCCCGTCGTATGTTATATGCTACATTTGGCTTTGCGTAGCACTAAGTCTTTCAATCATTTCAACTATATTTTCTGCATAGCTACCCAAAAATCATAAAGCATTCAAACCAAATTGACTTTCAGGAACCGTAAGTATAATGGCTTATAATCTCTGCATGGCTGTATCCCAATTGTTTTATATAAGCACAAGCTCGTATTGTGAATGAAACCTGGTTCCCCCTGTTATCGGTTTAGAACTCAGTATTGTGTACTTATGGTGTTTTGGAACACCAAAGGGCTCAAGTAGTCAGATTCTCAGCAAAACCCACGTCAATTCATTTTTGGTTCTTGGGCTTGAAGGACAAGGACGCAACTAAATGGGCAGCTTCAGGTATCTGCACAAATGTGAGAAGGCCAAGTCACTTCCAATCTGGAGAAGAACGGAGATAAAATGGGCCATAGTCCAAGTAAAAACAACATAAAAACGGTAGATATATTTGTGGTTGATATGCGGAGGCTTGCCTGAAAGTTTCTTAACGGTCTGTTAGGCAAAGAGATTTTTGCATGAAATAAATAATGAACACCTTGAATCAAAGCAACTGTTTGCCGAGTGTCAGCTATAGCCAGCTGATGCGCAAATGTTCTTTACAGGAAATACGGAAGCCAGTGGCTTCTGACGCTAACAGATGACTGTTAGACACCGTCTATCGAATGCCCCTGCTGGAATTTTGGTTCCACCACGGAAAGAAGCGACTGTGCCAAACGAATTTTAACACCCGCCCCGGTGCACCGGCTCATGAGGCTCCGAGCCACCTGCGACCTGGTTGGGGGGGGTCAAAGACTCCCCTCGATCTCAGCTCCTATGCGGGATAGTGCAAAAACGCAAAGGCTGGTGAATAGCTAATACAAATTCATGAAGAAACTACATCAGCCACTTTTTGGCTATGGTCAATACATAGGTCATGACGGGTCAAAGGTGACAGGTTAGAGAAGGGTTACTGGACTCAAGCGCCTGACAAGAGTTCTGTTGGAATCAATTTGTAGGCACCATTCGCTTCCTCTCTTTCTCGTTATGGCGAACCGAATGATGTATATGACTATACTACGTCAAAACATAAAAATAATATAACCTCAGGTCAGGTCAAGGTAACTATCTGACCTGGCATAGTCAGCATACATATCAATCAACTTAGAATAATAATCCAAATGTAACTGTATCAACATAAGAGCTTTATCTTCATTTCCAGCAAAGTTCTTGACCCACGTCTGAAAACCTGTTTAAGTAGTCCCAGATGACCCCTCAGAGGTCACAGGTCCAAGCTTGCAGTATGAACTTGGAAAGGGGCCTCGGAACTACGACTTCGAGAATAGAAAGGTGTTCTAAGCTGTATCTACATAAATAGGGCCATTTGTCGCCCAATACCCGTTTTCCCCGTTTACCTGACCCTAGGCCATCCATACGAAAAATCCCGAAGTATATTGTGTTGTATTTGGTGGGCAAATTATGCGACATTAGTTTCAATTGGATAGATTAGCCCTGTCTCCTTACTCATGCTATCTTAAACTTTTTTGGAGGAGAGGTCACTTAACCCTCGCCCCACCGGGGGCCATCGATGCCCCCCTAAGGTTTTTCCGGGATAGCAGAAAAACGATGAGGCGCAGCACCGCGGTTGAGAGCTCTACCTCTCACTGCATCATTTTCCCACCATCCCTGAAATTTTTTACCCCGGGTCACCCAAGGTCAGGTCACCAGACGAGGTCAACCAAGGTCACCTCACTTTAACTTTAGAGCTCTGTAAGTGCTACATTTCGAAGTCGATCGATTTGAAACTTCCTACACTTCATGACCCCTCCAGGGTCTACAAGGTGTATATCCGGGATTTTTCGATTTCGTGCCCTGAGGTCAGGTCACGAGGTGACCTCTCCCATTGAAAAAGCATGGGGAAAAGCTGTCTTATGATCTAAAAGTCACAAAAACGATTGAAAATGCTCAGCTTGATCAGAAAAGCGTTCTTGGACACCCTTTCACGGATTCCAGGGGCCATATTTGCCCTTTGACCTCTCCAAGGTCATCCAAGGTCACCAGGGGTCAAAAACAGTATTTTGACAATAATTTTTTACCTAATTAAGCTAGAGCGCTGAAACAAACACCAGCTTGTTTTTCTTGTCACTGGCTTTCATTTGATATACAGCAAGGTCACTTTCTGACCTTTCGTGACCTCAGGTCATATTAGGTCACGAGGTGACCCCTGGAGGTCAAACCACTGGCGGGAGGTCTTTACGTTTCACATAGCGGAAAAAGTACTGGAAATTTCCTATCAAATGTACTTTACCAGACCGCAATAGCTCTAATAGCATAAGAGTTATGCCCAGTTTGTTTAAGCATTGCATATTTGAGTGAAAATAACCGATCTTGACCTAATTTGACCTCTGGAGGTCAAACCATTGACCTGAGCACTAAAACATGTGAAGTAATTTCTTACTGAATTCATGCGAGCTTTCTAGTGCACTTCGCAGATTTGCGCTAACGCCCATATTTTCGGAGTTAGAGGGGCCCATCGATGCCGCCCCCGAGGGGCGAAGGTGGCGCCGGACCCCGGTGGGGCGCGGGTTAACCTGCAGTGGTGACCTGGCCTGGGATGACTTAACCTTACAATTTTGGGAAAAATGGGTTTATCAAGAATGAGGTGTACCAAGTACAGCGGCGCTTCACACCGACGTTTTTGTGCCACCAAAAAAACCGACGGTGTTTGCACCGAAGCGAGGGTTCAGCCAATGTCGCAATTGCATTGACTACGTGAGGCCCGGACCTGTGTTCATCTGCCGGTAGACTTTGTGACTTGCAGTTACATCAGCCATTACGTCAGCAATGGTACATATATTGTCTAAAGCCGATAACCAGAAGCATATGATTTGAATGTTTGTAAGCTACCACTCGGCTCAGGTGGCTTACGAAATTTTTCTAATGAAGGTGTCATGTTACTTTGGTCAGGTTATTGGCAGGCCTAATGGAAGCTAGAATCCATGGAATATGGCGACAGTGCATTTTTCTCAATTATTTTTTAACTGCGGACTAAATCAGGAAAAGGGCACTGTCAGGACTCAAGGGACACAATTCACCAGTCAAAAAGGGCACTCCTGTTTTCCTTCTACACCACTTTTACTTCCTCCCTTGTACAAAATACCCAGTTATGAGTCCATCACGGCATTCAGTAAAGGGCACAAAAATAATTTTGAATGGGAGAAAAGGCCTACATGTATTCACAACTAGAAGAGCATTGACGCCCTATCCAGAAAATTCAGAAGGGCTTGAGACGAGTGAGAGGGGCTAGGGACTAAAAATGGTCCCCAATCAGGTAAACAATGCCCTGTTTTAGCCCCTGGCACGAATGGTGGAGGGGGATTGTTTACACAACCCTATCGAGTTTTTCCGACGGTGTTAACAAACGGCGTTGCGGAGTACCACTGTACTCGTCATAACTTATCCTTGATCAGTTGTGCAGCTTTCACAAAACAAATGTAGGGTTAGATCATCTCTGATCGGGTCACCAGGCCAGGCCCAGTGAACTCGCATCCTAAAATGTTGCAATTGGCACCAGTGAGAATACATTTAAACTACTGATAAAAATTCAGATCACATAATAGTCCACACAAGTGCCCAGTTATGCTAAAATGTTTTTTATATCAATGGGAAGAACTTGGACAAAATCTATAAAAAAGTTCACCCAGCCTATACTTTACACAACGCTTGTTCGTCCTCTACTCGAATATGGGACCTCATCTTGGGGACCATTCAACCGAGCGGGTGAGAAGTTAGTAGAACGGGTGCAACGTCGGGCAACTCGCATGGTTCACTCACTCCGAGGTCTACTCTACAATGACAGACTGCAGAAACTTAAACTACCACCTCTGTATTATAGGCGACACCGTGGTGACATGGTATGTGTTTACCAACTTCTTCATGGAGCCATCGATCAGGACCCTGACCTATTTTTTGCCTGGACTTGTCCTCTCGCACCCGCGGCCACCCATGGAAGTTGCTGATGCTAAACACATTCACAAGAACTAGACAAGCCTGTTTTGGAGTTCACATCGTAAAAAGCTGGAACTCTCTATCATAATTTGTGGTGGAAGCTCCCTCGCTCAATCAGTTTAAGGCCGGACTAGACGATTTCTGGACCCACCTTAATTCATGATGTACCGGACTAACCTGGGAGTACCCTGGTTTGAGCAGACTGCTCACTGACTACACTCAGGTGCAAAACCTGTGAACGACCAAGTAGAGACTTCCCCTGATGGAGCTCGTGAGAAAACGGAGCCCGCAGGCCATCATTGGCCTCCATATTCCGAAATCCCTAGGTAAGGTAAGGTAGGTAAAAAGATGTTCTAGGGTCTGGGGTGGATGCCTCTCAATCATTTGAGATAAAATAGTCACCCTGAGCCACTGGGTCAGAATATTGTTAGATTTTAACCCAATATGATCATGTTGTGCATCATTACTCAGTCCATATAAAGCAAAAGAAAAATGTGCAGAAGGGATCTGCTGCAGGGTATGTGCTTGTATCATCAGGGGCGGACGCAGACCCAAGTTTTGTGGGGGGCCAAACCCATGTCAGCCTCTCCTCCTGGGGGAGGGGGGGTGGGAGTGAATATTTTTTTACTCTACAGACCTAGTGTAAACACCTTTTTCCAGCCCTCAACAGACCTAGTATAAGCTACCCCTTCAAGTGCATGATTCCTATCGGGGGAGGGGTGGGAGTGAATATTTTTTGCTCTACAGACCTAGTGCAAACACCTTTTTTCAAAAATTCCAGGTTGGGGCTAAAAGATAGTTTGCCCCCCTCCAGCACTTTTGGGGAGGGGTCATGGCTGGCATGGCCTCCCTGAGCCTGCCAATGTGTACCATTATATTGGCTGTATGGGAGCAGTCTGATGATGCCCAAAAATTGGCTCTTATACAAGCCAGTCAGATCCTATGGCCAAAAAAAATTATCTTACCTTTCACATTCTCTGACCCCTTACGATCTCAATATTGACTGGGGCCAAAAAGTGACCACTACAGTTTATAATATATGACATGGACTATTTACCACTTCCCATATTTTTAGCTATCCTGTATCCAGTGTGCAAAGTATAGCATTTTCAACGAGATCTTGTCCGAGCGAGTGTCCTTAGAGACAGGAGCAAGTGGTGCAAATTCTATCAACCTGGTGCGAAGTTGTGAGATTGATGCGAGGAAGGTAACACTGAAAACCAAACAAATAAAGGCTAAATGGTTATAGAAACACAGGAGGGGGCCTTATAAAAAGTCCTCAACTAACTAACTAATAAGAGAGGTAGCATTGCATCATGTGGGTAGGAATGGGTGCATTTTTCTCCCTTGTATATGGCAGATTGGTGTAAATTTTGGTGGCTGGTGATGGGAGAATTTTTATGGCTGGTGCAAATCGTTTGGCCTGCTGCCATACTTTGCAGACTGGTCCCGGATAGGAGCAAAAGCCAAGGGAGAGGGGCTGCTGGCAAATCCCTGCTAGACTGAAGGTGTATCAGTGGAAGCCTGCTGCAGTGGAAGTTAAGTAACTAACTATAAATATACCAAAATAAGAGCAATACAAATATTGTTATCTAGGTCAATCTTTGCTGTTATCTATACTGATACTATCTACCAGGCATCCAAATCAGCCACAGTTTGATTCAGCTATGATCAGGAATAAGAAAATTCACTGTGGGCAGAATGTGTCCCAAAGTTTTTTCTCCCTCAAAATCAGGGCAGAATATATATTACCACATTGTGTTTAGGATACTGAAAATACAGTGTATCTGCAGCATGTCTTCAACAACACCTTTAGGATGTGTGACAAAGTTCCTTGAACATCAAAAATCTGGTAAATTCGGCCTCCTCAAAATATTCCCTTATTTTTAGGTTTTATCAATTAAAACAAGCTACAGCCAAATTCTTTACCGGTTAAAAACCGCTGGCGGCAAAAACCCCTCAATTGGAAAAGTCTAACCCTACCTCTAAGAGTAAAAAAAACAGTCCCGAAAATATTCAAAGCTGGTGAGTTACCACACAGGTACTAGCCATTGAACATGTAGGTAGATACAATTATACTTTTAAAGTGGAGACTCAGTCATTGATAGGCATATCAATGTAGTGCACGGTCCACTTTTTCAACTACCTGACTGACTCCGGTGCTGAGGACAAATGATTCAAGTTACATACCAACGTGTATAAGGTACGCTTACATTTATTTGTAGCTCTAAAAAACAAGTCGTTTCCCTCAATTTCGTGTAAAATTTGAACTCCTCCAGTTCTTATTCTTTTATTGTTAGCCGCCGACGTAGGCGCGCGCCGAAAACCGTTAAAATCCAAGATCGGGGGAATAATCTGAAATCGTTCAAGAGCCATATTCATAATAAGTGACGTAATATTTAAAGCATAGGATACATTGAGACGTATACAGAATGGTCTTAAAATATATTATTATACTAAGACAGATAATTTCAAAAACTATCGCATATGCTAAAAAATTTCATTGTGCTAGTATAAAACAATCAGACGCATCCATACATAGGCGGATCAAAGTCTTGGGTCTTGGTGGGGTGATGTATGAACAGAGGCGCCAGAAAGGAATTGTTTCTGAGGGCACGACACTGACAGACCCAAGGGGGCCCAAAGGGGCCATGGCCACCACCAAAGTCTACAATAGTATCTTGCCTCTCCCCCAAAAGGACCAGATTTTGGCCGTTTTCTTTTCTTTAGAAATATCTTGCTTTCGCGACATTTACTCGATTTAGCCCTCCCGAAACGGTGTTTTGCCCCGGGTGGTTTTCCCCCTCCAAATGTTGCTCCTGCTCCAATGGGCACGACCAATATAGGGCACGCCCCGGGTCTGGTGATGGTTGGGTAGGAGGGTGACGCTTCAACTCATTGGCTGTCTGTAACAGTGAAAATAAACGCTAGAAGCAGGAATATTTATGTACACCCCTCGCACAAAATTTGAAATGCATGCAAAAAATGTTATATAATGCAAATATTTTGGGGAGTACGATCCACCGACTCTCCAATTCGGCGGCACATTCTTCGTCTTCCCCCCTTTCTTTCGCCACTCGCGCGTATATGGGTAGGGGCACAGTTTGGCCGAAACGGGCGCAACGATTTGGCAAACGATCTGCCCTAGCGCAAAACACTAATACGTGAGCAGCGGGCGCGACGCTACTGACCCCCTGAGGGAAGAGGGAACCATCATTTCAGGGGCGCCGCGTTGCAGCAGGGCGCCATGCCGGTGGGGGCTCGTTCGATGGGGCCGCTCCTTCCCTTCTTCAACCGCCATGCTTCGACACGGTGGCTGGTTCCTTTCCACTGGTATATACACGGTTTGGCCTTTGGGCGGCAGATATGTGGCAGCGATGGGCTCAAGTATTCAAATATGGCATGCAGTCATGCCGCTTATTGATTCTTATCTATTTCCGTTGTCACTCGGATCCAGCCAAGCATCCGATGAACACAGACACACGCGCGGTTCTAATGTTTATTTGTGAAGCCGGGCTTCGATAAAACTGTCGGCCCTGGTGACGGTGGAGGGCCCACCATAGCCTGGCGGAGGACGCCTGGCATCAGGCCGAGACGTTACTGTTCCTTCCCAAAAGGTTAGCACGCGTGACAAGCCGCCGTAGCAGCCCAGCAGGCTGGTCACGAGACGGGCCTATCTACCGCACGTACAGCGAGAACGACCCCAACACTGCCAGCTACAACACTCGGACGGCGACCCACCTACCACGCGATTCTGTGCGAGTTCAAATGAACAGAACACTAGCTGGGAGAGCCTTGGCTTTGACGGATGATTGATGTGATGGTTTGCTCCCATATGCTGGGACAATTTTGAGATCGATGATACGAAACAGTGAACGCGTTGCTCCTCACTCAGAAAAAGGCAAAGGGCCGCGCCCAACCAACCCACTTCCCGCTCAGCAGACTACAAACTATCTCAATATGAGAAGATCGATCTCTCCCCAGTGCCGTTCGAAAATCGGCTGACGTAGCTTAGTGCGACACTCGGTAACGTCGAATCGGTCGGACGGTGCAACCACACCGTATGTCCGCACACCACGACACGGTGGCTAACAACATCGAACGATCTCCAGCTAAACTACTCAAAAGTCCAGAGTCCAGTCGCGATCACAACATGCAGGCCGACACCTCGGCTCCGTGGAAGCGCCGCCGGGCCGTCAGTCGGCCCCGGTGGTTCCGGTCGGTCCAGCCAGGTCTCCTGTGTCGCTACAACGCCACACCGCGGCAGGCAAACGCTGTCAAAACGAACGCAACGCTCCACTCCTCGCACGGGACTGTGCAAGTGAATGTGTTCGCACACAAGAAAACGCACCACGAGTGCGCTTTGTACTGGGCGGGGGGCAGTTTAGCACCCGGCAAGGTCCAGCCTCCCACAGCAGGTACCGCAGCAAATCGGCTGACTGATCAACCACCTGGATGTTCCAGCACCCTCCCCGCCGGCGTCCGATGCCGTACACCCAGCAGCACGTGCTCACTCCAAGCAGCACCGAGACAATGCGGCTATCCGCGCCAGGCCACGGCTCCAGACGTGACGCCCGGCGGCTCTCGGTGGCGCCGCTGGAGCGGGAGGCCAGAGGGCGCTCAGAGCTGCACGGTGTCGAAGCCGGGTCCGCGCGTCATCACCAGCTCACTGTAGGACGTCTCCTGCTCCAGCTCCAGCATCTGCAGCTTCTTCAGCACCAGCGCCGTGTAGAACTTCTGCGCCACCTGCAACACCGAGACACACACCACACGTCAGTCAGTCTGCGACCAGAACTGTACGCACTGTTCACATCGATACACAAACGCCGAGCACACAGTCCCAGACACACAGTCAGGGCTCAAAATCTCGGCTGTGATCCGTCAGATAAGTTCCAGCCACACAGCATTTACACCTTCTGTGGTCTGTCAGACAAACTGTACGTCGAGTGAGTGAGGGTGATGGTTACAACATGCAATCAGTTTGGTGTCTACGGACTACGAGGGAGACGCCGAGGCCTACAAGTGCGAAATATATTTCCAAACAGTAAAGCTTTTAGCGTGATTTTCTCACCGGAAATTAACAATAAGTCTATATTTACATTCAATTTTTTTCAAGGCTTTAGTGTGTTTAGTCTTCGTACGTGCTCTCCAAATTACAATGCTGCCAATGATTTCGTAAGGTATGGTGCTCTTTTGCAATGTTTTTCAAGACTTAAAGCTTAAATAACTTGTATATGTCTCATGAAAAAGCATGGATTAACTTAAAATATAAAAATCAGTCCTCACCACAGCTTTCTTTCCCTTTTTCGCACTTTTTACGATCGAAAAACAAGGAATTACAATTTGAAAGCTTATCGAGAAAAAAAGAACAGGATTTTGCGCTATTCTAAACTATATATCACTCTCATATGATAATAACAGAAGGGGCCCACAAAAATATATTTCAAATGTTATGAAATTTTACCAAGAGATGATGGTGTACAGTTATAAGGGTTTAACGACGCATAAGCTGCCAAGGTTACACGGCGTCGCTAGATGGTGGGAGTCGTGATTCGCACCAGTGTCCGTTCCCGCAGGTCTGTCCAGTCAAGCTGTGATGAATGCGAATTAGCAGCGAAAATAAATAAATAAATAAATATATATATATATATATATATATATATATATATATATATATATATATATATATATATATATATATATATATATATATTTGAATATAGAAATGGAACATTATCAAGTCAAAAATACAGCATATCTGAACTCGAGCAGGCTTGACCAGCCGTACCTGTTTGCGATTATTGCGACGAACGAGGTCGCTGAAGAAGATGCGGTCCGAGCCCTCGTCAGCCTCCAGCTTGGCCTTGACCACCCGGTACATGACGGCGGCGCGCTTGTTGTTGACGCGGTCCTCGAACTGTTCGTAGGTTTCTCCCTCCTGCTGCGCCTCCTCCGGCTGCGGCAGAGCGGCGGGGCGCCAATGGTCAACCCTGGCTCTGCGCGGCGGTGCGAAGCGGACAATTCGGCTCACTATGCCACGTCAGGGAATGGAAAACTCTGAACTTGGCTTATCGGAGGGGCAATATTTGAAGACTGTTTTTAGGTACAGGTTTCAGGCTCGTTTCAATGTACCCAAAATTATATTTTAACAGTCCTTTCTATATGGGAGTAGGAACAGGAGTAGGTCTTCCAAAATTATCCTTGAGCCGTCGACAGCCAAAGATCATTGGTTCGTTCTTTGATAAAAAAACTAAAAGTAGACTAAAAGTAGAAAGACATACTAAAAAGTACACACTAAGTAGACACTAAAAAAGTAGACAGAGGCCAACACACCGAGAGTAAAAAGGTACCGAAATTCGATGTAAAGAAATGAGTGGAAATTGAGTGAAATACTTCACGAGTGGAGCATTCAAGTTTAAACCACGTGGGTCAATGACCCCGTCCAGCACTATGGACACTGAGTCACTGGGGCACCGGGTACATCGACGATGTACACCAAAATGACCAGCATTTAAAGCCGATATTGGGTCCCAATCATGTTCAAATATTGCCGGAATATAGTACATGAGCAGGAAAAGCGAAATGTAACGAACAGGCAGAGGTCAAAGCAGCATGGAAAATAATCAGAGGATTAGAAGTCATGCAAACCGGAGCAGCACACAAGCATAACAGCTAACTCGAAAAGAAGGCACCATATATCCAAACTAATAAAATGAGCACAACGAACTATCGTACTTAACACTTCATAACCAAAGCCGTTATGAAACGGCGCCCCAGCGGTGTAGCCCGCCTACAATCTCAGCCACCAGGCGTCGGCTCGTCACCTGCGCCAGGGAGGTGGCCAGCTCGTCCTCCCAGGGGGTGGCCGGCCCGCCGGCGCTGTACACGCTGAGGGGGCCGCGGTCCGAGGCCGCTCCCGGCGTCACCGGCGGCGCCTGGTTCTCGTCGTAGCCCATGTTGGCCAGGTTGGCGCCCTGACGCGAAGAGACGTTAGGCAGATACACGGCGACCAGGTCCAATACTCACAAACATTCCACCAGCGAGCTAAATTTGAAAGCAGAATAACGCATTACTGGTATTTTTATTCATGACGCCCCAAATTACAAAGATATCGACACAATGACAGCGCGTCACGTCAGCGGACCCATGGCCACGTACACTTGACTGGTTAGTTATTTGGGCTTAGGGGCGCACCAGCCTGGTAAGGCCATATAGCGCCCAGGTACACTTGACTGGGGTGATGGAGGGGGGGTGCCACTGACCTGGTCGTAGCCCATATTCTCCATCTGAGGGATGGGCGGCGGCTGCTCGGTGATGGGCGGCTCCACGGCTGCCTGGGCCGTCATCACACTGGCCGGCTCCGGCTCCGGCTCGGCCGGGGCTGCCGCGGCGGCCGGCGGCTGCTGCTCAGCTGCGGGCGGCTCGGGCGCCTCCTCCGGCGCCGCCGGAACCTCTGGCGGGGCGGGGGCGGCCTCCGGAGCGGGAGTGGGGACGGGCACGGCAACTTCAGCAGCAGCGGCAGCTGCAGCTGCTGCTGCTGCTGCGGCTGCGGCGGCGGCAGCCTCGGCGGCCTGCTGCTCGGCGGCGGCGACAGCAGCGATGGCTGCCTGTCGCTGCTGCTGCTCCAGGGCGGCCGCCTCCTCCTCCTGCGCGGCAGAGAACGGACACGTCGGGGTCACAAACAGCCACACAACATGCACTCATGCTCTGCACTAGGAACAGGGTTTCCAGCGTGAATACAGGAAATCAGTGTGCCGCCAACAAAACTATTTGTGCCAATTGACCGAGCATAGTCCATCCAGAGCAGACTCATCACAATTAATATTGTGAATAGTGAACGACGAGGTTAAACAGTAATGATGCCAGATAACGGCCGCCGCACCAGCCGTTATATACTTCGCACAGCTGTAATCAACACACACAGAGCACTTGCGAAGGTGGGCAAGTCACATAGCCATCAATGTAACACTGAGAACATTAATGAAGGATCCCAGCCGGGGCGATTCAAGATATATTCAGCAGTGCTAGGATGTTAAGGGAGCGCAGGGAAAACACTCGCACGCATTTTGGGTGGCTAGGACCCCGATACCTCAGGGAAGTTAACTATCAACTTCTTTCGTTGCCTCACGCAGCTTCTTCATAAGCATAAAAATAATCTGCCACAAACTCGCTGCCAGGAAAATAGGACAGTGCATTTCGACCACCTACGGTATAAAACTGTTCACGAGTTAGACTGGCGTTGCTATCCTCACTGTTCCGCCTCCTCCAGGATTTCCTGCTATATCCCAATCTGGTTTCAACACAAATCCTGACAAATTGGGCAGACTGTGCTATACTGTAAAATAAGAATTACCAGTCGCCTCCACAAACAGCTGCGCCACCCACCTCTATGTCAGGCTCGAGCTCTCGTTTGCGTTTGCCACGCCGGCCAGCGCGCGTGTTGATCTTCTCCTGTGCCTGCACACCCTGGACCTCCTCCTCCTGAGCAGGCGCCATCTCCTCCCCCTCTTCATCCGCCACTGGCCGTGACGTCAGGTGCCGCATGTACATCTGCCGCGTAAGCCACGGTTAACACTGGGACCTCAGGTGCGGCATCTACATCTGTCGCGTCAGCCACGGTTAGCACTGGGACCTCAGGAGCGGCATGTACATCTGTCGCGTCAGCCACGGTTAACACCAGGATGTCGGAGTTAGGACAGGGACATCAAACGACCGAGGCGCATAGCACCAGTCACGGTCGGGTAACGTTAAGTCGGACCATGTGGCGCAGCTGTTCCGATCATTACCGGCTGAAGCTGCCGCAGAAAGCCTGAAAGAGCCAATGCCATGTATACATCATGTTTTCACACTGGTGATGTATTCAGGTAGCCATATTAAAGAGAACACCAAGAAGCTGACGAGTACAGACTGGGCGTTTGTGCCTGTTGGTCACATTTTGAAGGCGATGCGCCTCTCAAACGAGTCAATAGCGACATGAGCATTGACTGACTTGACAAAGGTTATCGATGCCAGAAATCTGGGCTCGTTTTCTAATTGGGCTTCAAAAAAGGGTTGTCTCCCAAATACAAATCCCGTGGACCACAAAGGCTCTTTACACCAGAGTATCTCCCGATAAACTATCACATATGAAAATTACATATTACACATATTACACACGGTCATCACCTGCACAGCGACCTCACCTTGCCGAGACTCCCTGCCGGTATGGACCGGCCGGGCAGCGCGAACAGCTTCTCCACGCCGCCCGTCTCCTTCCAGTGCATGAGCCGCTTGGTGGGCGGCGCCAGGTCCAGAGAAGTCACGATGTCGGCTGTGTCCGAGAGCTGGGTCTTCATCTCCTCGCCGGAGATATTCTTCACTTCGTCCACGATCAGCTTACGCTTCCGCTTACTGCGGGTTACTCCTGCTGCGCGAAGGAATGCTGAGTAAAGCCTACTGCAGGTTAAAGTCGCGTCACAAGCATCAGTGGTATAGCACGTATAACAGAGGCCTGTGGAAGGGTGTCAGAAGAAAACATGATGGGCAAGTCACTTTTAAACAGCATTGCAAAATTACGGTTAGCATCGATATTAAATGTAAAAGCACCGTCCAACATTGGACGACAGCCATACTCAACTTAAGGCGTCAATCATCATTTGGCGCGCTCTATTTTCCGTCTTATAAGGAGCATACACTTTGGAAGTTGTCTGGAAGATTCCTCAATAATTCACTGTGCATCCCTTCGGTTCCATAGCTCAGGACGGAGTCAGAACCAAACATTTCTCACTATGAATGCGATAGTTCTCCCCCCCCCATTTTGGGTTTCCTATTCAGACTAGCACCAGCAAAGGACCGTCCATTTCAAGTCTGTCCAGGACCGACTACGGTCTAACTGTAGTGCCGGCGACAGCAAAGTTTCCGCCGAGCAGAGATCTTAAAGTCAGTGGCAAGCTAGTACAGTCTCCTTTGGCTCCTAACCATCAAAGATCCCAAGAACGTGCACATTTGACGCCAGCACGAGTCACCATCTGGACTGGACCGGTGACACCGCTGGTTTCACGCGTCTCCCCACTGATGCCCACGCGTGTTCAGTGGTCGTGCCATCCCGGCCACCGCCCAGCTACCTTTGAGCGCGCTGGCGTCCACCGGCGGCAGTGCAAACGTCTCCTCCTCGTTCTGCAGCAGGGTGGTCTGCTCCAGAGCCGGCGGCTCCGGCTCCTCCTCGGGCGGCTCCGGCGGCGGCGGCGCCACCGGCTCGGGCGGCTCGGCGCCCACCAGCGGCGGCTCCTCCTCCCTGGCCGGGGTGGCAGCCGGCGGAGGCAGGGGCGTCGCCGGCCGCGAGTCCCCGTCAGAACTGGCGGTGGTACCCACCGACTGTGAGTTCACCCTGCGGCGTGAGTGGGGATCACGGCAACAGCGTTTACACCGAGAACCAACCGTACCCACTACACCATCACTGTGAAATAGAAAACGCAGCCCTTCTTGAAGCGTTATTAATCACCAGATTATTTCCTCGTCTACAACGCTCAGGGAAACCTTTCCCTACCTTATGACCGCAGCCACACCATTCCAACTCGACCTTCTCGAGATACCTGTCCGACAAATTCACAAGCCATCTCTGACCTACCGACGCATCCCGCGCTGGCAGCGCCGTGCAGTGCCACCTCACCTGTGGCCGCCGCCCATCGGGCTGGCCATGGCGTCCATGTGGTCGAACTCGCCGTCCGAGGGCGCCTTGTCGGCAGGCGGCGGCGGAGAGGGCGCCACCGGCTCCGGCGGTGGCGCGTCCGTCATCGGCGCGTCATCGAACAGGCCTCCATCAAACAGACCGCCGGCTGTCGAGGGGGCGGGAGGCGGTGAATGACGTCACAGCAACTAACACACAGTGACCGAGAGAAAACTGACAAGACATGTTGGAAGGTATGAAGGTATGACTTAGACTTAGATGTTGAAAACATCCATACAGATGAAATTGAGCGAAAATGAACAATAAAAACTAGTTACCACTCGTTATTTCCTCAATGTCCGAATTTCCAAAGCTTCCCCTAATTTTACTCACCTTACCTGGGTCGAGGGACGCCAGATAATATTCGAAACACATTACATAGATGACAAGGTTTCCTAAAAAAACATTTCACCTTCTTTCGACTGTGGAAAAGACTAGTTCAAAGCACACCACCCACAGCTTTAACGCACCCATGATGTCCTGTCCGAGGTTGCCGCCGAAGCCGTCGTCTCTGATGGGCGCATCCAGCTCCAGGGTGCCGGCCTTGGAGGTGGACTGCTGCGCCGGGTCGGTCTGTTCGGCCGGCGGCGCCGCTGGCTTCGGCGGCCCGCTGCCGTCCATCAGCATGCTCTGCGGCCGACAGCACAGTGAGCGCAGCCCCCGACCCGACCGCAGGGTCGCCGAGCTTATCAACACAGCTGGGGTTGTCCCAGGGGTTAAAGCAGGACACGCCTACGATTGCCTGGCCAGGTCTGCGTGAGCTTCAAACAATCGCGGTATCTTCAACACAAATCAAGCCAGGCGTTGAAGACCAGTTCTTCCAATCAAAACCAGGCTATTTAGCACGAAGGCCCACAACTTGAGACACGCCAAACAACTGCAGAGGCATTAAGGAAACGGCCCCCGACTCTGACCCGGTTGTCCATGGAGCTGAGGGGCTCCAGGCTCTCGGGGTCTCGCAGCATGCCCGGGGGCTCGGCGTCGAAGCCCATGTCGCCGAAGCCGTCGTCGCCGGTGACCAGCGAGATGTTGCCGTAGTCCTCCCGCATGGTGATCTCCTCGGCGCGCGACTGATTGAAGGAGAACTGAGCCTGGATGTCCACGTCACTGCGCGCAGCCGGCGCGTGGTCAGAGTTCCGCGGAGACAGAGTCACCATCGAACGGGGCTGGGGTTAAAGTGGCCAGCAGCAGAACAGCTTAACAAATAGTTACTGACTGAAGGATATCCTAACTAATCCGACACATGTCATTCTGCCTGATATAAACGTGCAGCAAGCAGGGCAACTTCGAAACATAACCAACTCCATCATTTGTAACCTATGTTGAAATTGTTCTCTCAAGAAACGCAGCGACAAAAGTAAGTCTGCATCCTGAGGATGACACTTAAGTTTCAGACCAACACTTCTCCAGCTGACAGCAGCCTCACACGTACTTGAGCTCGGGCATAGCGGTGTCAAAGTCGTGGAAGACCTCCGGCAGAGTGATGGCGTTAACAGCAGCCTCGCGCTTCTCCTCCGGAAGGTCCACCATGCCGGGCCGGAAGGCCATCTTGATCTTGACGAACGCTTCATTGCAGTCGGCCAGCAGGTACTTCTCCTTCTTGGAGTATATCCGTACCACGCCCAACATCAGGTGGCCCGTGGTACGCAGGGCCAGCTTGACCTGAGTGTCGAAACAGCCAGCGTAAGGGTCCACCGGAGGCAACCATCCCAGGTGGCAGAGTACCGCACCACAGCGGACGCGGAGGCCACGCTGAGGCGATGGGCTCCTAATCGAGGTAAACGTCAGCCTGAGGGGGGGAACTGTTGAAGACAGAGAGGAGATTCTTATTGGAGTCTGAATAGGCGGAAACGCCTCACCTTTGGCTGAGCGGGCGAAAACGTCTCACCCTCACTGTAAACCTCAACTGGCTGAGCGGGCGAAAACGTCTCACCCTCGACTGGTTGAGCAGAAACGCCTCACCTTCGACCGAATGAGCAGAAACGCCTCACTTTAGACTGGTTGAGCAGAAACGCCTCACCTTCGACCGAATGAGCAGAAACGCCTCAATTTCGACAGGGTGAGCAAAAAGTCCTCGCCTTTGGCTGGAGAATGCCGTCGACCGACTTCTCAATGTTGGTTTCGAAGACATTGGCCTTTGTAAGCTTTTTGTCCCAGTGTGCAGCCAGCCAAATCCGGGCCAGCGGCCCCTTCTTGTTGAGCACATACGATGAGTAGAACATGGCTTAGCCTGCAATAACAGATTAACAAAACTGTCACTGCAATAGGCGCGATGACGTACTTATATGATATACTTCGAGGAGTTTAAAAGTAAACTTTTGAAACGTGTAATTTGAATACTAAGCCATGCAATCTTGGTGTTAAACTTGTTTTTCATTGAAATGCAGATGTAGCTGGCAAATCAGACATGTTATGTCATCCTTAATGCTTGCTTAGCTTTTCCCGTTGTATCTGAAAACAAACATTATGAAAAGCAGCAGGTAAAAAGGTAAATACAAATACACTGGTGCAATCGGTGCTCGTACAAGCTCTGGGTGAAAACAGAGGATAGACAAGTTGCCATTTAAGACCTCAGCTTAAAAGTGTAATTCCACCATTGAAATCATCGAACTACAAAAGAAAAAATTAGAGCAGCCAGAGCTGCGCCAGAAGCATCCTTCATCAGCCACGTTGCCACGTTTGGCAAACTGTTCTTTGCACAGTCTGGTCTGGTCACAGCCGCACTAAAGAGATTGCGGCACATTTACTATGGGGTTTGAACTGAGATGGCAGGTGCATTATCAGCGCGCTTTAAGTAGTATGCTAATTTAGCGCTGCTGGTCCGTAAAAATGTGAGTTCTGACGGAGATGAAATACAAAACCAAGACATTTCCGGAACGGTCTATGCAGGAACAGCCCAGTTCAAATCCCACAAAGTGCCAAATCCCTTGAACATCAATCCAGAAAACGTGGGTAATTCCGAAGAGATCTCGTTGAGTCAGACCCTTAGTAGACTTCCTGACTTCCCACCACCGACTGCTCTCAGGGGTAGAATTTAAAGCCAGTGCGAGTGTAAATCCTTGATTGTGTAGAACGTTTGTGCATGACTGTAACATTGAGCACCAGCCTGCAGCACATCATTGTCACTATTGAGTCTTTCACAGTAATCACCTACTTCAGCAGCTACTTTTCCCATTCCATGCTTATTAAGGGCTTAAACATCGGCTAGGATAGTATCCTATTAATCCATCTCTGTCTGAATGCCCCAGCAAATAACGAGGAGTTATACATTACATGACAAGTCATCTGCAACATCAAAACTAAGCAGAAATCAATGAAACCGTAAAATGAGGCCACAGACATGGATAAAAAGAACAATACTTCAGAGTATGTTTCCGAAAAATAGATAAACCAAACCATGTGATGACCAATATAGGAATTCGCGACGTGACACAATGATAAGGAACATATCAATTACATATTAGCATATAATTAACAAATTAACACATAATAACAAATTAATTAAGAACTGGGCAAGACAGGCACCTGGTGTGCCTTATAAAGTCCTGACCATCTAAGGTAAGGTAACTAACTTATATTTGCATGTCTCCCTCACAATGAAAACAGTACTGCAGTGTGTAATGATGCACCACTGCCCTGTGTTTACCAAATCATCACAGCCCCACACTGGGAACTATCCTGTAAAGCTTGCTTCACTTTTTAAAATGTAGCTTTGTAGAATACTGAAAATTATAAAACTAGATTAGGTTAGCATTGGTATATTCCTAGAGAAAATGGAGTCTGTTGTTTTGGTTGATCATCTTTTTCATCTCATTTTCAATATATTTTTCATGATACAGAAGAAAAAAACAGATCTGGGCCCTGATCGGCATCTAAGAATATTCTTAGGCTTAGACGCGTCATAGTCGATGTCATGAACAGTGACGTCATCGGTGTAACGCCAGTCTTAGCGCCAGGTGGCAGGCAAGTCGATTTGGTGGTTCATATTCTTAGCACTAGAGGGCAGTTGGCACGCCCTTGCAGTGTTTGCACGTTCTTCTACCTTTAGACGGTGAGTAAAAGGTACATGCATCGTTATCCATGACTGAGAACCACTCGCACCAGATTGCCACACCGCAAAACGCAACTTGCTCTAATCATCCCATGTGCGCCAGATATGCCGATATTTTAGTCTGCGCACAGTCACTATTTTCTGTCTTAGCTGACAAGTAAGACAGTCTTAGTGCTGACATCATACTTTCGTGACGTCATGTGCGAGCTAAAGCCAGTCTTACCGCTAGGTGGCTGGCTGGGTGGCGTGAGACGTACTGTGCATGCTCTGTCTTAGCTAAGATAGTCTTAGCTAAGAATCTTGGTTGCCGATCAGGGCCCAGGAAAGAGTAAATATGGAGACATCACTGTCAGAGATGAGAAAAACCATTGCCAAACCAGATCATGCCTCCATACACAGCATCCATCAGGTGGCTCCTATCAGGCAGCTCACAATGATGCAGGGTGCAAAGTGGCCTATCAGAAACAGGAACACTACATTTCCATAGAAAATTTACCATTTAACAAATCAAAAGTGATTAAAACATGTGATGTAATGCTCAACATCGGATGTGGGTGACCCCCTTGTGTATGCACACATCTGAAGCATTGCTGGTGGGACATGGAGATGCAATGTCTAATGATTGGTTTAAATGAACCAAATAAACATAAAAAAATCAGAAGCACACTAAAAAGCTGATGGTATGTTGAAACTGTGGTCTCAGTTCACCACATAGGCTTATTGAGGCTCTCAATTTCAGACATGATTACACATAGTTACTGATCTTGGCTAAGTGTATGTTACCCCAGTCTGCAGAATGTGACAGGCTTCTTGATGAGATGCTTGGGGCAGATCAAATTGTGACCCAATTGGGGCATACATTTGGTTGTTGGAGCAGAATCATCCTTCCACTGAGGCATACATCTTCATTTTATGCAGAAGAAGCTGACTATTAATCACTATTTTTTCTCTATTGTTTTCTTTTTCAGTTCTTCTGTATCTGCCTTGGTGTCTCAGTGCCCTTCCAAGTGCCAGTTTCTGCCCCAAGGTTTCCTTACCTGACCCAAAGATGAGCAAAACCTGTCCCAAACCAGTAAGTCTGCCCCAGTCTGCAAAGTATGGCAGCAGGCCAGGCGAGTCGCACCAGCCATCTAAAATTCTTGCACCGCCAGCCTCCAAAAATTCACACCAATCTGTCATTTACCAAGGAGAAAAACACACCCATTCCTACCCACACGATGCAATGCTACCTCTCTTATTAGTTAGTTGATAATTTTTATAAGGCTCCATCCTGTGTCTTTATAACCATTTAGCCATTATTTGTTTGGTTTCCAGTGTCACCTTTCTCGCACCAGTCTCACAAATTCACACCAGGTTGATAACATTCGCACCACACGCTCCTGTCTCCAAGGGCACTCGCACCGACGAGATCTCGTCAAAAACCAGTGTACAAAGTATGGCATTTTTGAACAAGATCTTGTCGGTGCGAGTGCCCTTGGAGACAGGGACCGAGTGCTGCAAATTTTATCAACCTGGTGTGAATTTTGCGAGGTTAGTGACACTTAAAATAAACAAATAATGGCTGAATGGCTATTAAGACATAGGAGGGGCCTTATAAAAAGACCTTAATTAACTGACTAATGATTGAGGTAGCATTGCATTGCAGGGGTAGGAATGGGTGCATTTTTCCCTGGTATATGGCATATTGGTGCAAATTTTTGGAGGATGGTGGTGCGAGAATTTTAGATGGCTGGTGCGACTCGACTGGCCTGCTGCCATACTTTGCAGACTGGGTCGAAAATGCCATACTTTGCACACTGGGGTATTGGTCTCACCTTGGCCTGGAAATAAGTGATGACAGCAGACCAGGATTACTTGAACTCGTCAAAAGAAGGCCCCAGAATGCTTTCATTTATCCTCAGCCCATTTGTTCTACACATTAGAAGAAACATTGAGTCTTCAGAACAAGCCCGAAACAAAAATTTACTGAAGGGTCTCTAACCACCCGTTTCTTCTGGCTACCTACCAAGGTAGTTTAATAGCAATGAATGAATGGATTCCGGAGCTGACTCTCGATCAAATATCACCCGAAAACTCAATACCTATCAAACTTCTGAAACAACTCACACCCCAGATTCCAAAAACTAAACAAACACAAAGGGCGCGCAACGGCAATTATATTGTTATAGGTTTTCGAGCCAACGACTGCGCCGTCAAAAAATCCCCAGGGCCACTCTATCTTGCAGGAACAGGAGTGGAAGCTGCCACTGCCAATATCCGATGTTACTGCCCGGGGGCTCTAAGTTTTTCCTACTAAACGGCTGGCATTCTTGACTAGTCCATAGGGAACATTGTTAAAAGCTTGCAATCTAGAGCCTCTTTCAAAACACGTGCAAGCGGGTCCAAAAAGATAGATTCAACGCTTTCGTTTCTAAATTCAACCGCTTCACATTCATTTCTCAAATCTGGAAAACCATTGGAGCTTTCTCTGCGAAACGACCGCCCCGTGGACCCTTCCCTCAACTGACAATCTCCGGCCAAAACATCACGGCACCCAAGAAAGTCATGGACGCCTTTGCTGATCATTACAATGGCGTTGCAGCCAACAGTTCCTACAACCAGCGCTCAAAAGACCAGGCCGAATGGTGCAAACGCACATTCTTCAATTCTAGTAATCAGGAGTACTATAACGTACCTTTTACAATGACCGAACTAAATTACTCCATTAGCAAGTGTGGAAACACTGCAATGGGTCCGGATAAAATTCACTACTCTTTCTTCAGGCACCTCAGCCAGACAGCACTAAAATATCTTCTCTCGGCCATTAACCCTCGCCCCACCGGGGGCCATCGATGGCCCCCTAAGGTTTTTCCGGGATAGCAGAAAAACGACGAGGCGCAGCACCGCGGTTGAGGGCTCTACCTCTCACTGCATCTTTTCCCATCATCCTTGAAATTTTTTACCCCGGGTCACCCAAGGTCAGGTCACCAGACGAGGTCAACCAAGGTCACCTCACTTCAACTTTAGAGCTCTGTAAGAGCTACATTTCAAAGTCGATCGATTTGAAACTTCCTACACTTCATGACCCGTCCAGGGTCTACAAGGTGTATATCCGGGATTTTTCGATTTCTTGCCCTGAGGTCAGGTCACCAGGCGACCTCTCCCATTGGAAAAGCATGGGGAAAACCTGCTTCATGATATAAAAGCTACAAAAATGATTGCAAATACTCAGACTGCTCAGAACAGCGTTCTTGGACACCCTTTCACGGATCCCAGGGGTCATATTTACCCTTTGAGTTTTCCAAGGTCATCCAAGGTCACCAGAGGTCAAAAACAGTATTTTGACAATAACTTTTGACCTAATTAAGCTAGTGCGGTGAAACAAACACCATCGTGTTTGCCTTGTCACTGGCTTTCATTTGATATACGGCAAGGTCACTTTGTGACATTTCGTGACCTCAGGTCATATTAGGTCACGAAGTAACCTCTGGAGGTCAAACCACTGGCGGGAGGTCTTTACGTTCCACATAGCAGGAAAAGTACTGGCAATTTCCTATCAAATGAACTTTACCAGGCTTCAATAGCTCTAATGACATAAGAGTTATGACCAGTTTGCTTAATCATTGCATATTTGAGTGAAAATAGCCGATCTTGACCTAATTTGTCCTCTGGAGGTCAAACCATTGACCTGAGCACTAAAACATGCAAAGTAATTTCTTACTGAATTCACGCGAGCTTTCTATTGCACATTGCAGATTTGCGCTAACGCCCATATTTTCGGAGTTAGAGGGGGGGCCATCGATGGCACCCCGGTGGGGCGAAGGTGGCGCCGGACCCCCGGTGGGGCGCGGGTTAACAACATGTTTCTTAGCGACTCGTTCCCCACTATGTGGCGGGAGAGTGTCATCATTCCCATTCCAAAACCTGGCAAAGAAAAAAACAGACCCTAAAGGTTATCGCCCCATTTCGCTTACTAGCTGTGCTAGCAAGCTTGTAGCGCGCATGGTCAACGTAAGACTTCACGAAATTCTCGAAAAGAAACTCGATGCTATGCAATCGGGTTTCCGGCGTGGGCGAGCCACCACTGACAATCTGATCAAACTGGTCAGTGACGTCCAAAATGGCTTTTACAAGAAGCAAGTCACAATTGCTGCATTCTTAGATATCAAGTCGGCCTTCGATCGTGTACAAAAAGACGTCCTTTTGTATAAACTCTGTAAACTGGGAGTCCATGGCCACCTTGCTAGATTCATTGGCAACTTTCTCAGGGACAGAAAATTCAAAGTGCGCTGCGGCACCACCTTTTCCTACCTGACATCTCAAGACCAGGGCACACCCCAGGGTAGCGTTTTATCTCCGACCCTCTTCCTAGTCATGATCAATGACATTTTTTTCCAAAAAGCTACCGCCTGGAGTTAAGTACTCCCTATTTGCAGATGATGTCGCTATTTGGAAATCCACTCCGGTCGACACCAGGCGGCGCAGTCAACCAGAATTCAAAACCGCGACTACCGAATTGCAGAGTAGTCTCGACGACATCCATACTTGGTGCAATTCAATGGGTCTATCACTCTCGGCCGAAAAGTCATCAGTCGTAGTCTTTGCCAGGCCAGGTGTGGAGACACGCTGTTCCTCAGCTCCAAATCTCAGGAAAACCCATTGAATGCGCGAAAAGCTTCAAATTCTTAGGCGTCATCCTTGATACCCGCCTTAGTTTTATCGAGCATATTACCAAAGTCGTCAAAAACGAGTCAATATCCTCCGCATGCTCGGCGGAACAGAGTACGGCGGGGATCGAAAGACCCTGCTAATGCTCTACAAGTCCTTGATCCGGACCATACTCGAATATAATTCGTTCGTCTTTGACTCAACGAACAACACTAATAAGCTAAAGCTAGAGCGCATCCAAAACGCAAGTATCCGGGCAGCCACAGGCGCGCTCAGAGAATCCCCCCCTCACCAGCTTGTTAGTGGACAGTGGGCTGTGCCCTCTCCAAACAAAACGCCACTCCCAGCTTATCTTTTACTGTATCAAGGTCCAATCTACCGAAAATCACCCGGCGAAACAATGTTTCGCCCACCCTGGACGTGTATCAAAAACGAATCGGACAACCTGGCCTCCATTTAAGAATAGAGTAGCTAAGACCCTGGAAACCCTGAGCCTTGCGATCCCAGAAGCCATAGGCAAACCCCCACTCTCCCGCTTTTGGACTCGCAAGCAGCCCAAAGTCGAGTTTCTTTTCACCACACGCAAAGACAACCTCACCACAGAGGAGATCTCCCAGAAATTCTTAGAGTTCCAGTCTAACAACATTGGCAAAACCTTCATTTTCACCGACGGCTCTAAAATAGGCGAAAAAGTCGGCCTCGGCATCTGGGGGCAAAATATTTGCCTCCAAAAACGACTTTCCGGACAACTGCTCAATCCTTACTGCCGATGCTGTCGCCATTCTAGATACACTAGTCCTGATTAGAACCCTAAATATAAATTCAGCCGTCATCTGTTCAGATTCTAAATCTGTCTTGCAAGCTATCAATAACGTAGTCAACCCCAGCCATCACGTAATAGCAGACATCCAGAAGGGTATCGACGATATCCCAGATGTCTCCTTTCTTTGGATCCCAGGCCACTGCAAAATTCTCGGAAATGAAAAAGCCGACGAACAGGCCAAAAAGTCTCTAGAACTCAGAGAGGTCGCACCTCTCAAATGGTCTGGAGACAATAGCAAAGCTCTCCTCCAGAACCATATCCGGAAGTACATCCAAAATGACTGGACCACTAACCACAGCGCCCATTTATTCCATATAAAGCCTAACATCGGCTCTGCCCAGCTCCAACCAAAACAGTCGTCGGCGTGAGGTCATCCTGACCACACTCAGAAGCGGACACACCAAATTAAATGCCTATGGGCGTGTAGGTACCTGTGGTACCTGCTCTGCCATGGAAAATCCCTACCATATCCTCATAGACTGTCCCCAGCACGATCAGCACGATGCCCATAGGCAGCCCATGCTAGATTATTGCCGCATCAGAAACATCCCAGTAAACCTTTCCACTCTTCTCGGCAATGATCACCCGGAGCTGCTGGACAAGCTCTTTGCATTCCTGAAGGCTTCTAGGCTCGAGAGCTTTATCTGAACGTACCGAACAAACGTCTATGGTGGCAGGTATTAAAAATACCTGCATCCAAAGATCACCCCTCATATAAGAAATACCAATTACAGTATAGACGTCCCCCTGACAAATTTCAACAATAGGTGATTCAAACTAGGCTTCAACTGTCTGGTCCCAAGGTATGGTAGACTCAGAATGGCTCCCACCAAAGGCAAAAAAAGTTCAACTAACCAACTAACCCCAGCTAACCATCCGTTCAGGTTTACTAACTAACTAACCGTAACTTAAGGACTACTTAACTACTAACGATATCTAAAACTAACAACTAACCAACTCACACCCCTCCCTAACACTCTATCTCTTCTATTACCCTTCTATCTTCCCCTATGCGGCGGCTACCCAGCCAGAGAGGGTGCTGTAACCTCACCTCCTGGTTGCAGGATAAAGACCCGCGGCATCACGTCATGGTGCTTGCGGGTGTTTCTAATAACCCAAAATTATTATTTTTCAATGGAGGAACTCGAGTAACGTAAGCAAAACGGTCATTCGATAACAAGGAACAAAACTAAAAAAAACTAATCTTAACGCTGGCAAGCCTCTTCACGCACCCTTTTAAATCCTACCTGTGCCCCAGGCTCGGCATCTCTGCCGTAGCAATCCCCTTCCCTCGCAAGTGTTGCTACACTTCGCGACCAATTCCTTGAACAGAGGTGCAGAAAGTATGCTGGCTGTCACAAACTCGATGCGACGTATGCCTCCTCTGTTACACAGAACTGGAAATTATAATTGTATACTTAAATATTATTTCCAATATGCTGAATGTCCTCTACCTGTCTTTTACTTTTTGCAGCAGACAAAGTTCAAGCACCAAACCATTATAGCATGAAAGTAGTAAGCTGTGTTTTCATTTTTAGATCATGTTTTTGTTTTTGGAAGGAAAATTTCCAATTATGAATCATTGCTTCCAGTATTGGGATCATAACTATTATTGGCAACTCTGACCGCAGTTTCCCTCAATGTCATGCGTTTCCCTTTTTGAAGAAGTTTCCATTTTTGGAAGGAGTGTTTCCAATTATGGTACATTTTACCATGATTAAATGTAGCAATTATCATGAAAATAATTATTATTGGGAACATATCTATTAATGGGAATGTACACACAATTTGGAAACCTAATCACAGCTTCCCCCCCACTAAACTTCTATCTCACATATCAACAAAAGGGACAAAAATGTCAATGTTTACATAGGATTTCGATCTACCTAAAAATTTTGGTAAAGTGTACCTTAGGTACTATTTTTATAAATATATCAAATGCTTAAAATTTGCCTCCAACCCACGATTATCACCTGCCTGGTCATTTTTTCTTGCAGTAAAAACTCTGAGGCAACTAGCCTGCATAGATGTAAAATTATGTCTATTGGCGTAATAGGTACAGAGGTATTGGAATTCACATACCAAAGAAAGATCCAGTGTAGTGAAAATCCTGCTTTAACTCCATGCAGTTCAGGTCCTGTGTGTTGCTTACTACCACTGGTAGTAAGCAACACACCCTCAACCAGAGTTTTTGAAATCTCTTTCTTTCTGAGATTTGCTGTGATTTTCTGAGATGAAAAGGAAGTCTACTAGGCCCCCTTCAGTGCACGTTAGTGCCACTGCCAGGCCCCTCTCCAGTGTGGGTGTTAACACTTTGTGGAGGACTGCATTGGCACACATTTCCTATCTGTACAATATTGATATGATAATTTGATCATGAAATCTCACCTGAATCCCTGTTGTTGCCAGCCTGTTGCTGGCGCCAACTCTCCCAACTTCCTCCATCTCCAAATCGATCTAACCAATCTAGGGCACAAATAAGCTAAGGCACAAGCAAGCCAAGGAATGAAAAACCAAGTTTGATATGTGAAAGTGCATTAGTCTAACAGTAGGCTACATTCATCTGGGATTAGCCATGGGCAGCAATATTTATTCTAGCTAGTTTTAGCCTGCACTTATCTCAGATACACCTAATAAATACGCCCTCAAAATATGTGGCTTCCACCTGTTTGAATTTTTTGGCAGGATCTACATCACATAAAAATTCCGAACTTGTCTTGTCCCTGTTGCGCAGTTTAAGTAGAATTGCTGCCCAACTATGTTTATTTTTTCATTCATTTAGTACTTTTCTTAGTAGCTTTTAGGCGTACTTAATACTAAATTCGAAGAAATAGGGGCCAATAAATCGAAGACATTCAAACTGTAAATATGATTTCACCTGAAAAAATGGACAGAGAAGTACTTGATAAAGTATCTGCGTTATTGTTAAGGCCTTAAATATGCCCACAATCGTGTATTTCTCGAAAAATTGACTGTCACATTTCGGGTATCTAGGCGACAACTTTCTGCAAACTACTAACAATCGGCACCATTGGGCTGCATGTTAAAATCTGGCAACTGTGACAGCGGTTTGCGGGTTTTCTGCAGCGGGGGTCCCTCGTTTTAGTAGAAACTGAAAACAGTACTAATATTGTGTCACTAATGGTAGGCTGTGCAATTAAAAAACAGAGCTGCTAAATTAGAAACTTTGCTACACGCTTCCTTCTGTATTTCAAAAATATGTGGTTTGATTTTGAACCATATAGTCAGGATCGCTATTTTGTCACAATTATGCACCTCGATTTTCGTAAATGTGTCACAAACTCCAGTAGCCGAGTTGGCAAGTTTCTGCACCTCTGTCCTTGAAATAAGATTCGTCCCTTTGTTCTGCGACATTAAAGTAAACACCCCTCCCGGAAAATTCTCCCCCCACACTTTAGAGGCGGGCAAAGGTGCTTTGCACAGAACGCCTTATAAAAAGCCCTTAACTAACTAACTCTAGAGCCTCGGGAGAGTATCGTAAACCAGGCGCAGGTTCACGAAAAGCAGTTCAAATGGATGCCAGGACATTTTTATTTTCATTTCCGGGCAGTGGCGGATCCAGGGGGTGCAAAAAGGCAATTGCCCCCAAACGGAAAAGCTCGGGGCAAAACTATGTTTTTGTCCCCCAAAGCGATCGACCTCCTTTTTCCCCCGACTCCTTTTTAGCTTGTAAGCAAAACTTTGGTGCTTCAACTCTCAACTTCAAACAGGATTAGAGAAATTCAGTGTAAATATTGGGGCTTGGATAGGAAAAAATGTATCTTGAGCCAATATTTTTCACCCCGTGACGTTTTTTTTGCTTTTCGTCTCCAGTTCCCAAAATCCTACCGAAAAGACATGTTGTAGCGCAATTTTTCACTGCGCGACGTTTTTTTTTTTTGCTTTTTGACTTAGGTTTTCCCCTCCCAAACCAACCGGCTAGATCCGCCACTGTTTCCGGGGTCAAAACCGCCAGCCGTAACATTAACCAGCGAGGTAGACGGGGAAAACCGGTCCCATGTTTTGGTTTCATTTTCAGGCGTGGGTTCGAATCCTAGAAGCGGCCAACCTTTTCATAGAGTCCGAATGTGCGAAACACAATAGCCCTGTTCCAGCTGTCAGCACAGTTTTGTCAGCACCAATCAGCGGGCCGCGTTGCGCCTACGTCACAGGATTGTAGCCTCTCCCCGGGAACTAGTTCTAGAGGTTTTACGGGCTGATGGCGTGCTGTTTGCGCTGATGAAAAATAGTAAGTGCGCGAAGTGGCAGCTTAATATTTTTTAATGGTATAAAGGATTAAGTTCCCTTTGCTTAGCACAAGCAAGAGGCGATTATGGTACTGATGTTACTTTTCTGGAGGAGAGGTTAGAGGTCCTGCTGACAAAACTGTGCTGACAGATGGAACAGGGCTAATGTATTCGCTTGAAATTCATGCAACTTTGCACCCTTCATGCTTTTAGCGCTAAGGGATGTTTTTGCCTGGTGCAGAGGCGGATCCAGGAGTAAATACGTCATGTTCCAGGGGCGGATCTAAGGGGATGGTGGGTGATGGGGGGCGACCGCGTACCATTAGCCTGGCCTTGAGCACGGCAAAAGGCTCTCCGCAGGGCATAGGCGGATCCAGGGGGGACAAAGGGGGACACGTGCCCCTCGATCGACCCCAGGGCGTTTTTTAAGGAAAAGTCAGTGGGGGGCATTTCCTGTGCTGGCCATTATAGTGTCTATAGTGCGAGGCAGTCTTCCGTTGCAATAAATTCACATGTATAGTGATAAGCTGCATTGCCTGGGCGCAGATAATCTGGGTCCTGGACATCTTTGATCAATATTTTTCCACAAAAGGCTAGGTTCATGAATGTGTGTGGAAAGTGTAGAGGCTGTAAATCAGGTATGCTCTGGGGAAGAAACCAGGTCCGATGGCAAAAAACAGTTACTAAATTTGAAATCAGCGGTATCTAAATATTTAGAAACAGGTGCCCACGTGCCGGATCCATTTTGGCTGTGGACATTGTTTTTTGTCTGGACAAAATTTGGAATTCATTAAGGGCTAGACACCTATTTCCCTCTTAACCCGCGCCCCACCGGGGGTCCGACGCCACCTTCGCCCCACCGGGGGGCCATCGATGGCCCCCCTCTAACTCCGAAAATATGGACGTTAGCGCAAATCTGCAAAGTGCAATAGAAAGCTCGCGTGAATTCAGTAAGAAATTACTTCTCATGTTTTAGTGCTCAGGTCAATGGTTTGACCTCCAGAGGTCAAACTAGGTCAAGATCGGCTATTTTCACTCAAATATGCAATGATTAAGCAAACTGGGCATAACTCTTATGTCATTAGAGCTAATGAGGTCTGGTAAAGTACATTTGATTCCAAATTGCCAGTACTTTTTCCGCTATGTGGAACGTAAGGACCTCCCGCCAGTGGTTTGACCTCCAGAGGTCACCTCGTGACCTAATATGACCTGAGGTCACGAAAGGTCAAAAAGTGACCTTGCCGTATATCAAATGAAAGCCAGTGACAAGACAAACACGATGGTGTTTGTTTCACCGCTCTAGCTTAGTTAGGTCAAAAGTTATTGTCAAAATACTGTTTTTGACCCCTGGTGACTTTGGATGACCTTGGAAAAGTCAAAGGGCAAATATGACCCCTGGGATCCGTGAAAGGGTGTCCAAAAACGTTGTTCTGAGCAGTCTGAGTATTTGCAATCATTTTTGTGGATTTTATATCATGAAACAACTTTTCCCCATGCTTTTCCAATGGGAGAGGTCGCCTCGTGACCTGACCTCAGGGCATGAAATCGAAAATTCCCGGATATACACCTTGTAGACCCTGAAGGGGTTATGAAGTGTAGGAAGTTTCAAATTGATCGACTTTGAAATGTAGCTCTTACAGAGCTCTAAAGGTGAAGTGAGGTGACCTTGGTTGACCTCGTCTGGTGACCCTGACCTTGGGTGACCCGGGGTAAAAATTTTAAGGATGATGGGAAAATGATGCAGTGAGAGGTAGAGCCCTCAACCGCGGTGCTGCGCCCCGTCGTTTTTCTGCTATCCCGGAAAAACCTTAGGGGGGCCATCGATGGCCCCCGGTGGGGCGAGGGTTAAATGCTGATTTTAAAATTTTCTCGGCAGCAGTTTCTGAGAGGCTCAAAAGTGTAGTGAACACATTAATACCGTCCACGTAGACAGCCTACATTAACCCGCGCCACATCAGGGGTCCGGCGCCACCTTCGCCCCACCGGGGGCAATCGATGGCCCCCCTTAACTCCGAAAATATGGGGTTAGCAAAAATCTGCAAAATGCATTAGAAAGCTCGCGTGAATTCAGTAAGAAATTCCTTCACATGTTTAAGCGCTCAGGTCAATGGTTTGACCTCCAGAGGTCAAGTTAGGTCACGATAGGCTATTTCCACTAAAATATGCAATGATTAAGCAAACTGGGAAAAACTCTTATGCAATTAGAGCTATTGAGATAAATTTGATATGGTAAGGTAAATTTGATAGGGAAATTCCAGACCTTTTTCGCTATGGGGGAACATTATGACCTCCGGCCAGCGGTTTGACCTCCAGAGGTCACCTCGTGACCTAATGTGACCTGAGGTCACGAAAGGTCATAAAGTGGCCGTGCTGTATATCAAATGAAAGCCAGTGACGAGACATACACGATGGTGTTTGATTCAGCGCTCTAGCTTAATTATGTCAAAAGTTATTATCTAAATACTGTTTTTGACCCCTGGTGACCTCAGATGACCTTGAAGAGGTCAAAGGGAAAATATGGCCCTTGGGATCCGTGAAAGGGGGTCCAAGCACATTTTTCTGGGCACGCTGAGCATTTCCAATCATTTTTGTGATTTTTAGATCATAAGACAACTTTTCTCCATGCTTTTTCAATGGGAGAGTTCACCTCGTGGCCTGACCTCAGGTCACAAAATCGAAAAAATCCTGGATATACATCGTGTAGACCCTGGAGGAGTCATAAAGTGTAGGAAGTTTCAAATTGATCGACTAAGAAATGTAGCTCTTATAGAGCTCAAAAGTTGAAGTGAGGTGACCTTGGTTGACCTCGCCTGGTGACCTGACCTTGAGTGACCCGGGATAACAAATTTCAGGGATGATGGGAAAATGATGGCGTCAGAGATAGAGCCCTCAACCGTGGTGTTGCGCATCGTCGTTTTTCTGCTATCCCGAAAAAGACCTTAGGGGGCCATCGATGGCCCCGGGTGGGGCGAAGGTTAAAGGCAGATACATTGGCGAAAATACTCGGTTAGTTTACGATGTGATTGATTATCTCTGCGAGAACAAACAAAGTGGACTAATGCTAGCATCAGATTTCGAGGCAGCCTTTGATTCTATTTCATGGAACTTTCTGAAGCAGGCATTGACCTATTACAATTTTGGTCCATCTTTTATATCACTGCTCGAACTAGTGTTCTTCAACCAAAATAATTTCTCGCGTATTCTCCTCGATGGGTTCTTAGGTGAAAGTGTTTCTATTAAGAGAGGAATAGGGCAAGGAGATCCAGCCCCAGGTTATCTGTTAATCGGGCAGTCGAGCCGCTTGCAACCCTACTAAAAAAAGTCGCAAAAGTTCCATGGAATAAAGATAGGAAGAGAAGAAGTACGTGTCTCACAGTATGCCGATGACCTAGTGGCTTTCCTGGAACGCAGTGAGAGATCCTTGTTTGGCGTTCTGGGTGAAATTAAACAATTTTCGTCAGTCTCGGAACTAAAGCTAAATATAAGTAGGACGAAATGTTTACCAATCGGGATGCTTCCTAGAGCGATCAGCGAAAACGGTTACGGTACAACTTTTGTCAATGAAATTAAAATACTAGGAATAAACTTCAATATGGACAATACCGGGACCACACACAAAAAGATTAAAGACAAAATGACAGCAATACAGAAACAAATAAATCAATGGAGGAGACGAAACTTGACTCTTGTAGGAAAATTAACTGTTATAAAGTATTTATTGCTAGCGAAATTAATGCACATATTCATTGCATTACCAAAGTCTTCTCCACCAATAGTAAAACAATTCAAAATGTGTTATATACTTTCTTATGGATAGGTAGAGGGGACCCAGTGACACGCGCTAAAGTAGTGCAGCCATACCAGCATGGTGGCCTGCAAATTGGAGACATCGGTTTACTCATGAAAAGTTTAAAGATAGGATGGATTAAAGGACTTCATCACTCAACCCAAGATTGGACCATACTAGCGAGGATAAGTATTCCCCCACTGATGAACTCCTCACATTTGGACCCAACAAATTGATCTCTGTTGGAAATAAAGTAACAAATATATTCTGGAAAGAAGTAGTGAGCTCATGGGTTTATTTCATTTATGCATACAAGCAACTCGAGAGGATATACTTTCAGATGCTCATAGTTCACAAAATTTAAAAGTAGCACTATACGAACCTGGTATAGCGAAAGCCTAAGATTTATCGCCGACCTGGTTAAAGCTGAAAAAGTGAATTGTTTACCTGCAACGAGCTCACGGAGTTTCAGTCACGTTCCTTTGTTATCAGTCGTTAAGGCGGAGCCTTCCAGAATGTATCCGACGTCCTCAGGATAACATAACGCCAAAACATCCTATTATACTTTATCAATTTTGTTTCATTAAGAGAAATTTAAATATGAACCGTATAGCATACACAGAGTTTCTCACACTGTTAAGAGCCAAAAATATCGACATTTTTCAATCATGGAAAACACGGTGGAAACAACATGGAATAGAAGATCCTTGCGTTGGAAGCATGTTTCCCATTATATCTACAAGAAACAATACTTATTTACATTCTCTTCATATTTGTATATATCACACACCACTCCCACAAATCGGTTTCTCTACACAATCGGACAAAAATGAAGCCCTGCGTGCTCATTTTGCTCCTCCAGCGCAGAAATATTGACCCACCTCTTTTGGACTTGCCAAAAGCAAAAAAAAACTCTTTGCAAAGTATACAAATTTTACTCTTTGAAAGACTATAGCCAGGGGCGCAAGTTTCCATATATTTGGGGAGGGCTCGAGCCCCCCAATGCTCGGAGAAGCCCCCCAATGACCCGACGAGCCCCCCCAATCCCAAGTTGCGGGCTCCTGCGGATACAGCCGGGCCCCTGCCACGATTGCAGGCCCCAGTGGTCTATTTGGGCTAGCTTTGGCTGAGGTCAGGCTCCCTGGCATGCTTGCAGGTCCCTGTGGGCCACCCTTAACCTCGGTGTCCGCAACCGGGCCCCTAACGATATTTTCAGGCCCACTTTGACTGCAACCGGGTCCCTAATTCCGGCAGTCTTTGGCCTCCTGTCATCCAACCGGGCCCTCTGTGATCCACCCGGGCCCACTATGATCCACCCGGGCCCCCTGTGACTGCAACCAGGTCCCCTGTAATCCACTCGGGCCCCTGTGACTGCAGCCGGGTCCCCTGTGATCTATCCGGCCCCCTGTGACTGCAACCGGGCCTCCTGTCATCCACCCGGGCCCCCTGTGACTGCAGCCGGGTCCCTTGTGACCTATCCGGCCCCCTGTGACTGCAACCGGGCCACTGCAATCCATACGGGCCGCCTGTGATCCGCCCGGGCCCCTGTGACTGCAACTGGGCCCCCTGTGCCTGCAACCGGGCCCTCTGTCATCCACCCGGGCTCCCTGTGACTGCAACCGGACTATCTGTGATCCAACCTGGGCCCCTGTGACTGCAACTGGGCCCTCTGTGATCCACCCGGCCCACCTGTGACTGCAACCGGGCCCCCTGTAATCCACCCGGGCTCCCTGTGATTATAACCGGGCCCCCTATCATCCACCCGGGCCCCTGTGATACACCCGGGCCCCTGTGACTGGGACCGGGCCATCTGTGATCCACCCGGGCCCCCGTGACTGCAACCGGGCCCTTTGTGATCCACCTGGGCCCACTATGATCCACCCGGGCCCCCTGTGACTGCAACCAGGCCCCCTTTGATCCACCACCCGGGCCCCCTGTGGCTGCAATCGGGCCCCCTGTAATCCACCTGGGGCCCCCTTGTGATCCACCCGGAGCCCCATGTGATCCATCCTGGGCTCTCTTCTTAAATTCTTAAATTTGTCTGTCAAAAAGTGTATCATATCTTGTCGTCAAATCTGGGTCATATAATGAGCGTCCGCCGGCGAATGGTAGCCTCTTAATTTCCCGGGCTTGTCAGTGCAGCGCGAATGAAGCTCAGGCATGCTCTTGGCTCTCTTGTCGTATTCGCCGAGGCAAATGATTTGCACATAGTTTGCTTTTAACAGTAAAATTGGCAGGCTTATGATTCAATCAAATTGTGTCTACTCTGGAAAAGTTTCGTTAGGCTCTGATTTGGGTTTTACGTTTGGGCTTTCCGTGTCAATCCAAATCGTGCTCCGATGCGCGGTGTTGAATGGCAAGTGAAGTGATTGTTTGCTATTTGCTGCTGTCGTGCTAAATCCCTAATGAGTGATGATCCCCTGTCCGGCTCCCCTGATGGCTAAATACCAAGACGTGGAGAATCTTGTGCCCCATATGGCCGCCAGTGACGTATCTAGAATTTGGGTAAGGGGAGGGGAAGGGCCAAAGCATCAGGGGGCAGGGTGACACTTAGCCACCCGAAGGGCGCACTTTTCACTCAAAGGGGGATCAATCGTCGCATCCTGGGTGAGAGGAGGGTTTGGGTGCGGAATTTCGTCCCCAGAGGCTCTTGGACTTAACACGCGCATTGACGAGGGGCGGGTACCCGCCCCCTCGGGTTTTTCGGCGATAGTAGAAAAACGGCGGCGCGGAGCGCCGCCGTACTTAGTATACCTTTTCCCTCATCATTTTTACAACTTCTGTGGAAATTTTAAGGCTAGGTCATGTCAGGTCAGGTCACCAGTACAGGTCAAGTGACCCGACCTCAAAAAAAAGTTTAAGATAGCATAAGTCGGAGCAGGGTAAACTTATCCGATTGAAACTCATATCACATAATGGCCCCACAGAGTTCTCTAAAATATGTTCCAGTATTTTTTATATCGATGACCTAAGGTCAGGTACGAGGCATGACCTCTCCATTGGAAATACATGGGAAAAATAGTTTTTTACGGAATAACTCAGTAACGGATGGTGATAGATCATTTATTTTAGCTGCATTAGACTCGCCTGGGCTTTGCAGTTCTAATGATATGCTCTTTATATAATTTGACCCTGACCTGACCTCAGGTCAGGTCAAATCCTTGATTTGACCTATCAAGGTCAAGTTATATATCATTCGATTCGGCTTTCTGAGAGGATTCATACAGTTCAAATCGTTTTGCTCTATCTTTACTTGTTCAGATGTAATGGTCGAAAAACTGAATTTACATGTTATCCCTATGACGGCATGTTTTGACCTCTTGTGACCTTAAATGTGACCTGACAAAAAAATGGTAGAAATGTTTTCGATGGAGAAGTAGATGGGCAGCCCAACACCGTTTACCGTTTTTCGCTACCTACCGTGGTCTTCGAGATCTTAGGGGGAGGGGCGGGTACCCGCCCTCCCGTCAATGCGAAGGTGGCTCAGACCCCCCGTCAATGCGCGTGTTAAGGGGTGGCTGCTCCATTCGCTCTCCCCCCCCCCTGGTGGCCACCCCATTCGCCCCCCTGGTGGCTGCAGCCGGGTCCCTACTCCCAGTACTGGGAGTTCCATTTACTACTTGTTAACCCTTGCCCCGGTGGCGGGTACGAGCCACCTTCGCCCTGGTGGGGGGCTAAAAAAGACCCCCACGATCTCAAAAACTAAGAGAGCTAGAAAAAAGCGCAAAACGGCAATCGAAAGCTCTTCAAAAATGATATCGAAAATACTTCGGTCATTTTTCTTGTCAGGTCAATATCAAGGTCACCAGAGGTCAAAATAGGTCAAAATCGCTAATATGAGGTGTACTAAGAAAACCTCATATATCTCAGAAACTATGATAGCTAGAAACATTTTTCTAAACCATTCGAAAGCTCTTGAGATGCGCTTTCATTACAGTGCCATTCATTTTTGTGTCAGGTCAAAGCCTAGGGAGCTACAGGTCACTACATATTGGGCATATTCTTGGGAATGTCCATAGCCACCCATGCATAAGGGCGTTTACTTTTTCGCTAATAGTTTCCAAACCAAACAAGATACATCCATAGTTTATGCACCATTGCAATCTTCTTGTCAATACGAATCGAATGATATATGATATTGCTATGCCAGGTCAAATTTAAGAATTTGACCTGACCCAGGTCAACGGTCTGACCCAACTTGACCTGGTATAGTCATGATGTATATCATTTGACTTCCAGTGACTATACAAACACTTTGGTGACAAAATAAAAGCTTGATTTTATTTTATTCAAAATTTATGGAGAAAAACACAAAAAATGCTTCTTTGACCTAAGATGATATTTTAAAGGTCACAAGTCAAAAATTTTGGCATCAGCTTCAGAAATGGGCTAAGAGCAAGTCGCAACTGATGTTTGAAGTTGCTTCAATCCATACTTACTGAGAAAAGCTCATTTCGTGATTTTCCCCATGTATTGACAATGGGGAGGTCATGCTCTGCACATGACCTTAGGTCACCAATATCAAAAATCCCGGAACAAATGTTGTAGCTCCTGGTGGGCCCAATATATGGTATGAGTTTCAACTTGATCGATTAACCCTTCTTTTAGTTATGCGGTCCTAAGTATTTTTTGAGGTGATGTCACTTCACCTGGCCTGGTGACCTGACCTGATATGACCTTGAGCCAAAATTTTCAGGAAAGATGTAAAAATGATGGAGGAACAGCCAGACCAAGTTTGGCGGCGCTGTGCGCCGCCGTTTTTTCGGTCACTTTCGAAAAACCCGAGGGGGGTCTAAAAAGACCCCCCACCCGGGCGAAGGTTAATACCCTGTGGATGCAGACAAGCCTGCCAGGGATGCGGTTCGTGTTTCTGCAACCAGCCTCTGTCATGCTTGCCATGCGGGCCCCTGTGGTATCCCGGGCCCCTATTGGTCTGACTGGGCTCCCTGTGGCCTGTCCGGGCCCCTGTGGTCTGCCCAGACCCCTGTGACCTGCCCGGGCCCCTTGTGCTCCGCTCGGTCCCCTTGTGGCCTGCCCGGGGATCCTTGTGGTCTTCCCGGGCCCCTGTGGTGTGCCCGGGCCCCTATGGTCTGCCCGGGCCCCTATGGTCTGCCCGGACCCCGGTGGTCTGCCCAGGCCCCTTGTGCTCCGCTCTGTCTCCTTGTAGTCTGCCCGGGCCCCTGTGGTCTGCCCAGGCCTCTGTGGCCTTCCGGGCCCCTTGTGCTCCGCTCGGTCTCCTTGTGGTCTGCCCAGGCCCCTGTGGTCTGCCCGGGCCTCTATGGTCTGCCCGGACCCCTGTGGTCTGCCCAGGCCCCTGTGGTCTATCCAGGTCCCTGTGGTCTGCCCGGTCGGTCCCATTTGGTCTGCACGAACCCCTTGTCTGCTAGTGCCCATTTTGGTCTGATCGAGCCCCCTTGTGGTCTGCCCGAGCCTCCTGTGGTTTTCCCGGAACCCTTTTGGTCTGTCCGGGCCTCCGTGTGGCCTCCGCGGACCCCGTTTTGTCCGTCCGGGGTCCCTTTTATCTGCGCAGACCCTCTGTGGTTTGCCCGGGCCCCTCCCAGTCTGCAAAGTATGGCACTTTTGACGAGATCTCGTGGTGCGGACACCCTTCAGGGGGTGCAAACTTTGGAGTAAACAAATCCCCAATTTTGCCGTCTGGTGCGAGGGAGCTCAAATCAAACACCCACAGAGTTCTGAGAAGGGAGAAACTGGCAAAAACATCGAAATTTCCGGGTCAGTGAAATTTCTCAACAGTGTTTGGTGTGAATTTTTAGGTTGCTGGTGGTGCAAAAAAATACAAGGCTGGTGCGGACTCGTCGGGTCTGCTGCCATGCTTTGCAGACTGGGGCCCCTATGTGGTTAGCCCGGCCCCAGTGTTCTGCTCGGGTCCCTGTGGTCTGCCCGGGTCCTTTCACCTGTCCAGGCCCCGTGTGGTCTGCCCGGGCCCGCTGCCCAGCCAGCCATTCAGACCAGGCCCAGAGCGGGCTGGGCCGGGCTCTGCCCGAGCCATAAGACTAATAGTTGAGCCACATAGACTCGGGCTGAGCCCGACATTAGGTCGGGGGATGACAACTTGCCCGAGCGGTAGAGCCTGGTCTTGCTTGACCATGGGCTCTGCCCAGACGGAGCGGAACCGGACCCGGGCTGAGCCCATATACTCGGGCACTGCCCAGTCAAAGCCCAGCATATATCGGCCAGAGCCCAGCCAAATTGCTGGCTGTGTGTGGTCTGCTCGGGTCCCTTGTGGGCTCACCGGACTCATATGGTTTTCTAGGTTCCTGTGGTCTGCCCGGCCCCTTTGGTGTGCTCAGGCCCTCTGTGGTTTGTCTGGGCCCCTTGTGGGCTAAGAATATCGTACAGAAACTGAAGCTGTTGTGTTAGTTGCTTATTTGCAGGAGTTCCTTATTTTTTTAGCAGTTTCGTGCCCCAGGTGGTGTATCCGTGCTCCCTGTTGCCGAAACCGGCCCCCTGCCATGCTTGCAGGCCCCCTGTGGTTTTCCCGGGTAACGTGCGGCCGGTCCTATGCCTCCTGAAACATTCGGGGAGAGATGGATGGGGCGTGAGAAATGTTAGGCCCCCATTCCTTTTGTACTGATCCGATACGATTATTGTAAAGGGAAAGAGGCAGTACCACCTATTCATAGTACCCCTTGACCGGTGCCCAGTGTTGTAAAATGTCATTGAACTGGCAAGGTGAATGGATCAGAAAACGGTGTCTTGATCATGTCACATAAATATCAGTAGGTTCGATTTCCCTGCTGATAAAGGAATTTCGCACTTCGATCTCTACCTTCCATTTGTATCAAATCAAATTATTCGTGATAATGCGATTTCGTTCCAGGTGTGAATTTAAAAATGGTTGGACAGTATAAACATAAGTCGGGTGCACAAAAGCGTAAAACAAAGAATATTCAGAACTGAGAGGCTGCTCTGTCAAAACTACCCAAACTTTCTTCATTTTTCAGGTAACCTATGAATCTAGAATCGTCTTGCTAATTTTGCAAACTGTTATAAAATGACCCCGATCATATTTGCATTTAATCTCTAGCAACGTACGCGTCCACTTAAAGTAGTTCATATCACTACTATTTTTGGTACTTTGCAAGCTACGTTCATTTATCGATCGCAAAAAGTTAAAACCCCAATTTAAAACTAACTCGGAAAAGTGCAATGTATATAGTTTCCAGAAAAACGGTGAAGTAAGGTTATAATTCCAATCCTTCTTTTCCTGATCATTGCCATCCTCGGCCAGGCCACCAGCCGGATCCCGTTTTCTAAAAGACCCTCCAGCATCCATCCCTCCTGCGTCGTCCGCGTCTGATCCCGTTGACCTCCGGAGGAGAGCATCCGCGTGGACGACGAAGACGGTAAGTAGACACCTACTTGTCCAATATCCTTACATACGTTGGCAACTCGTTCAAAAGATTGCGTCTTCTGACTACTTTTTGGGCTAAATAGTGCAAATCATGAACAGTGACGAATAGCGCGCTAAAAATTGTTATTTAACTTTGCAGTCAGTTTTGGACAACAAACGGTCGAAAATACGTTTTTTCGGTCACATTTTCATTTAAAAAATACGGGCCCCCCTCATGTACGGGCCCCCTTTCGAGCCGGGTGCCCCCCAATCGAAAACATAAAGTTGCGCCCCTGACTATAGCTCAAAATCACATTTCAAAAATAGAAATGACTTATAACCATCTCCGGAACTTTGTACAAAAGTAGAGATGCTAACCATTACAATAACCAAGAGCGTTATTTACAGAGCCCGCAGCAAAAGCCCACAGTCACACGAAACATGGTTTTTCCACTGCCGGCGAATGGAAGTGCTAAAGAAAAAAACACTGGCGGAGTTGAATGGAAATATTCCAGAGTTTGATGATATATAGGGCGAATTAGTCATATAACATATTGAAAGAAACTAAATTCTAGTCAAAAGTATTATCCAAGCTGATTTCTTTGCCCCTTTTCCTACCGAGACCCCTATATGGAGCATCATACTGACAAGTGAGGCCACTGTGGTGCGATGCTCTTGGAGACCTCTACGATGAAATGTACAGAAAAATTATCACTAAGAAGATAAGAGTGGTACCGAATACCTTACTTAACGTATATCATAACCAGAAATCACAGAAACAAATATGCGTCGCACATATTAACACACTTGCACGAGCACACGCAATCACAATCACATCCACACACACAGCACACCGCCAATACACCCGTCTCACACTCACTCATACACATACCCACCTCCACATCCAGTCAAAGACACCCACTGAAACTCAAGATAACTTTATTTAAAGGTATGTACGTCCAAGAAAGATTCCTCCACGCCCCAGTGACATCACACGGGCGTGGAGGAATTCCTTCACCTTTGAGCCGTGTGTCAAACCGCTGCTAACGGCACTGCCCGTTTCTGAATTTGTGAGAATATACGGTAATCAAGTTTATTCCAAATGCAATAAATAAGTATTTCGTCTTAGATTTTGGGCCTCTTTTTGCCAAAATTGGATATTTAATCATTTAATTTTCCCATGTTATATGCTACGAGGTGTGACGTCACATCCGGTGGTCCGCGCTTGCTGTTGGAGGGCGGCTGACTGAAACTCACACATTTTATGATAGTGCATTAGACACATAGCCGTTGTTTTCTATGAAATGAATAGTGTATGATAGTGTATTAGACACGTAGCCGTTGTTTTCTACGAAAAGTGTTTATTGTTATGTGTTGAGTTGTACAAAAATTATATAAAAAACTTAAACATTTTTAGGGGAGGCCACTTGACCTACACTGGTGACCTGACCTGAGGTGACCTAACCTTAAAATTTTGGGAAAAGCTGTGGAGTTGATCAAGGATAAGGTGTGCTATATACGACCGCGCTTCGCGTTGCCATTTTTCGTGCTGCTGGAAAAACCCGAGGGGGTGATCAAACACCCCCACTGGGGCGAGGTTTAAACACTTCTACTCACTTTTGAAAGGTGCAGCAGCCCTGAATCTATTCATAAGACTTCCTCATCGCTCGGCTGTCTTTCTCGACTTTTCGCTGGTAAGATCCAGCAAGAACTAAGAAATATATTTGAAAAATATATTGAAATGCTATACTTGATTAACCAATCATTAAAGGCTTATTTGGAGTTTATCAGTCCCATTACGATACAGCAGTTGACTATAACTAGCTCTGCAATATTTATGGTGCATTGATCAGGGCGTTTTTTAAGGAAAAGTCAGTGGGGGGCATTTCCTGTGCTGGCCATTATAGTGTCTTCAAGGGGTCAAGACCCATTTTGAGGGGGGTTTAATACAACTTAGACGCGTTAGTGTTAAAAAAATGTTTTTTAATTTTTTAGTTATTCAAAGTTTAGAGATTATAGATGCTGCCCAGGGCTGCCAGATTTTTTCAGCGGAAAAGGTCAAACCGAGTTAGAAAAAGGGCCAAAGAGGGGAAAAATTTTATTTCCACTAAAATAGCAAAATAAACACCATAAAAGCCAGATTTGAGGCTAAAACGACCCCTAGCGGTAGTCATAAAACCACAGAAAAAGCGACTTGTATCACTGTTCAAAACTAATTGTTGAGAGTTTGATATTGACTTGACGCAATATTTTCAGCACACTAACCATCTAATAGAAGGCCAGGGGTGCCCTTCCAACCCCGCGTGGCCATCGAATGATTTTATCCACATAACCAGAAATTGTTTTGGGATCATCGCCCCCCCCCCACTTTTTACCAACAATTTCCTGACCTCAGTCAAAATGGGAGTAAACCGGAAATTTGTATAACCAGCCGCTGCGGAAGGCAACAAAAGCCCAAATTCGAAAAGTTGTTGGTACTAACATGGAAAGTTTGCTGTCAGCATCAGGTTGAAATTTGGCTGGCCCCCTCGCTTTTTTGCCGGTGGTGACGCTTATGTATGCAACCACCACAATAATAAATTAAAAGGCTAATCACTTCATACCGCCACACCAGCAACCAGTCTTACGAACTTTGACTACACTGTGTCCCGTCTAATCCACGAACGAGCCTTTAGCGCTGACAACTGACTGCGTGTGAAATGAGAGCATCATGCAATGTCACGGTACTGGCTGGGATGTGGGCTTCCGGTCGGATAGAACAGGATGTTTGATTGGTTGTAGGTCAGCATTCTTCTCCAGCGTTGTGATTAGTTGATGCTGAGGCTGCTTTGCCGGGATTTCCCGTAACTACGCGCTTTGTTTCGTCTTCACCCGATGAAGTAGACGGCTACGGGTGGAAATTTTTTAACACAACTTTTGCGGATTGCCAATTTGGGACCAGAAATAGAACATAGCTATCATTATCGGGTGGTGTTCTGTCACTGTCTTATTTTTGTTAGGCGAGTCTGCATTTGGTCAATTTTAAGTCATCTGTCCATTTCACTGGGGGCCAATTTCCGGGCACTGGGGGGCATTTCGTCCGACTGGGGGGGCAAACGGCCCCCCAGTTAACATGTTAAAAAATGGCCTGGTATTGATAATGTATTGGTGCTCCCGACGTTTGATCACTCCTTGCCACACAATGTAGAATAATCAGCACCAACCTTTGAAACATGTACATGTACAATACAGCATCAATTAGCATGTTAATACCTAAATGGGCCCAGCACTTGTATAGATAATCACCTCAATGAAAATTTAAAGAGGTGACTCCCAGCACTCATGGAAAAGAATATTTATGTCCTACATTTTAAAAAAATATTAAACTACAGCGCCAGCAGCAAGCACGACGAGCCCAGGGAGCAGGCACGACATGTTACGCGTATCAATTTATGCAGATATTCAACAGGGGTACTGGGCTTTGACTAATGAATTTAAGTTAAATAACATTTCCTCTTATTTCACCAGGCATTGGACCCACTTTTTGGAAGAAGAGTTCCTGACCTCAGTCAAAATGGGAGAATGTCGGATGTATTTATAGACAGCCGGTGCGGAAGACAACCCAAATTCGCCCAAATTCGAAGAGTTTTTTATACTAAGGTCCTAAAGTTTCGTGTCAGCATGAGATTGAAGTTTGGCAGGCCCCTTACTTTTTCCGTTGGTGACGCTCATGATATCATCAACCCTCACTTTCAAATTGCATAGAAAATTGTTTCCTGAGAAGAATCTACCACAAAAGGCTTCGTTTTACTTTTTTACAGCTACTTTCTCACGATCAGGCTCAGCTCGAACGACAACTTTTTTAGACATGTGGGGAGTGGAAAAATACTAGCCACGCATGGTGCCGCCTGAATAGAGGGCTCTTTTCATTAGGTGCCTCACGCTCGCAAGAAGAAAATTACTGATCACCTGGCGCTCGTATGAAGAAATTGAAATAAAAACTGCAAGATGACAGCTGCTGGGAGGACGCTGCGGAAAGTACGTATTTCCGTTGAATTTTGTGATTGATTTCCAAGCGTTCCCTGGGCAATTAAGAGTTTAAATTACCGCCAGTAATAATTGATACCCGCCGCCCCATTGTGTCTCAGACCCACCACCCCAGTTCCAAATCCCAGGGTGTTGGGTGAAGGGCGGCACCAGCACAAGTTCTATTTTCCGCTCACTTCTGTGTGTTATCTTTTGCTTATTTTTCAACTCACTTTTCATTAGGAGCCTTTCCAGCCGAATTCAATAGCCCTGGTGTTTACGAACTCATCGAAAGTATGGAAGTAAGAATCATTTTTGTGGAAAATTCATTCCTAAACTGCAAACAAGGTCTGTAATAGCCTTCGCCCGGATGGGGGTCTTTTAGACCCCCCTCGGGTTTTTCCGAAGTGACCAAAAAACGGCGACGCGCAGCGCCGCCAAACGTGGTCTAGCTGTTCCTTCATCATTTTTACATATTTCCTGAAAATTTCGGCTCAAGGTCATATCAGGTCAGGTCACCAGGTCAGGTGAAGTGACCTCACCTCAAAAATACTTAGGACGGCATAACTAAAAGAAGGGTTAATTGATCAAGTTGAAACTCATACCACATCTTGGGCCCACCAGGAGCTACAACATTTGTTCCGGGATTTTTGATATTGGTGACCTAAGGTCATGTGCAGAGCATGACCTCCCCATTGACAATACATGGGGAAAATCACGAAATGAGCTTTTCTCAGTAAGCATGGATGGAATCAACTTCAACCATCGGTTGCGACTTGTTCTTAGCCCATTTCTGAAGCTGATACCAAAATTTTTGACTTGTGACCTTTAAAAGGTCACCTTAGGTCAAATAAGCATTTTTTGGTGTTTTTCTCTATAAATTTTGAATAAACTAAGATAGAGCTTTTATTTTGTCACCAAAGTGTTTGTATAGTCACTGGAAGTCAAATGATATACATCATGACTATACCAGGTCAAGTTGGGTCAGACCGTTGACCTGGGTCAGGTCAAATTCTTAAATTTGACCTGGCATAACAATATCATATATCATTCGATTCGTATTGACGAGAGGATTGCAATGGTGCATAAACTATGGCTGTATCTTGTTTGGTGTGGAAGATATTAGCGAAAAAGTAAACGCCCTTATGCATGGGTGGCTATGGACATTCCCAAGAATATGCCCAATATGTAGTGACCTGTAGCTCCCTAGGCTTTGACCTGACACGAAAATGAATGCCACTGTAATGAAAGCACATCTCAAGAGCTTTCGACTGGAGTTAGAAAAATGTTTCTAGCTATCATAGTTTCTGAGATATAGGAGGTTTTCTTAGTACACCTCATATTAGCGATTTTGACCTATTTTGACCTCTGGTGACCTTGATATTGACCTGACAAGAAAAATGACCGAAGTATTTTCGATATCATTTTCGAAGAGCTTTCGATTGCCGTTTTGCACTTTTTTCTAGCTCTCTTAGTTTTTGAGATCGTGGGGGGTCTTTTTTAGCCCCCCCCCACCAGGGCGAAGGTGGCTCGTACCCGCCACCGGGGCAAGGGATAGGGTTTGAATTGACTCTCAAAATATTACTTCAATATTTCACTCGCCAGTAATATTTCCCATGTGAATTTTACACTCAGCATCGTGGCGTAAAACCAGTTTGGGACAACAGTGGGAGAGGGGGGTTAACCTGCACATTAACGGAGATCTGAGCCACCGTCGCAATGACGGGGGCGGGTACCCCCACCCCTAGGATCTCGAGGACTACGCAAGATAGCGAAAAACGGTAAACGGCGTCGGATAGCCCATCCAAGTCTCTATAAAAAATATTTGGACCATTTTCTTCAGGCCACATTTTACGTCGCATACCACCATAAAGATAACATATAAATAAAGGTTTCGGTCATTACATCTTAGCTGGTTAAGTCAGAGAAAAACAATGTAAGCCATTAGAATCCTCGCAGAATAATATTAATATGACCTTTTTCGGTCAAATAAGGTCAAATCTAGAATTTGACCTGACCTGAGGTCAGTTCAAGGTCAAATTTGGTCCAAATGTATTTCATTAGAACCTCGAGGATGAGAAAAGCCTAATATCGTTCAAATAAAAGCTCTATCGCCATCCATTACTAAGTTATTTAGTTTAAGCCATTATTCCCATGAATTTCCAATGAAGAGATCATGGCTCGTACCTGACCTTAGGTCATCGATATCGTAAATACCGGAATAAAATTTATAGAACTCAATGGGCTCATTATGTGATCTGAGTTTCTATCGAATATATTTGCATTATTCTGACTTATGGTATCTTAAACTTTTTCTAGGTGAGGTCACATGACCGGCACTGGCGACCTGATCTCAGATGAGCTAACCTTAAAATTTTGACTCAAGTTGCAAAAATGATTAGGTAAAAGGCATACCAAGTACCAAGTTCAGGTATTGGACGGTGAGACCACCTCAGTGAAAAAGAAGAAAGGTAAGATTTGAAAATGTTTGAAACCAGACTGATTTTCCAATCTCACCTTTCCACGGTTTCAGTTACGAAGACATAGTGTGTACGCATTAAACTTTACCCCTTTTGGCATTTTGACATGTTTTCCAAAGTTTTGGGTATAAGCTGGCTATTTATATCATTCCAAACCATGATGCCTAGAAAATAAAAATACCTGCTTATACACCAGTATTGTTCAGAGAACATGCCAATGCCATCATCTGCTTTACATTTCCAACTGGGTTATTCCACCAGAAATCGACCAAAAATTTCGTCAAATGAAACCCTTCTATTTTTTATTCTCTCCGAAATTGGTGTCAAGGGGGTCTCAAGCGTGACGAGTCTAACCATGGCGCCAAGAAAAATATTTGAAAATTTGGTATGGCAGATATAGCCTCCGGCATTTTTCGGGGGTCACCATGTAGGCATTGGTTGAAAGCTCTGCCATTTTTTAATGATTGTAACGATATTTTATGTTTTGTTAACCATTTAGCATATTTTGATTTGGCTATCTTCGATTTTTATATTTCTGCAAAATTGATGTCATGACCTCGTGACCTAGTTTTTGAACGGTGATCTTGACCCGCAGTACAGTGAAATTTATTAATTCGTTTAACATCATTTTTACAATTGGAAATACTCTTTTATGTAAAGTAATATAAATATGGCTTTCGCATTAAATATACTACTTCTTACTTACGAAATATGACACTAGGTGTCACTATGGAGCTGTACCATCTTAACTCACGGTATGGTTAATGCCAGTGACGACGGAACGTCCGAATTTAAGAGGGGCACCATGGATTTTTCAACCAATTTCTTTCCCGTCAACGCCATAGGGGGTGCTAACCCTAACACGTACGGGGGTGTTGCAACCCCCTCAGGTTTTTCAAGAATTGAAAACAAGCTTCTTAAGTTAGAGTCTTGAAATGTTGTATAGCCTCTGACGCATTCATTGCGGACATCTTGCAAAGAATTGTTCCTACCCTTCAAGGTCACGGAGTTATGACCTCAAGAGTGTCGTCATGTTGGGGTCATTTGGGCGCCTGTACCCGTTTTCACGTGAATGCTCCAGATCTTATCGTTCTTTTGCATCATTTGCTCATGAACTGTCCCAGAATATTTTCTTCCAGTCTTCGAGGTTCATTTTTATCAGGTTAGACCTTTTATGACCTTTTTGACATTCAATGACCTTTATTTGACCTTGCGTGACGTCAGTGATAACTCTGTGTCGAATAACGACTACAGATGCGTGTTTCAATGCGGTATTTCTAAATGAGATGAACACCGAATTATTTGAATTGCGTGCGATACGGGCTTAAGGGTGCGTTACCCTCGACACATGCACCACACGACATGACCCGTCAGAACTAATACCCTGTTTCCCCAACAACAGATGTCAGGTCATTCGTTCATTCATTTCGATACACAGACCGCCCACATGACACGTTGGTTGTAAACCGTAGTACGCCTCCGCATTCCACGCTTTACGACCCTTCAGGTAAACAAGAACCGCTGTGGGCAAGGTCAGACGGGTCGCAGTAACAGGTGCTCTCGCAGGGGCGGGCCCAGTATTTGTCCGAGAGCAGACTGCTAAAACCTTTGTCTTGATTTCTCTAAATAAGAAAGCAGTTGCAGCTCGCACAACTGTCACCTGGGATGGACCAAAGCTAGCCAAATGACATTTCAAGCATGGCTGTGGATTGGCTACGCTCTTTGCGTCAGTTAGCAGCTAGTTAGTTGTAGGATCCTCGACTACTTCGTCCACTTTCGTGACCAAACCTTGTGGACCCACTTTCTTCCTCCCAAACTAAGCTAGTCCTTTTCCATCTTGGTAAATATATCAGAAATATTTCCGTAATATCCTTGTTTACTGTTTTCCGTGAGAACCTCAGGGAAATTTAACGACTTCTTCCATCCCGAAAAAAATATAAAAAACGTCGTCCACCCATTCACATAACATACCCTCTTTATGCGGAGGGCCCTAACTTTGTAAACATATAGTGTCTTCTTTTGAAAGCTATCGTTTTTCAGCATTATTGCTCGGCCCGCCTTGCGTCGGTGGTGCGTCATTTTCCGTGCGTGTGTAAACACACACACGCACATACACATGACACATGGGCCGGGTGCCCGCATTTGTGATCGCCTTGGGGTTTTCTTAGAGATTCCCCGCCCCGTGGCGGTCACGGAAAGGGGCGTGCGTTCGTACGGGACTCACTGACTTGCTCACCCACCGAACCCTGAGGCGCGCAGCTCCATGTGTTTACCAAAGTATTTATTATGGAACATTGTTCTGATGCTCGGAGATGGGGGGGGCGTTGTATCCCTCGATCATGTGCGGAGTTTTCCTCACTGTGATCGAGAAGTGTTTCTGATCATAGGGTAGTTTGTGTTGTAATCGACAAAACACGTGTTCTGTCTCAATCCCGTCCAGACGCTTTCTGACCACATCAGTTCGATATAAACCAAAGCCTTTGTAATGTATTAGAAGCAGTTTCTTTAGGTATGGGCCCTGCATCGAAAGATGGTCTCCGAAACATATGAGACCGTCCATAAAGTACAGAAGGAAAAACAAGGGGGAGCAGGAAGTCAGCAAACGTTTTTTAGACGTTACAACAGGGCGTAAGCAAGTATTACCATGAGGGGGGTTAGAATTATAAGAATACATGTAACCTAATTTATGGATAGGCCCTCAGCTCTGACTTAGAATTAAGACTGATGTGATTCAATGGAGTCCACACATCATCACCATTGGATTTTGGAATTGCTTGTGTGACCTTTTTATGAGGAGAGGAACCGTGAGAGATTCGTGTGAATACGTGTGCTGACGTCCAAATAACCCTCACATGCCTCCAGTCATGAGTCAGTAGTTCCCTGATGTTAGGAGCTAAAGGTACGTGTGTGCAAAACACGCGCAATAAATGTTCTATAGTCCGCATAGATTTTCAAGACCTGAACGACGATCCTGAAATATTCGGCAAGTATTAGTGGGTGATGCAACACCACCTCCCCTGCAAAATTTCAGTGGGGTGTCATTAGCCATTTCAAGGAGTATCGTAATCATTTCAGGGAAAGCCGTAGTTCAATTGGGCGAGAAATACCCTCTTTCTGGAAATTCACAGTTCCAAAAATGGCTTTTATGGAGTCTAAAGGATAAAGAAAACACGTTACTGTGTCAGTGGACCAAAATATATGTATACATCACAGCAAAAAGCAGAATAAACTGATATTTTGCTAACAAACTGCAAAGTGGCAACATCAGCAGCAAATAATTGCATCGGGCTTCACGCCCCGAGAGTAAAGAGGGTTTACCGGTCGAAAATTCGGAACATTGAATGCGATAAAGCTGATGGACTAAGGAACGAGACACCCAAGTCATCACATGGCTGCCCCAAAGTGGGAGGATCATACGCAGATCCAGGGGAGCAAAGAGGGGCACATGCCCCCTCTATCGACCCTCGGAGCCCCCTGAAATGGCCATGGCGCCCCCTGAAAGGTTGATGGCACCCCCTGAAATGTGATGATGATGACTGTTCCGGCCGTCGAATAAAGATATCCACATGGGGGGCGCTTCGTTAAAGTCGCCCCAATCGCCGAAGGAAGCTCTGGCGATTCCGGTTTGGATGACAGCCGATTTGTGGCGAGGACCCGCGCCGTTGCACCGTCCCCGCCGTCCAGGTCCCACCTGGCTCCCTCTCGGGACCGGAGGTGGCTGTCTTCGGGACCGTTTTCGGGATGATTTCCCGGACTTGGATACCCGCATTGCAACCTCGATCAGCTTGGGTGATCCAAGGCATAGGCGTTGGCCGTCAGCCCAGTCTTTTCGGTAGTCGGTTTGGTCCACTGAGTGGAGATGCATTCGTGAGTCTGTCGGTCCTGTTTTTATACAAGTAACTAGATATTTCGGGTACGAATTAGTGGCTATCATTATATTATTATATTGTAGTGTGACATTCTTCTACGTATTGTGCGATGAATAAATTATCTCCACCCGCTATGCACGAGATATGCACAAATACCAAAAATAACAATATCTTTAGAAACCAGCTTCAGGGAGGTTCCATGACGGGAGTATCATAAAGAATATTCTTCCAATTTTTTTCCGATCATAAAAAATTAATCGCAGAGACAAATCTAAAACAAGTGCGGCAAACTCGACAATTGAATCAAAACTGACCTCAGTCCTTCCATTTTCATTTCAAGAAAAACGTGACGTCTTTAACAAGACTCCCCCTGAAATATCGCTTTCCGTCCCCCCCAGGATGCAAAAATCGGTGCCAACCGATAGGATTTTGCGCCCAACTGATGGGTTTTGCCGGTCAAAAGTGGCAGCCCCTGGTCCAAATGGCGCCCCTCGGGAAGCTGCCCGCCCCCCCCCGATCGGTAATCCTGGATCCGCCTACGGGGGAGGATACCCTAGTCACCAGCCTCGGTGATAACAGGTGCTGGCAGAATATGATACAGAAGTCTGACTCGCACAATTGCTTGCCTTTCCGTATGAGAAGTGTACTACGGGGACACAATAGTTGAGTTAATCGCTGCCCTGAAGTCGTCGTCGCTAGCACTCTGCTCAAAGGACAATCGCTGCTTTCTTTTCCCCTGAAAGATCTTGTCACTCCAGCCCGTGGTGGCCAGAAATGGGTCTTACTGATATTGGTAGAGCCTGGTGTTCTGCCGTTTGTATTCCGCTGAACGGAAAGTGTCATCCTTGATAATAGCGATGGAGGCACAATGATCTAAATCCTGGAATGCTTAGTAGAGTGTGACACCCAGGCGCCCTGAATTTCCTTCACTTTTTCCCCTTCATTTTTTTCTAACTCACTTTTCCAAACACTTTTCCTGGGGATTTTTTTAGCATAATTCAATAATCCTAGTATATATAAAACCATCTAGTGTGGAAGGAAAGACAAATTTGATGAAAAATGCGCGAGTAAGGGCTAGTAAGGGCTGTAACCGAGTTTCAACTAACTCCCACAATATTATAGCGTTTGGACTTTCTACTCGCCTTCCATATTTGCAAGCGTGAATTTTACACTCACTATCCCAATGCAAAACCAGTTTTGAGACACTGCAGAATAGAGTGCTGCGAAATCCAAAAGATTATCAACATACTGAACGCGTCTTTTTTCTGAGTGTCACCTTCCCACTCTGCTCTTTGTCAGCAAAAGTATTCCATCAAGCAGTCGTCGGAAGTTCCACTTGTAGTGTATTCCGTGGACGCCATGGATCAAAATCTATTCACATTTAAACTTGCGCTGGTAACAGTGGCATCTCCATAAAGTCCGGATCTTCCGGCTGCTGGTAAGGTTGTATTTTAGACCTTTCTCGCTGTCGGAAGTTTTGCCCTGCTGAGGGAGGATGATGAGCAACAAATGAAGAAGGCTTCCATAGATCTTAGCTGACCCCGGAGGATAATTTTTGGGGTTTTCACTCGTTGGAACAGATCTCTCGCGGCGGCTTTTGCTTCTAGTGATCATAGACCAATCAATTTCTAGGTGTCCCCTAAAATCGATTATTTGGGTACCTAAAAGGTATGAAAAGGATTCGGGCGGGTCAATTCGGCATAAACCTCCCTCAGGATCGTTCCCTGTCACCCGTCTCTCCTTGATATTGCACACAGCTCACATCGGTAAAAACGCCGTCTTGGGTCAACTAGGCCATTTGACCCAAATCAGGTACAAAGTAGCTCAGCCTATTCTTCATTTGTACTTTAAATGTGTTAAGAATGGTCTATTCTGTCAATATTATTTCGAAAGCTTTCTGGTACGATTTTTTTTAGCTGCAACTATGCAAAATTTATTTCATGCTGATTTCTCGAACGCGGACAGTGACCTGATTAAGACCAAATTTTGATCGGATGTCCAAAATAAACCATATCATGGAAAATTTGCGGGGCGCTCATTTTTAAACAAACATAGGCAAAATATGAAGCCACATCGATTTTAAAAACACCAATGCAGCAACATTTCATATGTTAGTAGACTCATGAAGGCTCATATTGTCCAGTTGCAGAACAATGTGCGCTATCCAGCTTCGGCCAGGCAGGCCGAAACTGGCCAGAAAGTGAGGGGACCATAGACCTTCAGCCTCCAACTCTGGCACTACATTTTCCACTGCAAAACTGAAAGCTAACCATATTCTGGCCTATTTTTACTGCCAGTTAATCACACTGAAAAATTTACTGTGCCCACAAATCCATTAAAAACGAAATAAATATTTTTGCTGGAAGTGAAATTGCCTGGTCTCACCTGAGGCTCAATTTGTGAAAACAGCCTGTTAGTTACCCTCACTGGTCCACAAGAGGAGGTAAGACTTGAAAGAAAGGACGTGCTTGAAATGCGGTCATGAGACGGAGTGAGCTAGCGAGCGATAGGAAGGAAGTGAACGCAGGACTGCATTTCCCAAATGACGACTTTGTGTTGAATCTTCTTTGTATGTCATGAATATTTATCTCCACTCCGTCGGATCTATGGGACCAATTGGAGCAAGGATCACATCGGCAGATCCATGATTTCCGGTATTGTTGCATAGGCAAAAAAACTGCATCCATGATTGTGACAATGTAGGGTCTGCACATAATTGACTGTTTTTTGGTCCAAAACATGTGGTAGCCATCGGCTTAGTATGATGCTCAGTACCCCTGATCATGCTGTGTATGCTTTATTAGTTAATCATATATTTGGGATATTACAGCAATCGTAATATAAGAAATATAGGTAGAATTCGCAAAGCCCCATTAATGTTTTACTGAGACCTCTTAGCAGGGGCGTAGCCAAGGAGGGGGCAGCAGGGACAGCTGCCCCCCCTTAGGGCCCGAAGGGCCCCCTGAGGATACGGACCGCGCGAAGCGCGGCTCGCTTCCACTATGATCTGTGGCCAAATTTGAAATTTCATACCAGACAGCGCACTCTCAAGCCCTCTTCAGCACTCTATTCTGTAACAAGCAGGGCCCTTGTTACCCATCAGGGCTCTTGTGGCGCTGTCGCACTGGCTACGGCCCTGCCTCTTAGTAAATACAAATGTGTGATAACTGAGAAGTGTTGCTCCAATTTTTTCCTCCTGCCTTATTTCAAATTGCTTTATTTTATTCATTTTGTGTGTTATAGCACAATAATAATACATGGTTGCTTGGATTTAAAACATCAGTCCCACTAAAATATTCGAATTTTGTTATGGGCTACACTTCGACTGCTTTCGATGAAAACATCACCCCCTGAGCGATGCTCCCCTGTAGAGATAAACGCTCCCGTCGGACCTTTTGTCCCCCTCTCTGTCTCCTCGGTCGGTTAGTCATTCTAAAATTCCCGAGTATTTTTTCTGGGGGGACGTTTGCAAGCCCGAATTAACTATTTTCGTCTAATTACCACGATATTATTTCACAAGACAAGTAGCTATTTCTCTTGTTAATGGAATACAGAAGTTACCGAAATATCATCAATCATGATTGGACAATCGGTCGGATGAAGTCTGATGCTTTCGTCTCAGTTTGGAAATTGTAAGAGCACTGATCATGGTTTTTGAGAGACAACAAATTGTTAGGCGGACTTAAAATGATAAAACATCAGCAGCTAGATTTCACTTCTTGGTACGAGCAGGTGCGATGCACCGTTTTAGATTCTTGGAAGTTTTTCAAAGACAGAAGTGTAGATTTTATTATAAAACTTGAAAACTGTTTTATACAACTTAAAAAAACTTTTTCGCTGAGCCTTTTTTAATTTTTATTTTGTATGGGAATGGTATGGAAGAGATAGCCACAAAACTTTGTTGTTTTCGTTTTCTCGATCTTTACCCTGGACACATCATTGTAGCTCACCTCTCGCTCGTCTAGACCATCGATCCAATAAGAAAACACCTTGCGGAGATGGCTGAATGTTGGGGTGGTAAAAACTGAACCAGTTTTGATGACCGGGATGATGTAATATTAATTAGGGTGAATCCCATTGTTTTTTTCTTACAATTCCTTAATATCCTCATTTCAAATATTTGATTCGACAACACGGTAGTCAAAGTTCATGCAAACTCTATGGCTGTGGCGGATCCAGAGGGAGGGCAAAAAATATTTACCCCCCCCAAACGGACAAGCTCGGGTAGAACTATGTTGTGCCTTCCCCTCCCCCCACAAAGTCATCGACCTCCTTTTTGCCTCGACTCCGCTTGAGTTCATAACCGAGATTTGTGTTCCCTTAACTCTAAACTTCAAACAGAACCATTCAACTTCAGTGTAAGCATTGGGCCGTGGATAGCAAAAACAAGCATCTTGTGCGCATATTTTTCACCCCGTGATGGTTTTTTGCCTTTCGTCCTGGGCATTCCCAAAAGCTACGGTCAAATTATATTGTAGCAACATTTTTCATTGTGTGACGTTTTTTTGTTTGTTGCGACTTTGCCTTGCCCCCCTCCAACCGACCGGCTAGATCCGGCACTGCCCAATGGAGACGTCCTTATCCACTCAGCAGGGCCTCAGCAGCCGGATCCCGTCCTCAGTCGGCTGCCACGTGACTGGCGCGCGCCCGAGGCGCAGAGGAACCGGTCACGCCGGTAAACAGGTGTCCGTGTGCCAGTGGCGTAGCCAAGGGGTGATCAGGCTATAGGCTTTCCTTTTGTTCAATATTTCCTATCCAAATTTTTGAATATATTTACTTTGGCTTCTAACTGCAGTTTCTCTGCTATCAACCACCTTGAAGTATTTCTTGTAATGCCACTGCTCCTGTCCCATTCACCAAATCATGAATGAACAGACCTGGCTCAGCGGCGACTCATGCGAATCTGGTACTGCCAGCGCCATCTATTGGGAAAGTTTTATAAAACTTGAAATAACTTTTTCGCCGAGCCTTTTTTGGTTTTGATTCTGTATGGAAATTGTATAGAGGAGATAGCCGCAAAACTCTGTTGTTTCCGTTTTTCCGATTTTTACCCTGAATTTTTGGAAAACGCTTTCAAATTTCAGCTTCTAATATCTTTCTTATAAAGCAAAAATTCAAAAAAGTACAACAACAGAGTTGTGGAGACTGGCTCCTAGAACATAGGCCCACTCACACTGTTTCAATGATTATATTATGTAAAAGTTATTCAAACTTTAAGTTTGAGAAATTTGAAAAAGAAAGTCAAATTGTACAAAAACCAGAAATGCGTCACGCTTGAAATATCAACTGCCGTAAAGATACACATATTGTCTACTTTTGGTGAAAAAATCACGACGATGGCCACCTTACTTTACGAGATATTTCACGAAATATGCTCCCATAGGGTTAACATTGATAACGCACCCTTAAGCTTTTCGACCTGTGACCTTTTTTACATTGAAAGGGGGTCAGCAACAACAATTGAAGAAGCAAACTTACTTGGAGTAAATGATGCAGAATGGTTTATGAATAGTCAATTTGAATGATATGAACACTAAACTAGTTGGTTTGCATATTACATGGACTACACCTTTTCAAAATTTGACCTTATTTGACCTTGAAGGGGGTGTAAGCAATAACACATGATGAAGCAGGCACTTGGCGTAACTGATGCAAAATTTCTTATGAATAGTCAATTTGCATGTAAATGACACTGAACAAGACCTTTTTCTTCCAAAACTGACTTGACCTTGTTCACCCTTCGAACTAATTTGACCTTGAAGGGGTGTAAGCAATGACAGATGATTAGAAACTCACTAAATTGGCTTAAATGATTCAGAATGGCTTGGGAATAGTCCATTTAAATGATGTGGACTCTGAACTAGTTACTTTCACTTCTAAGGAGTACTTTTGAGTTCTGAACCAGTCCCATGCAATGTAATGCACCACTAAAAGTCACCAATGATTTGTTTTTAGTGCCTAAAACTTCTTCATTATAAAAGAGCTAAAATAATGAGCATGCTTAAAAAATTCACTTCGAGATTACCATAGGTTAAGTTTAAAAACGTTTGAAAATGCCACAAGATATTACCAAAGGCTATAAAAGCCGAACTGAGGTCATAGCATGTTTAAATTCAGGCTACGTCCGGGGGAACGCAACACAAAGCCTCAAAATCCAAAAATCTTCCCTAACCTTCGCCCCACCTAGAATAATGAAATCGATGGTCAACCTAAGGTTTTTTTTGGAACAGCAAAACATCGAGGGGAAGCACCACGGTTGAGGGTTCTACCTCTTACCCCATTATTTTCCCATCATTCCCGAAATTTATTACCCCGGGTCACCTTAGGTCAGGTCAGCAGGCGATGTCAACCAGTCACCTCTCTTTAACTTTTGAGCTCTACCATAGCTACATTTCTAGGTTGATCGATTTAAAACTTTCGACACTTTATGACCCCTCCGGAGTCTACAGAATTTGTGTTCGGGATTTTTCGATTTGGTGACCTGAGGTCAGGTCACCAGGTAACCTCCTCCAAAGGAAAAACATAGGAAAAGCTGTATTTTGAGCTGAAAATCACAAAATAATCTTAAATGCTCAATTTTCTCAGACAAGCGTTCTAGGACACCCTTTCATGGATCCCAGAGGTGATATTGCCCTTTAACCTATCTGAGATCATCAGAGGCCACCAGAGGTCAAAAACAGCATTTTGACGATAAATTTTAACCTAATTAAGCTACAACATTGAATCCAAGGTCATCGTGTATGTATCGTCACGAGTTTTCATTTGATATACCTACAACACGGTCATTTTCTTACCTTTGGAGACCTCTGGTCATATTAAGTCACGAGGTACCCTCTGGAGGTCAAACCACTGGCGGGATGCCATTATGTTCCACATGGCGGAGGAAGTCCTGGCATTTTTCTATCTAATTATTTTTGCTAGATCTCAATAGCTCTATTGGCGTGAGAGCTATGCTCAGGTTTCTTAAGGATTGCATGTTTTACTGGAAATAGCCTATCGTGACATAACTTGACCTCTGGAGGTCAAAACATAGACCGGAGCGCTTAAACGTGTTAGTAAAATCTTACTGAGTTCACATGAAATTTCCAATGCCGTTTGCAGTTTTGCGCTAACTTTCATATTTTCGGAGTTAGGGGCATTGATGGCCCCCCCGTGGGGCGAAGGTGGCGCCGGACCCCGGTGGGGCACGGGTTAAATGCTTCTGGAAATGACATCATTGTTCGATGATTCAATGTGGCGGGAACACATTTATTTTCAAAAGATGTACAATGATCCAAACAACCATAAGGACATTTACAACAGCTAACAGAAATGATACGATACGAGAGGATACGATACAATACGATAATTTATTCATATACAATGGTTTCCAAAAGGTTACATCGAGATCGGCGCAAAAGTCCTAGCGGACTTAACTCAGGGCGCCTTTCTCAGAAGTCTCTATAAACATGTAGGTTCGTAAGCACAACTGGTAGACACATACTCACGAAACATAGACGAACCAACGTGACACTTGACATTTTAACCGTTCCCAACCGGCAAATTTCGTTCGCGGTCTCCGTAGGTGACAGCTCTGCGGGCGGGAGCCCACCGGACGTGCCCACCACCTGGCCGGCGCCCACTATGACGGGACAGCCGACGCCACGTGACCACTCCGAGAGTCTAAAGTGCATCTTCTTGATTTTATCAGAAAATTTTGAAAAGATACAACAGAATGATCTAAGTTCATTCCCAAAGGGACAATAATGTGAATTCAAAATAGGGGAGGGTAACCCCCTATACCTGTGCTTGTGTTAAAATGCTTCAACTCTAGGTTGACTGCTTGATTTTGATTCTTCAAATGTTTTTATTTTAAAGTTGCAAGTCAATTAGAACATGAGTTAGGATAGAATAGCTCCACAGTGATACCTAGTTTTATATATATGAAGCTAAAAGTAGTAAGTAGTATATGCATTTCGAAAACCATTTTTTTCTTTATTCGATATGAAAGATTACTACCATATGTCAAAACGCTTTCAAGATAATTTTTGAATTTCACTTTACTACGGGTCAAGGTCACCGTTATAAAACTAGGTCATGAGGTGGTTTCATCAAATATTTTTTGTTTAAATTTTGAAATTGAAGATTGCAAAAATTTTTCCCATAAACTTTACATCCTAAAACTATAAAATTTTGAGAAATCACTTCAGAACTTTTGGAGCTATAGGCAATCTAATCAATGCCTGTATAATGACTTTCATAAATTGCCGGAGGCTATTTCTCTCAAACCAATTTTTAAATAATTTTTTGGGTGACATAGGTGGATTCTACGCTCTTGTGAGTCCCCATATACCAATTTTGGAGGAAATCAAAAATAGTAGGGTTTATGCCTTGGTCGATTTATGGTGGAATGACCCAACTGTCCTATGGTCTTTAAATGTCTTTCTGATCTATCGTTTGTCAGTTTAAAGCTTTTTGCCGATCTTGGCCACTTTTTCCTGGTAAATACCGGTATTTACCAGTTTGTGCCCCTGGCTGCCATAAACCTAGTTTTTACTAGTATTTTTCCAGCCTTGATATGTTAACCTGGTTCCCTGCTCAATTATCTGTCTTTTTACACTTCGTTTACGCCGCCTCTGCGTTAAGCACCCGATGGAAATCCAGGAAACCTTTTACACTTACACACTCATAAGGGTTTGTCCCACTCTTACAAAATTCCAAGTAGGGAAACACTAGACCAATCCCTACTCTCAACACTTCTTTATTTCTGAACTGAACGCTCATATTTTTATTGGTGGTCGATACGAAGCTATTTTGAAGTGGTCCACTGCAAAGATGATCTCAGATACCACTTTTTGGGGTCAATGGGCCAAAATAAAGATATAGTTATTTCAGAAAGTTTGACTTTAAATCATACTCAATCTTCAAGAAAGGGCTCAAGACTGTGATTTTGTCTGAGTGGTTCAATTTCATTGAGTTATTGCTTGACCCCTTGGCTTGCCCAAGTTTTTTTGGCCTGTCTCGGGGTCTTGGCTAGACCTGGAGAAACAATACGCTTAAAATATAACATTAACAAAAATTAAATATTCTAGGCTCTACAATCAGACTCTGTAATGAAGACTTAGTTTTAGAAAATATATTATAATCGTTATGGTTTATTTGAAACCAAATCAACTTCATCTCTAATATCTGGGGAATTCAAACGATAGTGACTTCTCGTCATATCTTGGCTTGGTTCAGACAGGCCTGAAATTAAGCGATGAGATCCTTCTATGGATCCCGTAAATAAGCAAGTTTCTTATGTTGCAATTCTGCGCTTCAAGCTGCCGGTGTTCTGTCCAGTAACATGTCAAAATCTAGCACCGAAATCAAAGATACTAAAAACCAATCCCATGGATGGTATATGTAGGTATATAGCTTACTTTTAGGAATATGGCACAGTTAGGAATATAGTTGATCGCAAATTACCTTATGGCATTTTATTTCCTTCTCTGTCTACCAAATATCGACTAGATTATTCCGAAATACGAGCACAGCTTGGAAATGTGCCGACCTTAACTAACTGACTCCTGGCTACATGGAGTTGGAAGTTCTCGTATGCAGCTCAGTTTGGCTATCATATGAAGAGGAGACAGAACTTGATCAAGCTGTCAGGAGTTTGCAGGCCGGCCAAATCCATACGATGGTCCACTTTATTAGTTCAGAGCAAGACGTCAAGGATCAATCCATGAAGTGATGACGAGAGGATGCCATTGTTTGTCATTGCCTTGTCGTGTATTTAAATGTATTTAGACAGAGATGCTGGTTTCCGGGGGGCAGGATGTACAGTTGCACACTCTGTAAGACTGAGAGTGTACAAATATATATTTTGTACTCCCAGTATTGGCTTGGTCCGGGAGGCACCCCCGGATTTGGCCGGCGCCCTCGGCCGATGAAGAGACAACCAGGCCTAAGCACCGCCTACCTGAAGAGGTAGGATCCTCTGTGTAAAATAAATATACTTTCACATATGAATGGTTGCACCGAATCCAAGCCACCCCATGGAGAGAAAATGGGCATCCCCCCACTGGATAGCCTGAGTGGGCGCCCCCTTGGCAGTAAGGCGCCCCTTGCCGAAAATCTTGCAATCCCGCCGAAAATATAATCTGCCGTCGCTGTATTTAAAATTTTCATTGTGCTAGTCATTGGCATTTCTTCTTGTAAAACCAAGCGCATGGTACAAGGTTAACTTGGGATGAAAAGCCAGAAAAGCCTTGTTAGTTTTCTTTAGCAGTAACCTGGACGATCTAACTCGTACTCGAGTGTTGTCTTGATCTAACTCGAGTATTGTCGTATTAAGCCCACATTTTATAGGTGTTGGATGTTTAATGGAGCCTGGTTTGGAGTGAACTATTATCGCTTGAATTTCGCAGGACGTAGGGCTGATTTGGTTTGAATTGAGGATTAAGGTTATGGAATTTTGAAGTACCCGCTCTTACTTTTTTCGCTGCCATGATAAAACATTTACCTACAAAATCCGCTTCCTTTGGGGGGCAAATTGACATGTTTACCCCCCACCCCCCACTTTCACTGCCACTGTAGTTGAGATTGTGTATCTATTATTCTTAATTGTAAAAAGTAGTATTTGGATATGAACGCGAGTGGGATCCGACAATTCCAGACTTGTGTTGTTTTGGCTTACGCGCTAGCTGGGCAATTAATCCCTGACACAGTGTCTCTATTGCTTTGCCCTGACGAAGATAGCCCGCGCCCCACCGGGGGTCCGGCGCCACCTTCGCCCCACCGGGGGCCATCGATGGCCCCCCTCTAACTCCGAAAATATGGGCGTTAGCGCAAATCTGCAAAGTGCAATAGAAAGCTCGCGTGAATTCAGTAAGAAATTACTTCGCATGTTTTAGTGCTCAGGTCAATGGTTTGACCTCCAGAGGTCAAATTAGGTCAAGATCGGCTATTTTCACTCAAATATGCAATCATTAAGCAAACTGGTCATAACTCTTGTCATTAGAGCTATTGAGGCCTGGTAAGGTTCATTTGATAGGAAATTGCCAGTACTTTTTCCGCTATTTGGAACGTAAAGGCCTCCCGCCAGTGGTTTGACCTCCAGAGGTCACCTCGTGACCTAATATGACCAGAGGTCTCCAAAGGTAAGAAAATGACCGTGTTGTAGGTATATCAAATGAAAACTCGTGACGATACATACACGATGGTGTTTAATTAGGCCAAAAGTTATTGTCAAAATACTGTTTTTGACCTCTGGTAACCTTGGATGACCTTGGAAAAGTCAAAGGGTAAATATGACCTCTGGGATCCGTGAAAGGGTGTCAAAAAACGCTGTTCTGAGTAGTCTGAGTATTTGCAATCATTTTTGTGGCTTTTATATCATGAAACAGGTTTTCCCCATGCTTTTCCAATGGGAGAGGTCGCCTCGTGACCTGACCTCAGGGCACGAAATCGAAAAATCCCGGATATACACCTTGTAGACCCTGAAGGGGTCATGAAGTGTAGGAAGTTTCAAATCGATCGACTTTGAAATGTAGCTCTTACAGAGCTCTAAAGTTGAAGTGAGGTGACCTTGGTTGACCTTGTCTGGTGACCTGACCTTGGGTGACCCGGGGTAAAAAAATTTCAGGGATGATGGGAAAATGATGCAGTGAGAGGTAGAGCCCTCAACCGCGGTGCTGCGCCTCGTCGTGTTTCTGCTATCCCGGAAAAACCTTAGGGGGGCCATTGATGGCCCCCGGTGGGGCGAGGGATAGTCATATGACGTCCGAAAGCTCCGACAAATACATCCGAAATCTGACTGGTGTCTTGAAGAAATATTCAACGGAAAAATGCCAGGGAACGGCAGAAGTCTCAAAGCGCCTCTGTTCAGTGAAATATCAATGAAACAGGGCGCCTCTGTCTGGACTACTTTTGGAAGTCGAATTTGTGCACGGATTACCTTTGGATTTTGATGACTACTTTCTGTCCCCAATTCGCACTGTCTGCGCCGAAAGATAGTGATAAATCCAGAATATTCTACACGAGAGTGAGGTTTTTTACTTTAAGCATTTGAAGGAGACGCAAACAAAATTATGTTGGTGCGTACTGCCGAGCCTTGAATATAGTTTTCTCACACATGACGTGGGAATTTTTCATTTTATTCGGAACACAAACTTTCTTCTGTGGCAAAGCGAAAAAACACCTCGGAATGGCTAATAAATTATAAAAGTAGGAAAACAGCATACGGAGTTATTGCTGCTATAAGTAGATTCCGAATGTTTTGAAGGAAAAAATTGTCAACGTGCTCAAACTTTGCATCATAGGAAAAGTGATTTTATTAGGCTGCTATATCGCATCGTAGCATGTATAGTTTAAAAGTCATTTCCGAAAATAGAAATCGTATAACAGGCTCATTGAGGGCAGTTAAAATGGATAATGCTTAAATATATTGTTTTTGCATCACCAATTTAGAAATACACTTAATCCATTTTAAGACAGAATACGTCTCCAGTTTTTCACAATGCAATGCCCATACTCTACGTTTAATTTCACAAGGAAAAAAGAAGACTTCTCAGTGCCATCATCAAAAATCTTATTTTTTAGGGTGCTATTCCTTGGTCGATTTGCCGTGGAATGCCTCGGCTCCTTGTTACATGTGTCCCGTTTAATTGCTTGTGAGAAGAATCTTTCCAAATTTGGCTGAAATCTGAAAATCTCCTTATCAAAAATGACGGGATGTCTTCCCCCTCTCTACTTCGTGTTGAACGCTAAAAGACCACATGCCTGGCCCGGCAGATGGTGAGTGAAGTGAAGCGGCAGCTGGTGGTCCACATGGCCGGAGCCTGGCGTGTCGGTTGGGCGACGTTGCCACGGCAGTGACACATGCTCGCTGCTGGCCTGGAGCCGTGCCCTGCGGCAGTACTGCGCCGCGCTTCGTTGGTCCTCCACGCGCCCTGCCGGCGGCAGTCGATCCAGGTGTGTTGGAGAGTCACGATGTCGCCGCTCCGTGCGCGGCTGCGTCAGCTGACGCTGCTGGTGCTGTTGCCGCTGACGGAGGTGTGGTGTCAGCTGACGCAGCACAGCGCCGCCGGCATGTATCGTGATGGAAAGCTGCTGCCGGTGACCCCGCTGCAGACGCTGCCAGAGGGCCCGCTGATGCGCAGCCGGGCACAATGTCTGGCTAGGTGTGGCCGGCTTACAGACTGTGTCAGCTTCAACTACGGTCAGCTGTCAGCTGCGGAGCGAGGTTGTCAGCTGCTGGGCGCTGGGCTGTGTTCTGCCGGATCGCCAGCGCTGAGCACCGCCGCTGCGGCCGCCTACTTTGACGTGTATCGAGAAACTGGCCTCGGTACCACCGAGGTGAGCCTGCACCAACCGCGAAGATGATGCTCACATTTGTGTCGTAGGCTGAACCGATATCCTCCCAGTGTACCACCGCGGTGGCCCAGTTGGTCCATAGGTATCGCCAGGGGCTTAGCCAGGATTTCGCTCAGGGGGGGGTGGCACCCTGAAAAGGAACCTTGTGACAGCGTCAAAAGAGTCCAAAAAAACATCGCTGAGCAAAAAAAAAACGTCGAGTGAAGTTTTTGCGTTAACTTTTCTAAAAAGTAGCTTTAAACCTCAACACAGCTAAAATATCCAATCTACCCATCAACCAGCCATTTGTATACCTTACACATTGCTTAACACGCGCACTGACGGGGGTCTGAGTCACCTTCACTTAGACGGGGGCGGTTACCCGCCCCCTTAAGATCTAAAAAACCACGCTAGGTAACGAAAAACGGTAAACCGAGTTGGGTAGCCCATCCACACCTCCATCGAAAATATTTGAACTATTTTTTGCTAGATGAGGGATTCCAGGACAGATCGACCAAGGCTTGACACCACTATGTCTAGAAAAAATCTGAAACTTTGTCTCCGGGAAAGTTTTGGGCCAGGAACACGCCTGTGAGAATCTTAGCCCCCTCCAACCTACAGTGACCGAGATATAGCCCGAGGCATTCTCAGGACGTCACCTTGTAGACTCATCTTTGATGCTTCATAACTCTAAAATGCATCACCTGATTAACAAATTTTGTCTATCATTGAACTTTTCTTGAATTATACATTATTTTGAAAAAAAGAAAATTTAAAAATTTAAAAAAATTACTTTTAATTCGTTTGTCTTTTTCTTTTTGACCTAGCTTGACCTTTTTGCAGTTAAAATTGCCCTTTTAGACACCTCAAAAATTTTGCTTCATAAAATATATTTCGATAAAGAATTAAAAATCTGCGTTCTTGCCATAAATTCCACATTTTTAGCACCCAAGGTAGGTATGCAGACGATTTTTGACCACTGCAGTAGTACAGCATTATGTTTAACACCGCAAACAAAGCGATTGCTTTTGTAATCGTTGCTTGCAATCATATTGCATTATCTTTACGAAATTTTCATCGTGCAAGTATCAGATTTTATGAAAATTAACAAGCGCCCACACGAGGGGGCGGGCAACCGGCCTTCTCAGGTTTCCACAGGTAGTAAAAAAAACACTTTTGCACAGCGCCACCGTACTTCATCTACTTCTAACTCGAATTTTTTGCAGCTTCTGGAAAAAATTTAGGTCTGGGTCATACCAGGTCAGACCGCCAACCCAGGTAAGAGACCTAACCTCGAAAAACTTTGGAGGTGCATCAGTAAGATCAAATTTAGCCTATCGTGCAAAGATTCACATCACATAGTAAGGTCACAAGCAAGATAATTTTGCGTAGCAGGATTTCTATATTGATAGCCTGGGACAAGGTCAGATCTTTCCATAAGAAATGCATGGGGCAATTGGTAAATTTTGATAACTTGTGAGAATCGAGAATTGTCGAGAATTGCGATAGCTGTTTTATTTTTACGTTGTCGTGTCTGACTTCCCACTGCAGTTTGATTTATATTCCTTTTACCATACAGACCTAAGCCCGGCTCCAGGTCAAAGCAGGTTTATTTTAAAATTTGACTAGAGAAGATTATAAGATATATAATCCGATCGGGCTCGACAAGAGCATTCCAATAGTGCTGAACATTTTTTTCTACGGCTCTCTTCTGTCAGCCATTACGCCACAAAATTTAGGTTTCCACTTAGTTCCTGTAAGGAATACTTTGACCTCGAGCAGCCTCAAAGGTGACCCGACCAAACGTTTGTATGTAACATTATCGGTAGAGATTAAAACTGGCCATTTAGCGCCGTCGCTCACATTGCACTGTTCATTCTACATAGTTTACTGAACATCAGAAATAACCAACAATTAGGCCACGGAGCCTGTGTGATAAAACACGCCTCCAAACACAACACTGCAATGCCTCGTGTTTCTTTTCAGAACTTATGCCTGGAGCATGAAAGCAAGAGAAATGACTCAAAAATGTACATCTCCTGACGGAGACCTGTACTGCACAATGCAAAAATACATTTAACTTCATCAAATGGTGCTGCCATGCACACGATTTCAAAGCAATGCAAAGGTTTAATTCCAGTGCAAAAGTTATATCGAAGCAAAATTATATCATGTAAATGAATTGTTTTCACTACGTCTCACAGGAAGGGCGCCTGCGACTATATCGAGAGCACTGCGAAACCGGCAACATATCACGATGGCTTACAAAGCCCAGTGAAAGATCAAATACGTGATGCCAAAGGTACGCATGCTTTTCTTACGCGTACATTTTTCAGCACGATTAAGTTCTTGTACATTCCACAATCAAGCATAGCCAATGTTGCCAGACAGCTCTAAAGTCTGTTCACCGATGCGATTATGGAAAATGAAAACAAGTTTCAAAGAACACCAGCGGTAAATAAGACTGTTCATGAAATATCTACAAAAAAGGAAGAGAGGTTCGGGTTTCAAATACCTTTGTTCGAACCAAACAGTGTCGTGCTGTGCAAATAGACTTTCTTTTATGGTTGCTGCGCGAATGGTCGCAAATTTAGTCATGACGAATGTCCAATGCAAAGGGAATATTAAACATACTGCTATAGATTATTTGGCTTAAGTAATGAGTGATCTGACGGCCATCATTGCAGTTGAATGAATGCGTCTGTACAGGACAAAGTCAGTGTCAGTGTTGAAGTCATCTCAATGTATTCCCTTATTCTTCCATGATTATACAAGGCACCAGGAGTGTGGAATTATATCTATTTGTGGGCGCCCAACCACCTCTAATGAACCGTGGAAACAGTGGTAAAAGTGGTAAAACATCCTTTGAATGTTCTATTCTTTCATTTCAAATACTTCTTATTGGTGCAATGTAGTTCAACTGGTCTGTGAGAGGGCTAAACACGTGATACATTTTGCTATTTATTTTCACGTAGTGGCTCTCGATATTGCTTCAAATTTTCCCACCCCTAATCATTAAAAAAACATTAATCAAAAACCTTTCGAAGTGGCTTTTGAACTGGTATCTGTGTCAGCTATGAAATGATCACCTTTTAAAAATATCATGTGAGGCAGCCTGTTCAAGTGACCAAGTCAAATGCGTTATGATTTCAGGACATTTTTCGCATATATGAGGAGATTGAAATTACTTCCTGGGAATGAAAGCCTTTCAGACGTTTTTTTATATTGTATGAATCCTCTCAAGCGTATGCTGTGCTGCACTGGGTCACCTTGTATTGATACTATTTTTCCATCTCCGGGAACGATGTAATTGTGTGAGTTAGTGGTGCTTATAGGATAAGTTATACTTGTTTCAATTATTGATAAAGTCACGACATCTTTGTAAATTTCCGTTTAAGGCTGCAAGGCCCATTACTAATAAGGTCCTTTGCCCTCGTCTCCCTCGAAACAATGGATACCTTTCTATCACTTGTAATGGCTGCTATTTTTCTTTTTAAAATATATTGTCCAAATTGTTGCCAGTTCAGTTTTAGAAATCGGAGTCTCAGTTAGAGTCATCAAGGGACTTTTTACGGAGACCCCGAACCCACCACCCAAACGAGCAGCTCCAACGATGAAGGGTTGATTAAGGAACCAAAGTTCAACGTCCCACAAGGCATAACGACGGCCATCTACCTCAGGTCACCCCCTCACCAGTCAGTTGCCAGCTGACGTACGGTATTTACGGTACCTAAAATCTGTCAGTTGACCTAAATTATGTTGCCAGAAGTTTAAAAAATGTCGAGTTAGATGTAGATGAAGTACGGTGGCGCTGCGCGAAGCTGTTTTTACTACTTGTGGAAACCTGAGGAGGCCGGTTGCCTGCCCCCTCGTGTGGGTGCGTGCTAATTTTCATAAATTCTGACACTTGCACGATGAAAATTTTGCCAAGACAATGCAATATTATTGCAAGCAACCGATTACAAAAGCAATCGCTTTGTTTGCGGTCAAAAACCGTCTGCATACCTACCTTAGGTACTAAAAATGTGGAATTTATAGTAAGAACGCATTCTTTTTAAATTTTTATCGAAATATATTTTATTAAGCAAAACTTGTGAGGCGTCTAAAAGGCCAATTTCAACTGCGAAAAAGTCAAGCTAGGTCAAAAAGAAAAAGTCAAACGAATTGAAAGTCAATTTTTTTAAGATGTTGAAATTTTATTTTTTCAAAATAATGTATAATTCAAGACGAGTTCAATGATAGACAAAACTTGTTAATCCGGCAATACATTTTGGAGTTATGAAGCATCAAAGATGAGTCTACAAGGTGACGTCCCGAGAATGCCTCGGGCTATATCTCGGTCACTGTAGGTTGGAGGGGGCTAAGATTCTCACAGGCGTGTTCCTGGCCCAAAACTACCCCCGATGCATGGTGGTGTCAGATTGAAATATTTTTCGTCGTTTTGTCCTGGAATGTCCCAGGTCACATTTAAGGTCACTGGAGGTCAAAACATGCCGTCATAGGGATAACATGTAAATGAAGGTTTTTGGTCATTACATTTGAACAAGTAAAGATGGAGCAAAACAATTTGGACAATATGAATCCTCGCAGCAAGTCGAATCGAATCATATATAAGATGACCTTGCTAGGTCAAATCAATGATTTGATCCGACTTGAGGTCAGGTCAAGGTCAAATTAGATAAAATGCATATCATTAGAACTGCAAGGGCAAGGCAAATCTAATGCAGTTAAAACAAACGCTCTATCACCATCCGTTACTAAGTTATTCAGTTAAAACCATTTTTCCCATGCATTTCCATGGCTCGTACCTGGACTTAGGTCATTGATATAAAAAATACCCGAATATTTTTAGAGAACTCGGTGAGTCCATTATGTGATATGAGTTTCAATCTGGTAAGTTCACTCTGTTCCGACTTATGCTATCTTAAACTTTTTTAAATCAGGTCACTTTACTGTACTGGTGACCTTACCTGAGATGACCTAACCTTCAAATTCTGACAGAAGTTGAAAGTAGAAATGATGAGGAAAAAGGAATGCCAAGTACGGCGGCGCTACGCGCCGCCGTTTTTATGATATCTCCGAGAAAACCCGAAGGGGGCGGATACCCGCCCCCTTCAATGCGCGTGCTAAGAACCAATCTCGTGCTTTGAAAGTCAAAAAGGCCTCAAGTATTCGTTTCTCTTCAGGAGAAACTTGTTTCAAAGGTAGATAGATTTCGGAGTGCTCACCGAGGAGCATGATGGTGCGTAGAAAATTTGTTGATTGGCATATCTCCTCAAGTCCCGAATAAATAATAAAGTAAAAACGCAGCGATTATTCTGAAATTGGGGCCTCAGATCATACCATAATCAAGGACTTATCCAAACAATACATTCGGTTAAGATCCTGAGGAAGGGATCCACTTGAATATATAATCACTAAGTATGTTTTTGCTGTATTAGGTATCCAGGGTTTGAGGATATAGGCCAATTAACAACTCAAAATGTTCGATGTCTGACGCCGGTCATCAGTGTTGACTCTGCACCTACAGCGACAGCCCATCGCGCAAAGTGCACGCTCGCGTCACTTTTCCCCTTATCGACCTCGACCTCAGTTGGATGGCCCTCGGACATCATCAGGCCTCTGGCTGTGTTTGACCTTTACGCTGTGGTAGTACACCATGGCAGCTATCAGGATACATGGATAGTAGGTATAATAAAGGCCACCAGGACGCCCCGAATTTGCTTACAAGTGTCGAGCTGTCAAAGGGCGCCTCCATTGATAGCGGGGTCTAGGGTCAATTGTGGGTCCAACTGCTTCCAAAACTTCCTAGAGTTACATATATTCTTCTGATAGCGCAGAATGCCCTGCTGGCTACAAAGGGACATGTGAACATGGCGGCTAGTCCCTTAAAAGGATGGCCCAGCTAGTTCTGCTTATTCGCGAAGACCCTTTGGGTTACAATAGATCCTGATGGCAAAAGGTTAAATGGTTATAGGGGGAATCTTAAAGATAAAAGGTCTTGCAGTTCAAAATTTTCTGCTGTTTCAAAGAACCTGACAAACTACAGAGGCGTTTGGTGGACTTAGAGGGCCAACAGGGCCCTCATTATCGCCTTTAGAGGACTCAGCTGACACAAGAGGGCCCTGCTGACGATATAGAGTCCTATCGATCCTTCTGGTTCAAAAACTCCTCTTTTAACGAGGGCCTTGATAGATTGGGCCTTCCAGCCTAAAAATGCCCCTGCTTGCCCCGATCGCCTTCTCACATAAAGAGGGCTCAGATGTTCAGACCGCGCCCTGCTGGCTATAGCTGGTCCTGCGAGCCACAGTAGGCCCTGCTGCCCAAAGAGCCTTGCTGGCCATAGTGACTTTATTGGCTGTAGGGGGCCCAGCTGAACAGAAGGGGTCGCTCTGTTGACAGAAGACTCTTGGGCTACAGTGGTTCAGAGAACTCCCTGCTTGTCAAGGAATGGAGTGCTGGAGAGGACTGAGAGTACCCTGTCTGACATTAAGTTCCAAGGCGGGCCAAAGAGAAAAGGGTGGCTGGGCAGTGCGCCCTCGAGGGGGCCTTCAGGGGGTCGTCACCTTAACAGCCTCTCTTTGGCTAAGCCTCTGTAGGGGTCCAGCTGACCAGAGAGGGTCCTGATGACGATAGAGAGCCCCGCGGAAAACAGTTTGTCCAATTAGTTTGAAAGCTATTGTAGTGAAAGAGGGTCCTGATAGTCCGGAGCGGGCGCTGTGGGCAAAAAGGTCCCTGCAAGCCACAATGGCCTTTTCACTTAACCCGCGCCCCACCGAGGATCCGGCGCCACCTTCGTCCCACCGGGGGCCATTGATGGTCCCTCTAACTCCGAAAATTTTGGGGTTAGCGCAAGTCTGCAAAGTACATTGCATTAGAAAGCTCGGGTGAATTCAGTCAGAAATTAATTTGCATGCTTACGCACTCAGGTCAATGGTTTGACCTCCAGAGGTCACGTTAGGTCACGATGGGCTATTTTCACTTCAATATGCAATGCTTAAGAAAACTGGGCATACCTCTTATGCCATTAGAGCTATTGAGATCCAGTAAACTACATTTTATATGAAAATGCCAGACCTTTTTCCGCTATGTGGAACGTATTGGCCTCCCGTCAGTGGTTTGACCTCCAGAGGTCACCTCGTGACCTAATATGGCCTGAGGTCACGAAAGGTCAGAAAGTGGCCTTCCTGTATATCAAATGAAAGCCAGTGACGAGACAGACACGATTATGTTTGCTTCAGTACTCTAGCTTCATTATGTCAAAATGTATTGTTGAAATACTTTTGTAGCCCTGGTAACCTTGGATGACCGCGAAGAGTTCAAAGGACAAATATGGCCGCTGAGATCCGTGAAAGGGTGTCCAAGAACGTTTTTTCTGAGCAAGTTGAATATTTTCAATCGTTTTTGTGACTTTTAGATCATAAGACAGCTCTCCCCATGCGTTTTGAATGTGAGAGGTCACCTCGTGACCTGACCTCAAGTCAAGAAATCGAAAAAATCCCGGATATACATCTTGTAGATCCTGGAGGAGTCATAAAGTGTAGGAAGTTTAAAATCGATCGACTAAGAAATGTTGCTCTTATAGAGCTCAAAATTTGAAGTGGGGTGACCTTGGTTGACCTCGCCTGGTGAGCTGACCTTGGGTGACCTGGGGTAAAAAATTTCAGGGATGGTGGGAAAGTGATGGGGTGAGAGATAGAGTCCTCAGTCGCGGTTTTGCGTCTCGTCGTTTTTGTACTATTCCGAAAAAACCTTAGGGGCCATCGATGGCCCCCGGTGGGGCGAGGGTTAAGAGGGCCCAGCTGGTAGTAGTCATACAGGAACCTAACGATCAAGCTGACCCTATAAGCCGCAGTGGGCCCTGCTAGCCATAATGCCTTTTTTGGTTAAAGAGGGCCCGCTTTACCAAATGGTATCCTTCTGTTGAGAGAGGGCATTGGGGACCACCACAGCAGTTCAGAGGACTCTTTTTTATGGTCCCGATGGTGAAAAAGGGCTTTGCTTGTCACAGAATGGGATTCTGTAGAGAGCTTGGGAGGACCATGTCTGATATGAAGTTCCACGACGGGCAACAGAGTATGGTGCAGTAGGGTCAGCGTGCCCTTGAGGGGGCCCTCCGGGCTCTCATGTGGGCCACCGCAACAGCCGCCTCTCGTTTGTTACGCCTCTGTAGAGGGCCCAGCTGAGCAGAGCAGGCTCGCTGGCGATGTAGAGCCCTGCGTTAACAGTCAGGTATACTAGTTCAGAGGTTTCTCAAGTTAAAGAGGGTTCTGACTATCAGACTGGGCCCTGTAGGCTACTAGCCCCTGCTGGCCACGATGGCCTCCACACTTAAAGAGGGCCTGGCTGATTAGACAGGGCCTTGACGGCTATGGCTGGCCTACAAATCGCAGTGGGCCCTGCAGGCCATAGTGGGTTTATCGGTCAGGGAGGGCCCAGCTGATCAGAGAAGGCCCTACTGTCGACAGAGGGCCTTGAAGGATGTCAGTGGTTCAGAGGACGCTAAGGGTTCCGATGGTAAAAAAACCCTTCCTGTCACAGAATGGAGTACTGGAGGGTGCAAAAGAGGGCCTTGTAGGATATGAAGTTCCACGGCGGACCACAAAGCATGATCCGGGACCAGGGCCGCGCCTCGCACTATCCTGGAGAGGGCCCTTCGGGCCCTAAAGGGGGCCGCTGCACCAGTCGCTTCTCCTTGGTTACGCCTCGGTAGAGAGCTCAGCTGAATTCAAACTATATAAAATGCATATCATTAGAACCACAAAGACGAAGCGAATCAATGCGAAATTGGATTGAGTCCTACCTGAGCCAGCGCTCCCAGCGAGTCATTCTCGATGGGAAGCATTCTGACTGGGTCCCGGTATTATCCGGAGTTCCGGAAGGCAGTATTCTTGGCCCGATCCTCTTCACCTGTTACGTAGCTGACCTTCCAAGACAAATTAAAACTTGTTCATTGTCATACGCAGATGATGTCAAAATTGTTCACAGAATTCAAGGCCCAACAGATGTTGATTCTCTCCAGGCCGACCTAAACCACCTAAACGAGTGGTCAAAAACCTGGCATCTTAAGCTCAATCCAGCCAAATGCAAGGCCATCACATTCACGTTACGTACATCACCAATCACATGTCCATATTTTTTAGACGGTCATCAGCTAGAACGCTGTTTTAACATTAGGGACTTAGGAGTGGTCTTAGACTCTAAGCTGACATTCGCAGAGCACGTGGACTCGGTTATGGGCAAGGCAAACCGGATGCTTGGGCTCCTTATGCGTAGCATTCAGGTTTCTTCATGTGCACGCCTTCCGAGGTTTAATCACTGTGCTGTTATGTGTGCGTACAAGCCTCATGTCAGGTCATTACTAGAATATGGCAGTGTAATCTGATCTAGATCCATACACGTATACACGTATATTTGGAACATGGTACCTCATCGTACACTCCTACTTCCATGTAAAAACCGTATGCACCCCCGGCGCGGGGCCCCTAAGCTACGCCGGGAGGCAGCTACTCGTGGTTACGAGTCACAAAATAAAACATGGAGGCAAATACATTGAAGACACACGCAGCAGCGGTAAAGATCACATACGGAGACAAATACAGATCAGTTGGCTGAGGCCACGCAGGTCAGGGACACAACCCGGTAGGTCGAACGGACCCCAGCGGGCCACCGTGGCGACGCCGCCGCGCACCGGCGGCCGAACGGCACCAACCCAGGTCGGCCGAAGAGCGGAGGCGCCGGCCGAGGTCGGGCGAGACGGAGACTCAGCCCGCCCGACCGACAGCCCACAGCGACCCACCGGGGCGGCATAGCCTCGCCCCAGCTGCCAAGCGCAGGGCCCCACTCTCGGCGCGCGCTTCTTGGTTAGGCGGCGCGCTCCGCTCCACGGGACCGAGCACAACGGTTTCACCGCCCCGCGGGTAACAGGAGCAGCGCCGCCCTTCGTGATGTCCAGAGTCGGCCCCGTAGCGACGAGGCCGTCCGCCACCAGCGACCAGCCACCCCAGGTCACACGGTGAGCCAGCAGTGAGGAAGTCGTCCGCGGGCAACGGTGACCACAGTAGAGTCCGGCGGCGCGCTCAGCTCCCCGGGACCGAGCACAACGGTTCCACCGCCCCGGGGTAGCAGGAGCAGCGCCGCCCCCTGAGAAGTCAGCCCCCGCACGGGCGAAGCCGCCCGCCGCCAACGACCAGTCGCGCCCCGCTCACCCGGCGAACCAGAGGCGAGGATGTCGCCCACCGGCAAGGCGACCACGGAGGGGCCGGCGGCGCGCTCTACTCCCCGGGACCGAGCACCACGGTTTCACCGCCCCGGGGTAGCAAAAGCACGCCGCCATGGATGCCGCAGACCGGAGAATGCGCCGCAACCCGCCCGGCGCGCACCCCCACCACGGGCCAGCGGCGCACCCACGGCGCCACTCTCAATCAGCCGTCGCCAGGTCCTGAAATAGTGTTTTTATTTGTTAGAATTTGGGAAGGGAGTGGATATTATTTTTTTATAGCACTACAGATGTCGTGGAGAGATTTGAGGGCGCGTGGTAAGTTCGAGGAAATGATAGGTGTACAGGTGCCGGAGGCAGGCCTGTGTGGTACCTTACTGCCAAATCAAAGATTACAGCGCTTTTTTTACTCATGCTTATTTTTACTTGCTTGTATGACTTTTTGTACTTTACTTATGCAAAGAGACGAATAGTGACAAAAGCTGGTGCATAATATGTTTATTTTAACGGTATACAATGATACAATTAGGGATACAAAGATACCAATAAGAGGGTTTAAGATATTCAATATTTGTCTAGGTAAAGTTTTGTAATCACTGTCCTGAAAAGCGCTTTACTTTGTGGGATATCATCCAGTCTTCTGATTTTAGGGGTAATCACATTATTCCAGGTTCGTGGGGCCGCAATGAATAAAGAAAATTTCCTGTACATGGTTGAGGCGAAGGGGACCTGAAAGTGTTGGGTTCGTCTTATATCAGGGAGAAGGGGATTTGGGTTAGTTGTATTGATCCTTTCACTGAGGGGGCACGGTAAAGTCTGGTTGAGATGGCTATGGAGGAGTTTTAATTGGGCTACTTCCGTCAGATCTTCAATTTTCATGATTTTGTATTTTTTAAATAAGGGACTGGTGTGAGCAAGGGGCTCAGATTGATCTATCAAACGGACAATTTTTTTCTGTAGCATCATCAGCTTATTTAAATGATATTTGAATGTGCTCCCCCAAATTGGAAGGCAGTAATTCAAGAAAGGGAGAATAAGAGCATTGTAGAGCAGGAGAAGATGACCAGAGTCCAGAATATGTTGTGACCTACGTATAAGACCTATATTACGTGATATTGTGTTTTCTATACTTTGTATATGGTTGGTCCACTTCAGATCCTCATTGATGTAGACGCCAAGATATTTTGTAGTGAATTTTCTGTCCAGTACGCCATTATTAATTTTGATAGCCAAATTGGGTACACTACGAGTGGAGAATATTTGGTAAGTTGATTTTTTTGTGTTAAGGGTGAGCCGGTTACATTGGAGCCAGGTGGTTATATCTGATAGACTGTTGTCAATTTTGGATTGCAGTTCATCAATATTTTTAGCGGTATATAGCAGTGCAGTGTCATCTGCGAAGAGATAGAATTTCGGGGCATTTGAGCTTCTTGATATATCATTTATATAGATTAGGAAAAGGAGGGGGCCCAGCACACTACCCTGCGGTACACCAAGGGATACTTTTTTGGGATTAGCTGAGATAGTCGAGTTGTACTTCAGAGTTTGTGAACGATTTGACAGGTATGATTTGAAAAATTTTAATGAATTGTCTTGGATGCCCCAAAAGTGTAATTTTGATAGGAGAATTTTGTGATTCACGGTATCAAACGCCTTACTGAAATCCAGGTAAATTGTGGCAGAAATCATTTTTGTTGCAAGGGCAGAGGTAATATCATCGTAGAGTAGGGCAATGGGCATGAAAGTACTATGTTTTTTCCGAAAACCGAACTGGTATTTGTATAGCATGTCAATTTCGGTCAAATATTCAGTGAGCTGGGCACATACAATTTTTTCGAAAACTTTTGAAAGCACCGGTAAGAATGAAATTGGGCGATAGTTAGTAAAAGTGAAGCGGTTACCTGACTTAAATATAGGTACTATGAGTGCTGTTTTAAATTCATCCGGAAATAACCCGTTGCAGAGACATATGTTAAATAAATGAGTTAAGTGTGGAGAGATTACTGGGTTAATAGCTTTCAAAATTTTTGAGCTGACTCCATCGTAACCGGCGCCTTTGTTACTGAGAGAAGAAATGATTTGTTCTACTAATTGCGTATTCACCAGGTTAAATTCAAAACGTTGCGTTGTTTGGTTGCCCAGGTATTCAAGAGGATCTGAAGTGGACTGTGGTAGCGCCTGATCAAGTTTTGTTGCTATTGTGGAAAAGTAATTGTTGTATTTGTCTGCAATCAAAGAGGGTTCAGTGATGTATTCACCATTTACTTTGAATTGTCCTGGAAGATCCCGTTTTATTTTATTTTTACGACTAAGGGTGAGAAGAGTGTCCCAGAGTTTTTTGGATGGTCTTTTTCCTCGTTTAATTTTCTCTGAAAGTAGAGCTTACGGGCTGTTCGAATCGTGCTAGTGAGGTAATTATTGTAGTTTTTGTAGTTAGTTTCATCGACTTTATCTCGAGATTTCATAAATTTTAGGTAGAGGTCAGATTTATGGTTGATGCATTTAAGAAGGCTAAATGAGATCCAAGGCCGAATGGGGGTGATTCTGCGAGATTTCTCTTTAATTGATAATTTTGTGATCTCTTCATTTAAAGTAGTCTGGATAACTTTTGCTGCTGTTACAGGGTCAATAATAGAAGAAAAATTTCGGAACTTTTGTGCTAAATTCTGTTTGAGTATCTCTATTTTCCGAAAGTCAAAAGATAGTTGGGGTTTAGGGCACTGGGAGGGTAATCTTATAGTGGAATTCAACTCAATAGTAATCGGGAGATGGTCACTTAGATCAGTCAATATAATAGATGATGACTTAATGATAGAATTATCGTTTAGAAAAAATTATCTATGAGGGTTTGTGATTCAGATGTTATTCTTGTTGGGAGGGAAATGCAGGGATGAAACCCCTGTGAGGAGAGTAAATGCAAGAAAAGTGAGGTGTGCTCTTGGCAGCTGGATTTAATAAGGTCAAAATTAAAGTCACCTCCCAGTAAGCAGATCTTGTTTTCGGATGAAATTTTATCAAGGGTTTTTTCAAGATAGTCCATAAAGATTGCTGTTGGATATGATGGTGATCTATAGAGTGATCCGACCAAAACGTGAAAGGGAAATAGGTTATGAATATCAAGGAAGCAAGATTGATGTTGTATCAGACTGGACTCTAGGTCACCCCTCCTGCTGTAGGAAAGATGTTTGCTAATATAAATTCCTGTCCCCTTTCCTTTGCATTGTGTTGGTGAAGAAGGTTCAAAATTATAGTCTTTAATGTGATATGAGTCTTTTAGTTCGGGAGTTAACCACAGTTCTGAGAGCATTATTATTAATGGCTTGTATTTGAGTTGCGAGATAAATGCTTGAAGAGAATCAAAATGTTTGGGTAGTGACCGAATGTTAATATGTATTATTGGGATACTTCCTTGAAGGCTACTTTCATTGTAAGTTGAAACTGAATAGTATTTGCAGGTTTCAAGAATGTTTTGCACGCCAGATAATTCTAAATCATGGTCATTTACATGTGTTGAAAAGACTGGAAGAAATCTATTGTTAACATTTTGGTTAAGAGCGAACTGAATTTTCAGGGACTACACAGGAAACAAATGGATGAAGTATTTCCAATGCCACTAAGCTTCAATCAGGGTTACAATTAGCAAATATCCTTTGGGAGAAAAGTGTGGAGAAAACAGAGCTTTAACAATTTGTCACAAACCTTTACTGTTTTACTTAGTTTTTAGGTGGACCAACCATTTTTGGAGTTTAAAAACTTTAAATTCTCGTGCAAGATGAAGTAGACCTCTAGTGCCCTATTTAAGCTGATTATTGGTACAATATTTATATACCTATGTTGTAATACTTTCTAACAATTTTTTTTTACAATATATTATTAGACATGACTGATTTGTGTTAAACACTGTGAGTGGCACCCGTGGTGGTTAACGGCGACGACGGACGAAACCCCCCAGGAGCAACAGTCAGAGCAGGCGGCGGCGCGTGGGAAGGATGCGGGATGCCACCGGTCACAACAGGTGCAGACACCAAAGCAGGCACATGGTCAGCAGGTCGGCCCCCAGCAGGAAGCGGCACAGTCCCCACCCCAACTGTAGCAGCAGTCCGTGCTGCAGGGGCATCACCAGTCGGCACACCAGTGGAAGCAACCGTTTCGGTGGTGCCCCGAATCATGGGTGGGGTGTCCTCACCACAAGCAGGCCAGTCACCAGGGGGAGCAGTACCTTGACCCCCGGAGGGGCAGCAGCATCCCACCCCCTCGGAAAGCACCCCATCCCTTAGGCTGACCATCATCCAAAACACCAGACGGAGGAGTACCCCCAGCAGCACCAGACGATGCAGCACCGGACGATACAGCACCCTGGGCACCAGGCGATGCAGCACCCTGAGCACTTGACAGACCAGCACCCCCAGGACAGGGTAAGACAGAACCTCCCGCGCCCAACAAAGCACCCCCACCACGTGAAGCAGCACCAGGGGCAAAGTATGAAATACCCTGACCTCCCGACTGACCAGCACCCTGACCACCTGACGGACAAGTACCCTGACCCCCCGACAGACCAGCACCCAGACCACCCGACGGACCAGCACCCTGACCACCCGACGGACCAGCACCCCGACCACCCGACGGACCAGACCCCTGACCACCCAACGGGCCAGACGCCTGACCACCCGACGGACCAGCACCCCGACCACCTGAGGGACCAGTACCCTGACCACCCGAGGGACCAGCACCCTGACCATCTGAAGGACCAGCACCCCGACCACCTGACGGAACAGCACCCTGACCACCTGACGGACCAGCACCCTGACCACCCGATGGACCAGCACCCCGACCACCCGACGGACCAGACCCCTGACCACCCAACGGGGCAGACGCCTGACCACCCGACGGACCAGCACCCAGATCACCCGACGGACCAGCACCCCGACCACCCGACGGACCAGCACCCCGACCACCTGACGGACCAGCACCCCGACCAACTGACGGACCAGCACCCCGACCACCTGAAGGACCAGCACCCCGACCACCTGACGAACCAGCACCCCGACCACCTGACGGACCAGCACTCCGGCCACCCGACTGACCAGCATACAGATCACCTGCCGGACCAGCACCCCGACCCCCCGATTGACCAGCACCCCGACCTCCCGACTGACCAGCACTCCGCACCACAGAGGCAGCACTTCGGGCCCGCAGGGGAGCAGCATCCCCCCTCCCAGCATTCAGAGAACCCCTATGCTCCTGGCAGATGGTCAGTATCTCCTCCTCCGAGGTCCCCACATAGAGTTCAACTGGTCTAGCCTGGGCTTCTACTCGGATGAAGATCCTGCCAGAGTTAGTATAGAAGGATTGGAAGGGACACCTGTCTCGTGGGGAATGAAGCCGCTGTAGAATTTTTATGACACTTAGACGCTCTGGGGTGAGGCTCTCATGCACAGACAGTCCATGTTGAGCTGGCCTAACCCTCTGCCTGTACACATAATTTTTCTCATCCAAATATGCAAACCTCACTAAGATTACTTTTTTGTTCTGGAGCCGGTGGCAGGCAATGATGCCCCCAGACTGCACCTGGACTCCAAGGTAAAGTCCCATAAGTTCTACCGCGATAGAACGGGTATCCTCACCTAAGGCGGGAGGGGGCACTACTTTTCCAGATCTGGTGCCGCATTTACGCATCTTTCCCGCCTCGAAAGGCTACAGCATCATTTCTTAATGTGGTTGGGCGCACATACACATAGCCGAATTGCAATGGATTATCAGTCACTTATGACCCATATTCGATGTTCATCTATTAAGGCGAGATTTGCTCAAGCTGATATAAGGTTTTTGCGCTCTGCGTTCAATGGCCGGCTGGATTGTAACGAGCTTGTGCATATGTTTGCTGTCCTAGCTCCCGTCCGACACTCACGGCACACTGGCTTGTTCAGTGTGCCTCGTGGTAGAGTTAATACGGTGCAGAATGGCTTTAGGATACGTCTACCGAAGCTTGCCAATGATTTCCTGCACCAAACACCAGCAGAGGACTTTTTTCAGCCGACTAGATTCTTTCGTTCGAATGTGCTGTGATAGGCGAATAGTGTAGGCACATACATAAGATAGCGTTTTTTAGCATCGTCGTTGTAATGTTCGCGGGGTTGTTGCGCCTTTTTATACTTTTAGGTTTTCACTTATATTTTTAATGTTTACCCTATTCGTAATCTAAATTTTCTATATCATATTATATATATATATATATATATATATATATCATATCATATTTTCTATTTCTTTCTATTACATGCACATATCCATTATTTTAGTAGCTACGGCTCTGCTGTGGAGATACTTTAGGGTGCCTTTTTAGCCTTGGAAATTTCATTTAAATATAAACATTCGCAGAGCACGTGGGCAAGGCAAACCGGATGCTTGGGCTCCTTATGTGTAGCATTCAGGTTTCTATATGTGCACGCCTTCCGAGGTTTAATCACTGTGCTGTTATGTGTGCGTACAAGCCTCATGTCAGGTCGGCGGCGCAAAAAACGGCGGCGCTACGCGCTGCCGTTTTTATCCTCTCTCCGAAAAACCCGAGGGGGCGGATACCCGCCCCGATCCCGTCAATGTGCGTGTTAAAATGGGGTGACCAAAAAATGACCCACTTTAGGTCAACAGTATCAAAATTTCAAAATAACAGATTTGTAGACCCTAATGACCTTATCATATGGTGAACGTTTGAAACTGATCGATTGACAAACGTTCCTGAGGCACTGCTTCAAATTCATGATTTTGGGTTTTGATGTCGAGTCACTTGACCTTGAAAAGCTCCTTGACCTGACATAGCCTGACCCAAAAATTTGGTCAGATATGTAAAATTTATCAGCAATAAGGTACTGTAAGTTTCGTTGTTCTGCGTCTCTTTTTGTGTTTTCTGGGGAAAACCAAGAGGGGGAAAATTTCGCCACCTGACAACGGGGCGCGTGTTAAGGTTTTCGCTTCGAGTGAACATTTTAACATCTCACGTCTGGTTTGTTCTCACTTGTCTGGCTGCTCATTACATTGCTTAATTATAGGTATGTCAACGGTAGGCTTCAGTTTAAATAAGGAATGGCTGCTGTTTCTTGCTATGTTACTGCGTTGTCAAATGTTATGTGATCTTGCGATCGACAGACATTCTGGAATTTGTATTTACAAACTCAGATTTAAAGAACATAACTGCAGCAAACCTATCGTTTCGTTACTAGAGTTTCGTAACTAGGGTTGAGAATCGTTAACCTATTGAGCTGAGATTCATCTGACATGGTAAGGTGACAGAACACAACCCGAGGTCACCTGAGGTTCCAATTGGACCCCCGCCCCCTCGGTTTTTAGCGAATGCTCCCGAATCAATGGAAAGGAGACGGGCGCTGTTTTGCACAGCTCTAGAATGATCACTCTTACTACTTATGAGCAAAAGTTTGCATCAGGTCGGATCAGGTCAACGAGTTATGACGTCATCTCTATACCCATGCAATAATTTTTGCAGCTTATCGACGCACCAACTGCCAGGGCCATATGGCGTCGCCAACTTTTTCCCTGTTGGAAAGGTTTCTCGGGAGCCAGCTTGCTCCTTGTTCAGGGAAGCTGCCCGGGCCTTGAACCCGGGTCGGCTGAATGGAAGACGCTGACCACTACGCTGACCACTCCACTACCGCGCCAATCTAAACCGATGTAAAACGATACTGTGCATTACGATACACGCGCATTGACGGGGGGCGGGTACCCGCCCCCTCTCGGGTTTTTCTGAGGCAGCAGAAAAACGGCGGCGCGTAGCGCCGCCGTACTTGGCATACCTTTTCCCTCATCATTTGTACAACTTCTTTAAAAATTTTAAGGCTAGGTCATCTCAGGTCAGGTCACCAGTACAGGTCAAGTGACCTTCCCTCAAAGAAGTTTAAGATAGCATAAGTCGGAGCAGAGTTAATTTATCCGATTCAAACTGATATCACATAATGGGCCCACCGAGTTTTCTAAAATATGTTCCGGTATTTTTTATATCGATGGCCTAAGGTCAGGTACGAGGCGTGACCTCTCCATTGGAAATACATGGGGAAAATGGTTTTTACTGAATAACTCAGTAACTAATGGTGATAGAGCAATTGTTTTATGTGCATTAGACTCGCCTTGTCTTTGCAGTTCTAATGATAAGCATTTTATATAATTTGACCCTGAACTAACCTCAGGTCAGGTCAAATCTTTGGTTTGACCTAGCAAGGTCAAATTATATATCATTTGATTTGGCTTGTTGCGGGGATTCATATAGTTCAAGTCGTTTTGCTCTATATTTACTTGTTCAAATGTAATGACCGAAAAACTTAATTTCCATGTTATCCCTATGACGGCATGTTTTGATTTCTCGTGACCTTAAATGTGACCTGACAAAAAAATGGTTCAAATAATTTCGATGGAGGAGTAGATGGGCTACCCAACCCCGTTTACTGTTTTTCGCTTCTTACCGTAGTTCTCGAGACCTTAGGGGGCGGGTACCCGCCCCTCGTCAAAGTGAAGGTGGCTCAGACCCCCGTCAATGCGCGTGTTAAATGACGCTGACAAAACCGGAACGTAACTCAGTTTCAAAAATAGATATATCGAGTTTCTAAACATTATGTGAATGAAAGTTTTAGATCATTTTAATTCATTCAACAATTCAATTCATTCATTCATTTAACCATTAAATTCAACAACATTCATTCAACATTCCATTCTGATGCCGGGCTGATAAAAAATGTCATCAGAGGTCATGTAAGATCACTGTTTTCGAAAAATTGTGTGCCTATCACTGTTTAACGAAACAAGATTTTTTCTCAAATTTATTGATAAGTATTTGTCCAGAACCAGTTCACGCTCTTTCTCATACAGCGCATCCCCTCCCCTCCCCAGCAGCGCAAGCGCGTCGCAACCACATTTCGTACATCTTGACTGGCCATCTGTACCAGCTTAACACTGCAAAAGATGACCAACGTACATACCTACAGCACTTCACAGCGACGGGCAGGCTCAGTCCATTTCCTGCACTGACGGAACCCTGCCAGGCTTCTATCGCCAGGGTGCTCCACCGCTCAGGCTGCCGGGGGCCCGGCTGGACTCCGCACGGAGATAGCCGGCCGTCGACATGCTGAACGAAACAAGATACAGCACTACATTTGGTATCATAGTTTTTTATAATTTTTGTCCAAGTTGTTTCCGACCTGTACGTCAAGTCAGGGGCGTAGGAACGGTTTGAAAAGTGGGGGGCCAACCTTAGAGGGGGCCCACCTCAAGGGGGCCCCAGTCCACGGGGCCCATACTTATATTTTTTTAGTTAGCTCGTTTGGTGTCAATAAGGCACGCATGCACACTAAGATGTCAATACAAGGAAAATTGAGAAAGTAAATTTTGCCCTATGTTTTTTAGTTGTACCTATTATGATATAATAAATCATAGTAAAACGCCAAAAAACAATTTTTTTACCTGGACTCTTTTCAAATACGAAATACATTGTTGAGCTCTTTTGGAGGATTTCAATCATTTTTCACCACGAGTGCGTTTTTTATATTTACAGATGTTTAGGCCCCTTTCATCACATTTACAAAATTAAAAACTGTTTAGAAAACTACAGGCAAGTGAGGCTATTTGATACCAAATAGCCTCACTTCGCTATGCCTACTCAACTTGTATTTGCTTATTTAATGACAAAAATGGGAATATTCATTTAGGTTATTACGGATCCCTTCTTTCCATCATTAGAGATTGATTTAGGTAAAGGCTGATCACAATAAAGACGCCTAGCTATATTTAAATACCTAAAATGCAGAGATCCGGCATGACTGCAAGTGCAACGTAGGTACTTGATGGCCAGCTTTGTGATGCCGAGGAGGTGTGCGGGCATGGGGTTATAGTGGTTAGTAACTTTGCTTTCCCCGCAACCAACCCAGGTTTAAGGCACGGCAGATTCCTTGTGCAAGGAGCAATTTGACTCCCAAGAAACCCCTCCAACAGGGAAAGAGTTGGCGACGCCATGTAATCCTGGCATCGAAAGACGTCGCGCCTTTCGATGGCTCAGGGACGACTGTTGCTCGGCATTTGGTGCGGAGTTCCTGTCCGATTCATGCTTTGTGTTGGGATTGATATGGGATGGAGTTTGATTGGGCCCAGTTCTCGGGACTCGTTTGGGAACACTCAGGTAGTAGGTGCCTTGGCTTTTTACGAAGCGCTCCTCCTCCAGGGGCTTGCAGGCAGCGTACTACCGAACTTAAACATTCCAAGACAAGCTATCGGGCCCGTTTAGGGTTTCTTGTTCTATATTACAGTTGCGGATATTTGTATATTCGTTGCGGGGGCCCACCTTAAAAAGGGGGGCAGTATCCCCCTGACCCTCGGTTCCTATGCATATGCCGCCCAGGGGACGCCAAATTATCTCGGAGGGCCCCAAGGTCCAGACCATGGCTCAGGAACCCAGATCAGTCAGCTCAAGGGCCCAGACCAGTGCATTAGCCTCGGGACCAGCTTATCAAGGGACCCTACATAAGCACAGGACCCCTAAGAGCTCATCACAGGGGAGCCCCAGATTCGCACAGTGTGCCAGATTAGCTTAGGGGCCCGATTCAGCTCGGAGGTCCCCAGGTCGACTTATGTATGGTCTCAAAACAGCTCAAGGGGCTTGTTCAAGCTCACGGATCCCAGCTTAGCTCAATGACTAGAACAGTACAGGGGCCCCAGACCAACTCAGGGCTCTTGTTCAGCACAGGCTAGCTCAGCTCAGGGGCCCAGATCGGCTGATATAGGGTCCCCTCTCATACCAGCTCAGGGGCTCCATTCAAGCTCACGGCCCCCAGCTTAGTCCAGGAACCCTAGAAGAGTTCAGGGTCCCCATACCAGATCAGAGGCCCCAGTTAAGCACAGTGGTACCCAGATTAGCTCAGGGCCCCAGCCAGGCTTAAGGGGTCCCAGGGTGGTTGATATAGAGTCTCAAAACACAGTGGCGTAGCCAAGATTCGGCCCAGGAGGGGTCTGACTACCATCGGGGGCCCCAGGCCGGGGGTCCCCTTAGTAACCGGGGCCCATCTCATATATCTTTTATATAGTATTTTGATATCATAAAATTCACACAAAGGAAATTGTGTTGTGCCTTTTAAGCATTTATTCTTATTTTGTTTATAGCTTGATTTTTTCGATCCGACCAAGTGTTGGTAAACTAAGGTCACCAAATATTAAGGATGGCCCATACCTTATTTGGTAGCGTGGCTATAATAACAGCTTTGTGCCATATTTTGGGAACTTCAATGTTGATGCACGCATGATGTTAAACCTGAGTCTACCTTAATTCACTCGGGTAATCAGACATGTTATTGGAGGTCAGTCGTTTTGAGTACAAAGAATTGGTCTTCTACGGGAAACGATTAACAATTATTTCCCGGTGTCGAATCCATGAACTCTTTAATCATAAACGGAACGAAACGAATAAGAATACAAGGGATATGGTAGTGTGTCCTGAACGTTACATATCCTCTATTCCATCGACAGATCCTGTTGAGATCCAGTTACTTTCTTACCCTTGCTATCTTGTAAACGAGCAAATTACCAAGACAAAAGGCGCCCAAGATATCTATCGCCTTGGCTCACTCTGTTATTGTTATTTTCAACCTTTCATACCTAGTTTCCTTTTTGGGATTATGCTCATCAATTTCTGTCATTACCCTTGTTTCTCTGGTTTCCTACGAAAATATTTGAAAGTTGTTTATTTCAGAATATTTAGGAATGTAGCTATTGGTGTCAAGCTAATAGATTACAAATTGACTGAAGTCCCTGTTCGATTTGCTCTTATGTAAAAATTATATTAATTTTTGCCTTTCCTTCGATAATGGTGCCTGATCGACATGTTTCAATTTGTCCTTTTTTAGTACGCAATAGGGGTAGATACATTTTTTCCGAGGCATATGATTTTGCAAATTTTTATTTGAGCTCTGGGGCCACCTAAGACCAACACTTGTCGGCACTCACAAATCTAATTTTCGGCCGCTCTCCCGATTAGATCTCAGGGGGTCTCTAAGACCGATTCACGGCGCCTCTTGATCAAAACTGGGGCCCCTGAGAATCTCTCGTGACTCCTGAGATTAGTTATCGGCAGTACCTCTGAGACCAATTATTGGGCCCCCCAGATTTGCTCTGGAGGGGGGGCTGAGACTGAATATCGTTGCCCTCCAGATTAGCTCTTGGGGTCCCCTGAGGCTGTCTTTGGGGTGGGGGAGGGGGACTGGGAATGACTTTCGATAGCCCTCTGAGACATAAGTGTCGCCACCGGCAAAAAAGTGGGGGGGGCAGCCAAACTTCAACATGATGCTGACAAAAAACTTTCATCATCAGGACCAAAAACTGTTCGAATTTGGGCTCCTCGTTGCCTTCCGCAGCGGCTGGATATAAGAATGTCCGGCTTTCTCTCATTTTGACTGAGATCAGGAAATTTTTGCCAAAAGTGGGGGGGGCAGGCCCCCTGCCCCCCCTTTTCCGACGCGTATGCTCTGAGACTTACTCTAGGGCGCCCCTGAGACAAACACCCCGGGGGGTGGTGGTGGTGGAATCACCTTTGAGACTGAGTCTTTGGCGTTCCTGAGACTAACTCTCGGAGGCTCCAGATTAGCTCTCCCGGGGCTAAGGCTGACTCGGGGTCCGTGAGACCAAAACTCTGGAGCAACTCTGGGAATTACTCTCAGAACCCCGAGATTAACTCTCGGATGACTCCCGAGATTAACTCCCGAGATAAACTCCCCGAGACTGACACCCGAGAGCCCTCTGACACTAACTTTTGGGTGCTCCCTGAGATTGACTTTTGGGGCCGCTTATACCAAAACTTGGGGAGGGGGCACAGCCTGAGGCTAAATCTCGAGGGCTCCCAAAATTATCCCTCTGTGGCCCCCTGAAACCAGCACTCTGCGGATCAAATTAGACTAACTCTCGGACCCCCGGATTAACTCGCGGGGCCACCTGAAAGTAAATATTTACTCCTGAGAGAGAAGCCCGTGAGACTATGAGGGCCCCCTGGACCGACTCTTGGGGTGCTCTGAGACTGACTCTTTGGGTTCTCTGAGACAGACTCTCAGGGGGACCCCCGAGACCAAATCTCAGGGTCCCCTAAGACAGATTCTTTGGGTCCTCTTGACCGACTCTTGGGGTTCTCTGAGGCTGACTCTCAGGGGCCCCCCTGAAATAACTTTTGCGGAGCCCTGAGAACCACTCTCTGGGGGCCCCTGAGACTATCTCGGCCCCCCTCCCCTGAGACAGACTCCTGGGGCCCCTGATACCGACTGTTGGGGCCCCCCTGAGACTAACCCTCTGGGGCCCCCGAAATCTACTTTCGGGGGTCTTGAGACCGACTCTCAGGGCGGGGACCTTGAGGCCGACTCGGGACGCCCTGAGAACGAATCTTCAGGGACCCCCTGAGACTGACTCTGGGGGGCCCCGTGATCAGAGAACTCTTTGCAGTGGTTCAGATTGGCCCAAGGGAGAGTCTGCGGACGCCTAGGGCCCCCCTTGGCTACACCACTGCATCCACACTTTCGGGGGCCCTCAGAAATCACCATTTGGAGGCCCCTAAAATAATTGCTCTCCCCAGACCAATACTCCGGAGCCCCTTGATACTGATGCCCGGGGGATGCTAAGACCAAGCACGGGGTCCCACTTAGATCAGGCTCAAGGGGCACCCTTAGGCCCATGCTCGCGCTTTTGTCAGGAGTAACTTGACACCGATGTTCCGGAGCCCTCAAGATCAATATTTCGAGCCCCCCCCTCGAGACTAATGCTTAGTACTCTGGAGCCCCTCGATGCCGATGCTCGGGGGTCCTGAACCCAGGCCTGGGGCCCCTGAGACCAAGCTCGGGGTCTCATGAGGCCAATGCTCGTGCCTCACTCATGAGTCCCTCGATTTCAATAGTCGGGGCACCCCAATGGGGGCCCTGAACCCCTGAGACCAAGCTCGGGGGCCCCTGAGACCAAGCTTGAGGGGACCCTGAGACCAAGCTCGGATGCTCCCTGAGACCATCGAGGGCCCCCCGACACCAAGCTCGAGGGTTCCCTAAGACCAAGCTCGAGACCCCGTGAGACCAAGATCGAAACGCCCATGAGACCAAACATCGAAAGGCCCATAAGACCAAGCTTGCCCCCTGAGACCAAGCTTAAGGGCCCCCGAGATAAATGTTCGGTATTCCAGAGCCCTCGATATCGATGATCGGGGGCCCCTGAGATCAAGCTCGGAAGGCCCGTGAGAATAAGCTCGGGGCCCCTGAGTCCAAGTTCAGGGGTCCCCTTAGACCACGCTCGGGGGCCCTGAGACCAAGCTCTGGCACGCCCTGAGACCAAAATCGAAAGGTCCGTGAGTCCGAGCTCAGGGGGCCCCCGAGATCAATGTTCGGTACTTTGGAGCCCTCGATACCTCTGATCAGGGGCCCCTGAGACCAAACTCGGGGATCCCCTGAGACCAAGTTCGGGCGTTCCCTGAGACCAAGCTCGGAGGGCTCCTGACACCAAGCTCGGGGCCCCTGAGACAAAGCTCTTGGGGGGCGCTGAGACCAAGCTCGGGGGCCCCTGAGACCAAGATCAGGGGCCCCCGAGACCATTGCTCGTGTTTTCCAGTGCATACGGTCAGCCTTATGCATCAGATGCCCTCGGATGCCCCCCTGAGACCAAGTTCGAGGGCTCCCTGACACTAAGCTCGGGGAGAGGAGGGCCTGAGACCAAGCTTGGGGGCACCCCTGAGACCAAGCTCGGAGGGGTCCCTGACACCAAACTCGGGGGGCCCCTGAGACCAAGCTCGGGGCCCTGAGACCAAACTCGAAGGGCACCCTGCGACCAAACTCGGGAGCTCCCTGAGACCAAGCTCAGAGGGCCCCCCAGACACCAAGCTCGGGGCCCCTGAGACCAAGATCAGGGGCCCCCGAGACCAATGCTCGTGTTTTCCAGTGCATACGGTCAGCCTTATGCATCAGATGCCCTCGGATGCCCCCCTGAGACCAAGTTCGAGGGCTCCCTGACACTAAGCTCGGGAGAGGAGGGCCTGAGACCAAGCTTGGGGGCACCCCTGACACCAAGCTCGGGGGGCCCCTGAGACCAAGCTCGGGGGCCCTAAGACCAAACTCGAAGGGCACCCTGCGACCAAACTCGGGAGCTCCCTGAGACCAAGCTCAGAGGGCCCCCCAGACACCAAGCTCAGGGCCCCTGAGACCAAGCTCGGGGGCCCTGAGACCAAGCTCGGGGCCCCTGACACTAAGCTCGGGGAGAGGGGGCCTGAGACCAAGCTTGGGGGCACCCCTGAGACCAAGCTCGAGGGGCCCCTGAGACCAAGCTCGGGGGCCCTGAGACCAAACTCGAAGTGCCCCTGAGACCAACCTCGGGAGCTCCCTGAGACCTAGCTCGGAGGGCCCCAGACACAAAGCTCGGGGCCCCTGAGACCAAGCTCGGGGGCCCCTGAGACCAAAATCGAAAGGCCCGTGAGACTGAGCTCGGGGGGAGGGACCCATAGACCAAGCTCGGGGGCCCTGAGGCCAAGCTCGGGATCCCCTGAGAGTGAGCACAGGGGTCCCCCAAGATCAATACATCAATATATCAGTGTATTCGACACTCTGGAGCGTGGAGCCCTCGATACCGACTATCGGGGTCTCCTGAGACCAAGCTCGGAAGGCCCCCCCACGAGACCAAGCTCAGGGGGCCCCCAAGATCAATGTTCGTGTTTTTAGTGCATAAGGTCAGCCCAGGGGGGTCCGCGGACCCCAGGGAACCCCTCCCCTGGCTACGCTACTGTCAGAATATCTCAAGAGGCCCATTCAGGCTCACGGCCGCTAGGTCAGTGGCTGTAAAGCCTTATAGGGGGTCCCAGACCATCTCAGGGCCCTCAGTTCAACACAGAGGCCCATATTAGCTCTGATGACCAGATAAGCTTAAGGACAATATTAACTTTACGGTCCCAGCTCGGCTCTGGGGCCCCCAGGTCGGTGGATATAGGGTCTGGCCAACTCACGAGGGCCTGTTCAAGGTCACGGTTCCTAGCTCAGTTTAGGCATCCTAGAATAAACAGTTCATGCTGCCCAAACCATCTCCGGGGCGCTCAGTTCAGCTCAAGGGGCCCAGATTAGCTCGTATGGAATCAGAGGCCAGTTCAGGGGCCCCGAGAAGCTCAGGGGACCTTAAAATTGACTCATAGGACCTCAACTTAGTTTAGGGGCCAGGTAAGTTTAACGGGGTTCCGGGGCAAGCTATCGGGCCAGTTTGAGTTTCTTGCTTGATATTACAGTTGTTGATATTCTTATCTCCGTTGCGGGGGCCCATCACAGAAAAGTGGGGGGCCAGTGGCCCCCTGGCCCCCCCGGTTCCTACGCCTATGCGTCAAGTAAACTATTGAGCGCCGGAGCGTCTCAGAGGAACCGATCCCAAGCCTGAAAGTGGACATGCACTGCCACTGCATGCTTCTGAGCGGCAGGCCGGAGTCCAACACTCTGCCAACTGAGCTACCGGGGCGGCAATCATGATCGACGAATTTGGATGATATGCAACATTACCTTGATGTTGCCAGGTTATTATTTGACCGTATGTCAAGGGAAATGACCTAAGGCCCTAGATGAGAAAAGTGAAGAGTAAAAGGCGACAGATGTGAGAAGATTCCCCAAATATTAAAAGTCGGATTCCCACAACAGGTCCCTGCAGAACACCACGAAAGTAAAGAAGAGCATAAAACAGCTTAAATGAACCTAAAAAGGGTGCAAAAGCACGGGTGAGATGTGGAATGAACTAAAACGCCGGTAAACAAAAGTACAAACTCGGTCGAAAAACTAAGATTCTGTGCATAAACTTAAACTGTATATGTGAACTAAAATTCACAGTATACACTGAAACCGCAATGGAAGCTTCAAGAACAGTGCGGACCTGAATGAAAGGGAAATGAAAGTCAGGGAAAGGTAAAACACAACGTTTTGGTCATGGACCATCATCAGGTGTCTTACACCTGATGATGGCCTTACAAACTACAAACTAAAAAATTACAAACTACAAACTAAGATTATGTGCGTAAACTAAACCTGTGTATGTGAACTAGAATTCAAAGTACACACTGAAACCGCAATGGAAGCTTCAAGAGCAGTGCAGACCTGAATAAAAAGGGAACTGAAAGTCAGGGAGATGTAAAACACGACGTTTCGGTCATGGAACAACATCAAGTGTAAGGCCTTACACCTGATGATGGTGTACTCATCTAAGGCCTTATTTAAATTATACGCTAAAACCGCAATGGAAGCCTCAGGAACAGTGCGGATCTGAATAAAAGGGAAATGAAAGTCAGGGAAAGGTAAAACACGACGTTTCGGTCATGGACCATCATCAGGTGTAAGGCCTTAACATCTGATGATGGTCCATGACCGAAACGTCGTGTTTTACCTTTCCTGACTTTCATTTCCTTTTATTCAGGTCCGCACTGTTCTTGAGGCTTCCATTACGTTTTTAGGGTATACTTTAAATTTTAGTTCACATGTACAGTTTTAGTTTACGCACAGAATCTTAGTTTTTCGACCGAGTTTGTATTTTTGTTTAACAGCGTTTTAGTTCATTCCATATCTCACCTGTGCTTTTGCACCCTTTTTAGGTTCATTTAAGCTGTTTTATGCTCGTTTTTACTTTTGTGGTTTTTCGCAGGGATCTGTTGTGGGATTCCAAGTATTTTTAGTGTTTTAGGGATCTTCTCACACCTGTCGCCTTTTACTCTTCACTTTTCTCATCTATGGGCCTAAGGTAATTTCCCTTGACATATCCAGCTTGGTGCCCTATCTGCAACAAGCCCTCCGAGAACTCAATATTATTTGACCGCCCAAGTTCATTCAAAGGCCACGATTTGACCTTTAAATAATTCCATGAACGACTTTCAAATCTGTATTTGTATTTGTATTTGCGTAAACAACAACAGGATGTATCCCCATTACAGGTGCAGTCAAGTGGTAAAAAAGGTAAACAAGTTATATAAGCGTAGTAGCACGAACAATACATCACTAAACGACGGTCTAAACATTTAAACATCTGTAAAAGTGTAAAAATGGGTCATATACATGCCTACAGGCCTCACAAAAGACATGTCTACAGTCACAAAGCGCACTCATTGTACTAAATACAATGTAAGCAGTGGAGTTGCGAATCTTTTCGCGGCAATTTCACCATAACTTCTGGTATCGAATTTAAAGATATCCTCGTTTTGTTCAAAATAAATCGCCAACTTCATAAAAGAGGATGAATATGACCATTCTCATTCCCTAGCAATTTAGAATGTATTTTTACAATGGTTTTGTATGGGTCATTTCGATGGCGAAGTGGCTACCTACTCACCTCTAACTTGGCCGTGAAATAACGAGAGTGAGTAAGGATATATAATTTGTTACCAATTTGCATTGTCAGTCTCTAATATTTATAATGGTACCTACCTAAAATCAGTCAAGGTAGCATTGCTATGTTATGGCTCGTTCTTTGTACGTGGTGGTAGGATGGTGGAAATGTTTGTTTTGCGATAGTAGGTACAAATCTTGACGTCAATGTTCCATGATTGGCTACCTAAGTTCTGTACTTTGAACCTCATTTGGTTACCCACGGGCGTGGGCGAGTTGGCCAGATTCTTGACCTGTGGTGGTGGAAAAAGGGACCACGCACATAAAAAGTTATAAAGGTTAATAAAAAGTTATAGGGTAAGTATACACCGCCTTGCACCCAGAAAACCCCTAGCGAGTGGTGCACCTCAGCACGAATTAAGTAAATTTAGTTTGAACCCCTCGTAACTGAATCCTTATACGATGCATCCTCGCTTGAGAAAAGGCTTATTGACTTTTTACGGGATTTTTTGGGTCGCAAAGAAAGCGCAAAAACAATTGGTAATAGGCAGTAAAGAAACATGCAGGCCGATGTAACACCTCATCATGAGTTATCAGACACCACAGAGCCCAGTCAAGGATGATGGAAATCCGGGTTGCCGATTTTGCGCCTTACTAACTTAACACACGCATTTACGGGGGCGGGTACCCGCCCCTCGGGTTTTTCGGAGATGGCATAAAAACGACGGCACGTAGTGCCACCGTATTTGGCATGCCTTTTCTCTGTTTACAAATCATGTTTACAAATTCTGTCGAGATTTTAAGGTTAGGTCATCTCGGGTCAGGTCACCAGTAGTACAGGTCAAGTGACCTGACCTTAAAAAAATTAAAATATGTTCCGGTATTTTTATTTTATTTTATTTTATTTATTTTATTTTATTTATTCAAGTAAATCGCCAACAGAAAATGATCCATTAACCCGCGCCCCACCGGGGGTCCGGCGCCACCTTCGCCCCACCGGGGGGGCCATCGATGGCCTCCCCCTCTAACTCTGAAAATATGGGCGTTAGCGCAAATCTGCAAAGTGCAATAGAAAGCTCGCGTGAATTCAGTAAGAAATTACTTCGCATGTTTTAGTGCTCAGGTCAATGGTTTGACCTCCAGACGTCAAATTAGGTCAAGATCGGCTATTTTCACTCAAATATGCAATGATTAAGCAAACTGGGCATAACTCTTATGTCATTAGAGCTATTGAGGCCTGGTAAAGTACATTTGATAGCAAATTGCCAGTACTTTTCCGCTATCTGGAACGTAAAGACCTCCCGCCAGTGGTTTGACCGCCAGAGGTCACCTCGTGACCTAATATGACCTGAGGTCACGAAAGGTCAAAAAGTGACCTTGCCGTATAGCAAATGAAAGCCAGTGACAAGACCAACACGATGGTGTTTGTTTCATTGCTCTAGCTCAATTAGGTCAAAAGTTATTGTCAAAATACTGTTTTTGACCTCTGGTGACCTTGGATGACCTTGGAAAAGTCAAAGGGCAAATATGACCCCTGGGATCCGTGAAAGGGTGTCCAAAAACGTTGTTCTGAGCAGTCTGAGCATTTGCAATCATTTTTGTGGCTTTTATATCATGAAACAACTTTTCCTATGCTTTTCCAATGGGAGAGGTCGCCTCGTGACCTGACCTCAGGGCACGAAATCGAAAAATCCCGGATATACACCTTGTAGACCCTGGAGGGGTCATGAAGTGTAGGAAGTTTCAAATCGATCGACTTTGAAATGTAGCTCTTACAGAGCTCTAAAGGTGAAGTGAGGTGACCTTGGTTGACCTCGTCTGGTGACCTGACCTTGGGTGACCCGGGGTAAAATATTTCAGGGATGATGGGAAAATGATGCAGTGAGAGGTAGAGCCCTCAACCGCGGTGCTGCGCCTCGTCGTTTTTCTGCTATCCCGGAAAAACCTTAGGGGGGCCATCGATGGCCCCCGGTGGGGCGAGGGTTAACAGGCGAAGTCGATGTAAGTAAAAGGAAAACTATGTGCACAGATGAGAGACACACATGTAAAAAGCGGTAAAAACAACAAAATGTGAGTGATGAGAAAGATGCAGCTGATGATAAAACCGATGGTAAAAGTGACGGTAATAAAAATTAAACAGTGCGAATATATGCAAGAACATGTTTCCTAAAATCGATAAAAGAGTCGTTGAAAAAATCTGCATTTCCCCGCCGCAGAAATGCATTTAACTCCCTCGGTATACGCTGAGGGAAGCCGTTATTGACGGTGCTGACACGACCGCGGCGCTCAGCGAAAAGAAGCAGCGTGCGAGTTGATCGGGATGGCACATGCAATGGGAATTTTTCGAGCAACTCTGATGATCTAATTTTGTTCGAAAATAGACCTTTAAGAAAGAGCAAGTCGTGTTGCAATCTACGAGAAGAAAGCGAATGACCTATATCGATGACCTAAGGTCAGACCGTGGGGCACATTTCACGACATTTCAGCACACTCGATGCTCGATTTTATACCCTCATGTCTTCGATTTTCTTCAAACTTTGTCCATGGGGTTATTGGCAGCCCAGAATACGCTGTGACATTTTGAGCTCGCTAGGTACAGTGGTTCAGGACTTATACCCTCCGGAAATTTTTCCCGTTGCCGGTGCAGCAGTTTCTTCTACAGCTATTTCATACAATTAGAATAATGATAAAAGGGTAAAATTATATATCAGAATGTTTGGAATAATCCAATTAACACAATCGTGGAAATGTCAAAATATTCTATTTTCTTTTAAAGAAGTTGTAATTATTCAAACAAAATTAAGTGGTTTTAAACATATGTTCTTCAGCGTCGAATTGAAGACTGACCATAGTATGTGAAAGAGCAGGTCTCAAAGTGTTAAACTCAAGAATAAAAACCGTGGATATTAGCTTCTATACATGAAAAAGTACCAAAATATGTCACGAGTACGTTCCGTTAGTGCACCCCGCGCGGTGCGCATGCACGTTTGCTTCCTCCTATACCTTAGATGCCGTGACATTGACCTGACGATAATTGTCGATGGAGCAAGGGTTTGTGCGTAGACAAAAGACCTTTTGTTTCCAATCATTTCTGCCACTTCTTACTCTTTGTTACAGCGATTAGAATTACGGTCTTAAAGCTCGAGACATGCCGGTTGAGGTATGAGGAGTTCAACCAGTAAGTTAATTAAAACACGAGTTCTTCAGCGTTTATTTGAAAACAGTCACAAGGGTTTGAAAGAAAACATCTCAGAGTTTTGATATCAAAACTAAAAGCCGCGGGTATTTCATTTTAAACATGAAAAACCGGCGGCATATGACATGGGAGAGCGTCGTTGGCAAACCCTGCGCAATGCGCAACGCACGCTCACCTCTTCCCTTATATGATGCGCCCTGAACTTGACCTGAAGACTATGGTTGATGGAATAAGTAGATGATCAGTGACAAAATATAACTTTTATCAATCTAAATGGTGTTTTCACTTCTGTTTGAACAATGCACATAACTTCCCATTTTAAAAGCGTTTGGTATTAGATGATGAGATAAAACAGATATCGAAATGCTTGGTCGTGTGCAGAGTAGGAAAATGACTACATTTTGGATTAGCCGAAGAACTATCGAAATGATGACTTGCAACGTTCTTCAATTACTTGAAACTACTAAGTAGTTTTTAACTATTTTTGCTCGTGTGAAATTCAGGACGCATTATAGGGTAATGACTTGTGATCATTAATAGCGCAAATCACAGCCAATAAACTAATTCAAGTTGTCAATTTATCAAGAGCGAATTTGTGCACGTGGAAACTGCTTCATATTTTATTTCAATTGGTCACATTTATGTGACGAATCACACCTGCCATGACCTACTTCAGCATTTGATCACATGGCCACCACAATTCTCTAATTCCCTCTCGAAATTTCACGCACACGAGCCCTTCTCCCATCCTGACAAATTGAAAAATATAAAAAGGACGATAGGAAATGCCCACGCATTTCATTTGTGTTTATTGTCCTCTTTCACCTTTCCGAATATATCCTGGAGTTTTAAATCTGGAATAAAAAACTTCTCTAGGAGCAATTAATATTGTGGGTTAAAGCCTTTGTTTGCATTGCGTATTCAATGTCAAAGCGTCTACGCTAAGATAATTTTCCGAGACCGCAGACAGGTCAGATTCCTACTGGCTACAATTATTTTCAATGCGCTCCCACCATTGTCTTACGAATTGTTGCCACGTGAAACGGTAAAATGATGCTTGCCATATTTGATATTAAAATGCACTGAACCCTTCTTCACAAATAAGAAAACTATCAGATATGTACTTTTATGTTGGGCTGTTGCATCTTCCCAAGTGTATTTCGTTCTTTTTCCAAGACCGGGTGGCAGTGCACAGTTTGTTTTAGAGATGCCGAAGAAAGGTGCGTAGTGAAGTGCTTAGCACTTCTTTGCTTCAAATATCACGCCAAGTAGGTATCCTGCTTTATTCCCCTCCCACCTCAACGCCCAAAGGCACAGTTGCAAGTACGACCAAACCTAAATTTGTGTCCTGAGGCGTGCTGGGAACGAACCCAAAGTGAAATTAAACCAAAATTTTGGAGGTTGTAATAATTATACCATCGTTTTAGAATTAAAATGTGACGTCGCAGTCTGCCATTATGGGACTGGCGCGGTAGAGCGGCATTTGGGGATTCGTTTCAATGTCTCCTTCCCACGAGGGCATGGGGAAGGAAAGTTACAAACCCAGCCCTCGTCAGCTAAAGGGAACCATACCTGAAATATAATCACTGGAATCATTATAAACACTGTTTTATGAAACGTGTTGAAGTGCTTCACGAAACATGTGGGTAACTGGCGAGGGAGTGCCTAAACGTTTGTTATGGACAGTTAGCGCACGTGAGCTATTATGCGCTTGCAAACGCATTTCCACCGTTTTAGGCTTTGATCTCATTATTTTGAGACGTCTTTGTTTACGTGCTAGTGCTAGTTTTCAGATACACGGCGAAGAACACATTTTTAACGAACTTACTAAACTCTTCTCTATGCCTTGAGCTTTAAGACAGTAATTCAAATCTCTGAAACAAAGAGTAAAAAGCGACAGGCATGATCAGAAACAAAGGTCTTCTGTCAACGCACAACCCCTTGCTTCATCGGCAATTATCTTCAGGCGAATGTCACGGCGTCTAAGGTATCGGCGGAAGCAAACGTGTCATGTGCACCGCGCGGGGTGCGCTAACGGCAGGTACTCATATATTTTGATAGTTTTTTCATGTATAGAAGAAAATACCCAGTTTTATTCTTGATTTTAACACTTTGAGACGCGTCCTTTCACTTGCTATGGTCAGTTTTCGACTCGTCACTGAAAAACATATTCTTAAAACTACTTAGCATATTTTTGAGTACCTACAACTTTTTTCAATGAATATGAAATATTTTGAAATTACCCCAAATGTGTTCATTAGCTTATTCCAAACATTTTGAGATATAATGTTACCCTTTTATCATTATTGTAACTGGATAAAATAGCTGAAGAATAAACTGCTGCACCGGCAAAGGGCAAAATTGTCGGAGGCTATAAGTCCTGAACCGTTGTATCTAGCGAGCTAAAAATGTTACAGCCGTGTTCTGGGCTGCCAATAACTCCATGGTCAAATTTGGAAGAAAATCAGAGACATGGTGTTGAAATGTCGTGGAATCCACCAGGTACGAGCCATGGAAATACATTGGAACGTGGACCTCCATTGGAAATACATGGGAAAATGGTTTCAACTGAATAACTAAATAACGGATGGTGATAGAGCGCTTATTTTAATTGCATTAGATTTGCCCTGTCATTACAGTTCTAATGATATGCATTTTACCTAATTTGACCTTGGCCTGACCTCAAAACCTTAATTTACATGTTATCCCTATGACGGCATGTTTTGACCTCTAGTGACCTTAATTGTGACCTGACAAAAATTGTTCCAGTTACTTCCGATGAAAAAATGAATGGGCCACCCCACACCGTTAGCCGTTTTCGCTACCTAGCGTGGTTCTCGAGATCTTAGGGGGCGGGTAGCCACCCCCGTCAAAGCGAATGTGGCTCAGACCCCCGTCAATGCGCGTGTTAAGGGCTTTTTATAAGGCGTTCTGTGATGAGCCCGCGCAGGGTATTTAGGTCAGATTCCAACAGGGAAAGCGTTGGCGACGCCGTATGACCCTGGCAGTTGGTGTGTCGATAAGCCCTAAAAATTATTATTTACCTGCCGTAGTCCCGTAAGCTGTTATAGGTATCCAATGGAGAGGAGCGCGTGCTGCATTGTTTTAGGTTAAATGCTATAGTCGGCGGAACGGTTTGGTTTTCATTAGGCAAGGCGAAAAAGTGCTAGTGAGCAGGGGCGTCGGAAGATATTTTCAGGGGGTTGCGAACTCTGCCCTGGTGATAGCCTGGGGCGATGGAAGGGAGGCAAGGCCAAAACTCCATGCGTAGTAGTCCGGGAGAGCGCTGCCGAGGAAGAATACCTAACAAAATTAGGAACATTGTGGGGGTCCACGCTAGCAAGCATAATACAAGGCTAAATTAATCGTTCAAGTGCCGAAATTTTAGAGAGAAATCGACGCCTCTGTGTGCCCATTTTAACCGCATCGATTTTTACTGTGGCCCATACTAGCGAGCCAAAATCAAATATGGCCGAAAACCTTCAGGGGTACTTCTTTGTCGTAATAGGAGTGCTCACACATTCCCAGAAACATGCAATCTTACACACCTGGGTAGACGTGATTTGGAAGTGATGCATAAGTTACATTAACCGATACAATAATGGCATTAGCGAGATCCTTACTTCTGGCTGAAACACCCTCAGTTTCTGCTCCTAACACGCGCATTGACGGGGGCGGGTACCCGCCTCCCCCTCGGGTTTTTCGGAGACAGCAGAAAAACGGCGGCGCTACGCACCGCCGCACTTGGCATACCTTTTCCCTCATTATTTTTACAACTTTTGTGAAAATTTTAAGGTTAGGTCATCTCAAGTCAAGTCACCAGTACAGGTCAAGTGACCCGACCTCAAAAAAAGTTTAAGATAGCATAAGTCGGAGCAGGGTGAATTATCCGATTGAAACTCATATCACATAATGGCCCCACCGAGTTCTCTAAAATATGTTCCGGTATTTTTGATATCGATGACCTAAGGTCAGGTACGAGGCATGACCTCTCCATTGGAAATACATGGGAAAAATGTTTTTTACGGAATAACTCAGTAACGCATAGTGATAAAGCATTTATTTTAGCTACATTAGACTCGCCTGGGCTTTGCGGTTCTAATGATATGCATTTTATATAATTTGACCCTGACCTGACCTCAGGTCAGGTCAAATCCTTGATTTGACCTAGCAAGGTCAAATTATATATCATTCGATTCGGCTTGCTGAGAGGATTCATATGGTTCAAGTCGTTTTGCTGTATCTTTACTTGTTCAGATGCAATGACCGAAAAAACTGAATTTACATGTTATCCCTATGACGGCATGTTTTGACCTCTCGTGACCTTAAATGTGACCTGACAAAAAAAGGTTCAAATGCTTTCGATGGAGAAGTGGATGGGCAGCCCAACGCCGTTTACCGTTTTTCGCTACCTACCGTGGTTCTTGAGATCTTAGGGGGGAGTGGGTACCCGCCCCCCGTCAATGCAAAGGTGGCTCAGACCCCCGTCAATGCGCGTGTTAAGAATGAAGGCAGCATACAATCTTGACTGAGCAGTCGGCAGTGTGTCTAGGTTCAAAATTACATGACCTGGACTGCTCGTCTTGGCCTTCAGATTTTTTGTATCATCTGATTTTCCAGGTTTGCCTGAATGATCTTTTACCACTGAAAAGTTTATATATATATATATATATATATATATATTGTTAACAGTCACAGCAGCTTTTTCGTTAATGAGCTTTCTTGAGAGTTTTTCATTTTTCAGTATCACTTATCGACACCATAACCAAACACACGCTAGTTAAATACATGAAAGTAAGACCGAACACACCCACAGCAGAAACCACAGATAATAATGGCACACCAGAAATGAATGATAATAACAACCACACAGCAGACACCACAGAAAATAATGGCACTAAACATAACCTGTTCTATAAAAACACCATGTCACCAGGATACAAGGCTGGCGAAAAGGCACTCAAGACAATCATCCACAGAAACTGCAAACCCAGACACCTCAATGACACCATATCGCTTAACATCTACTACAAATCACCAAAAACATCATCTCTCATCATGAAAAACAACCCAACACAAGACCAGACACCAATCAAACAGACCAATGTCATCTACTACTATAAATGCAACATAGGAGACTGTGCGCTCCAGCCAAGTAGTGGATACATTGGGAAAACAACCACCACACTCAGCAGACGACTAACAATGCATTTACAATCAGGGGGCCACTAACGCACACTGATAAATTTCACGACGAACCACTCACACGAAGAACACTAGTAAACAACACGACCATCCTCGCAAAAGAACATAACCCACGCAGACTTGAAGTTTTAGAAACCATTCTGATTAGACAAAAACAACCATCAATAAACCTTCAGACACACGCACGAGGTATACTCACATTATATGAAGGTAGCAGATTGAGAGTGTGATTCGTGATATGTGTTAGTTCATGATTCGTGTAAATACCTATTGTGTTAGTTGTTAGTTTGAACCTTATCCAAAACTAATATTTGCGATCTGCTACAACTGAAAGTGCCGTGTGGAAAACATGTTAATATTTTGAAGGAATCATTTTCAAACTTAGAAGAGATCATAATATGATTCATTCTTCACCTTTTCACCAAACCATAGACTACATTTAAATGCCTGAGGATAAAAGTGTGTAACTTTTGAAACGTCGCGCTATATATATATATATATATATATATATATATATATATATATATAAACGAAATGGAACCATGAAATACCTTATTCTTACTTTACTTATGTCTTTCGGATCGGTCCTTAACAATCTTCATCCAGAGGAAAGGAAACAAGCAAGAAACATCGAAAAACTCTTAAGAAAGCTCATTAACGCAAAAGCTGCTGTGACTTTTAACAATATATGTTTAGAAAATAACTTGCTTCCTAACTATTCAAATATATATATATATATATATATGTTGTGCTCATAATGACAAATATAAGTTAGCGAATTTCAAAAACTAAATTTATAAAAACATTATATTGCACCACATAAACGCGTTTCGTATTCACTTCATCAGTATGCAGCACAATACAAGTATAAATCGGAACAGGAATATTCAAACATCAACTTTGAATTTCGGCAATCATGTCATGCGAACAATTCTTCAACAGTCCTTCAGCAAAAAAGGTTTTCCGAATATTAGCACAGAGGCCACAGTGTGCACACATTCATACCATAAAAACGCGACTTTAGAATAAAACAGTACCATAATTCTAAGTATTCCAAAACAATTAACTCTGGTATAAGCTTGTAATGAATTTAGCTGTCGGAGTGCTTAAGTTAATGAAACCCATACGTTGTCTGATACAGTTGTTTGATAAAATGAAAGAAGCTTCTACAATTTTCCTAGCGCTTTTGCTTATATTTTTGGCTACAATTTTTGCCCCTCCCCAGTTCGGTAAATGTTTACAATCCATGCTATGTACTACTAATGCGTTACTCTCTCTATTATGTATAAAATCTCTCCTATGTTCTGCTAATCTTATTTTCAAACCCCTATGTGTTTCACCATAATATGATTTCAGGCAACCTGTACATGGAACATTGTAGACTATACTATTTTCCTGAGTATTTTCCGACTTGCAGTAACTACTGAACATATCCCCTATTTTTCTCCCTGACCTTTCAATTAGAACTACATTTACTCCTCTAAGTTTTTTATTCAAAGCTTCCGTTTGTGAGGATTGAGGAACAGTGATTACTCTCTGATATTCCTTTTTATTTTTAGTATTTGATTTCTTTCTTATTTGTTTAGCCTTATTTTTGCATGTAATGAGCAGAGCCTTCGGATATCCTAACCTTTCAAAAATTTCAAATATATGGCCTATTTCTTCGTTGAGGAACTCTATGCTGCAAATTCTAAAGGCTCTCAAAAAGAATCCTATGACTATACCTGTTTTTGTTTTTTGGCTATGTGCAGATAAGTAGTGAACATAATCCTCCTTGTTAGTTGTTTTTCTGTTGACTTTAAATTTAACCTCCTCATCGTTCCTAACTATTAATACGTCCAAAAATGGCAACTTTCCTTCATTCTCCTCTTCTAGTGTGAACTGAATTTTACTTTCTACGTTATTTAAAACGTTGAGCTTAGATATTAAATTTAGTTCTTGCGGCGCTATGATCAAAATGTCATCACAATATCGTAACCAAGTTACATCAGAGCCTATGATAGCATGAAAATGTTCCACTTCCAAAAACTCCATATATAAACATGCGGCTACGGGACTTAATGGTGAGCCCATGGCTAACCCTTCACACTGAGAATATTCCTCATTGTTAAAAATAAAGGGGTCAAATCTAAGACATAGTTCGATTGCCTTTGCATATGCTGCCTTTGTGAGAGGTAAATTATCATCCTGCATCATGTCTATCACACGTTTGATAGCACACATCGCTCCCTCAACTGTTACATTTGTAAATAATGCTTTGACATCAAAACTTGCTAGTTTCTTAGACTGAAAACTTATATCTTCCAAACGATTTAATAAATCCCCCGAATTCTTCAAGTGAGATATGCTAATAGATCCTAACATTTTTGACAGAGGCTTAGCCAGTACCTCAGCGAGCTGATGAGGAGGGCTACCAATTCCAGAAGTTATGGGTCGCATTGGGATTCCTGGTTTGTGTGTCTTCGGGAGGCCCCTCAAACGTGATATGTATATGCCACTCAAATAGGGGATATGTTCAGTAGTTACTGCAAGTCGGAAAATACTCAGGAAAATAGTATAGTCTACAATGTTCCATGTACAGGTGGCCCGAAATCATATTATGGTGAAACACATAGGGGTTTGAAAATAAGATTAGCAGAACATAGGAGAGATTTTATACATAATAGAGAGAGTAACGCATTAGTAGTACATAGCATGGATTGTAAACATTTACCGAACTGGGCAGGGGCAAAAATTGTAGCCAAAAATATAAGCAAAAGCGCTAGGAAAATCGTAGAAGCTTCTTTCATTTTATCAAACAACTGTATCAGACAACGTATGGGTTTCATTAACTTAAGCACTCCGACAGCTAAATTCATTACAAGCTTATACCAGAGTTAATTGTTTTGGAATACTTAGAATTATGGTACTATTTTATTCTGAAGTCGCGTTTTTATGGTATGAATGTGTGCACACTGTGGCCTCTGTGCTAATATTCGGAAAACCTTTTTGCTGAAGGACTGTTGAAGAATTGTTCGCATGACATGATTGCCGAAATTCAAAGTTGATGTTTGAATATTCCTGTTCCGATTTATACTTGTATTGTGCTGCATACTGATGAAGTGAATACGAAACGCGTTTATGTGGTTCAATATAATGTTTTTATAAATTTAGTTTTTGAAATTCGCCTAAACATCATTGTAACTTATATATATATATATATATATATATATATATATATATATATATATATATATATATATTCCGTCCATGGTCGCGTTTAATGATATCGAAGAGTTTGTTTTTATTAGGATGTACAATGCTCAGAAATCGAAAAAGGAATAAGCTTGCTATAAGTGACATTTATTGGACCGGTTTCGTATCTCAACAGAAACATCATCAGCAATAAGTAAATAGTAGAAATTAAGTTCAAGGAGGCATAATTGCCGAAGGCATACCTAAATATAATACAGCACATAAAACACACGGATTACAGTTCAAATACAAAACACCACACAGAAGCGGCTGCACTTTTTTAAACATGGTACTTGCCAGCTTCGATGTCGAAAACTTGTTCACCAATATACCTGTCCATGAAACTATAGATATAGCTGTTAATTCTTTGTTCAAAAACTGTTCCCAAGTGTCCGACATACCCAAAAAACTTTTCCACTCAATCTTAGAAATGGCTGTCAAAAGCTCCTATTTTCTCTTCAACGGACAACTATTCAAACAGAAGGACGGTGTAGGGATGGGACTACCCCTAGGTCCGTCCTTTGCAAATATATTCTTATGTCACCATGAAGCACGTTGGCTTGAAAACTGCCCCTCGGAGTTCCGTCCAAAATATTATAGGAGATATGTTGACGATACGTTTGTGATATTTCAGAAAGAGACCCATGCTAATAAATTCCTAGACTATCTAAATAGTCAACATCCGAAAATGAAGTTCACTAAAGAAGTTGAAAAAGATGGGTGTATCCCCTTTCTTGACATCCGAATTGAAAGAAAAGGTAAGAATCTCGAGACCTCTGTCTTTAGAAAGCCGAGTTTTACTGGGCTGGGAACTAGCTTCTTTAGTTTTATTCCCTCGGTGATAAAAACGTCCATCATTAAGTCTGCCATCTTCCGTGCCTTCATGCTCAGCTCTAGCTTCAAGAGCTTTGATTGCGAACTTAATTTTCTAAAAAAATTTTCTCCAGTAATGGCTTCCCTCTTCACATGGTAAATACGGCCATAAAGAGTTTCCTTGACAAACGGTACGCCAACCCTCCTCAAAAGTTAAGTGTTCCAAAACTCGTGAAATATTTTGTCCTTCCCCTATTTCGGTAAACAGTCATTGAACATGCAAAAGGAATTGACTTCAATTTTAGCAAAGTTTTACCCCTTTCTGGACCCAAAGATAGTGCTAAAAAACAGCTTCACTATTGGTTCATTTTTTCGGTTTAAAGATTTGATTCCGAAAGATTGCCTTTCTGGAGTAGTGTACAAATACAGTTGCGCTTCTTGCCAAGCGTCGTACGTTGGGTCTACTCAGCGTAGTTTGATCTCCAGAGTTAGGCAACACCAGGGAATTTCAGAAAGAACTAAAAAAATGTTAACAACTCCAGATTCTTCGGCAATCAGAGACCACTCTTTTGAGTGTGATACACCCATAACCTTAGATCAATTCACGGTAGTAAATAGAAGCTCATCTAACATTGACCTCAGAATTTTAGAATCACTTCATATACATGAAATTAAACCAGTTCTAAACAATACTAGCTCGGCCTTTACCTTAAACATTGTACAGTAGTTGAAATAGGAAGAACCTTTTTAAAAAAGTGCAGCCGCTTCTGTGTGGTGTTTTGTATTTGAACTGTAATCCGTGTGTTTTATGTGCTGTATTATATTTAGGCATGCCTTCGGCAATTATGCCTCCTTGAACTTAATTTCTACTATTTACTTATCGCTGATGATGTTTCTGTTGAGATACGAAACCGGTCCAATAAATGTCACTTATAGCAAGCTTATTCCTTTTTCGATTTCTGAGCATTGTACATCCTAATAAAAACAAACTCTTCGATATCATTAAACGCGACCATGGACGGAATATACTTCGACAATCATTTATATATATATATATATATATATATATATATATATATACAGGCTAAGTGGTCAAAGTGGTCCACGCTTTGTTAAATCTTGCCAACCATTGTGATTACAAAAGGAGAACGTTTTGCGGAAAGAATAAAGAGAAGTCTAGCACAAGTCATTCAAAAATAGCTCAGTATTTTAATATTTCTGAGCCAGATGAAGCCAGCAAACAAAGAACTTTTCAACGGTGATTCTGAACCTGGTAACGTTCTGCTGGTTCAGTATGGTGTCGTCCTGGTACAAATCACTGAGTGTCAAATCTATTATCTCCAGAATCAACACTCAGTCAGTCAGTCAGTCAGTCCTTGTATGACCATCGCTGCTGGGATGCTATGATGAAAATGGTGACTCGGGACCGTGTTGTCTGTTTCAGGTCAGTAGGCCTGAGCTCAGATCAACGTGTCACGACACCGGCCGGTGTGCCGTTCCACTATGCGGTGAGTAGTCAAAGTACGGGGGGACGGCGGGAGAGGGAGTTATGTCGTCCAGTTCAGTTTTTGGAGTCCGAGCCTCACTAAAGTCATCAAGGGACTTATCACCGCGACCCCGAGCCCACCACCCGAACGAGCAACTCCCACAATGAAGGGTTAATTTCGAAGCCATAGTTTAACGCCCCTTGAAGCACAGGGACGGCCGCCTCGCTCAGGTCACCCCCTCACCAGTCAGTTGCTAGCCGACCCATATTGGATAAACATTGAACGCCGGAGCGTCTCAGGGGAATCGATTCCCAAGCATCTACACGCACTGCCACTGCATGTCCCTGAGCAGCGGGCGGGAGTCCAGCGCTCTACCAAGATAAATACTCGTCTTCAGAGACATGGCCACGGATTTTCGAACTAGGGTCTAGGATCTTTTACCTCGACTTCATACTGGACGTGAGGTGACATGAAAAAAATCATCCCGATAAATGAAATTATGAGAACACAGGACTTCAGCGCACAAACACTAAGCTCCCCTGTCCCATCCTTCGGGCTTACGGGCTCGTTCACAGCGCTTCCGCATGCAAGTTTTACTCGGCGGTAGCACCCAAGATCAACTGACTGAAAAATCACCCCCCCCCCCAATTTTGTACCGACAATCTCAATATTAGTCCTTTGAAATGACAATACATTGGTATGTTATCAAAGTCTAACCTAACCCATTCCGTTTTTGTCATCTAAAAGTGATAACGGACTCTAATGAAAAGTTCTTCTCGTAAGCAGTACGCGCACTATGCCATTTTTAACCGATCAACACGCTCAGCTAAATCACACGCAATTCAGGAAGGCGGTGTCAGTGCGTATGAATAATTCGAGTGGAAGTTGTGGACAGAAAATCGGTGCTAGTCAGGTGATTTATTCAAAATACACTTAGAGAGCCCTCGCATGCGACATTGTCATGCGTAAACGGTGTGAACGGTTCTTGACGGCTGTCGCTGGTCGTTCGGGGACCCGGACGGGGCCGCATTCCCCTCTAAGCACACCCTATTTCACTGCACATGATTGCGTTCTGGGACAGATACAATACCGCTCCCATGGCTACTTATATGCTCTATCACATGACACTCTCGATTTAAACTCCATCATGCATGTGCCACATTCTTATTAAAACATGACAAAATATAACGGCACAACGACTGCCACCGAGGAGACTGCAATGCAGCAATATCAGTAGAGCCAAATTTGAACCCAGCCTCAGGCAATCGGGCGAAGAGTGTTTACCGGATAATGATTTGAAAATTTGTTTCGATGAAACGGATGGACCAATAAATGAGATTCAGAGGTCCCACATGGTTACCAAAGCTGTTATGCAAAGTGGGACGTCCTAAGTATGCAAATTAGAAATAGTGCGATACGTCTTTGAGTTATAAACCCTGAAGATGTAGCCTGCAGTGTAACTGCAGTGTAACAACTCGAGAATGCTTACAGCTATAACTCGGCCATTGCATGTTGGAAGTACATAGTATTTTCAACTGTGCTCAGGGCCAGCCCAGAGTCAAAACCTTGGATTTTTTTAGACATGCGGGCATGACGTATCCGTTCATCACGGGGTTTACAATCTTTCCCGGGATTGTTCCAGTCGTTGCTTGATGTTCCCCTGCCATTACTGTAGGTTCGCGATGTGGTGCTCTATAGATAAGCTGCATCCGCTGCACTAGCCTTATCGGAGACATTTCCTTTTTTCTTCTTTGTTATCGAGTCGATAAAATTATGCATCAATTTGAGAGGATAGGCCCGAAAAAATATTTACATCCATACGTATGCGGATGCTAGTGTTTGGTGTTCCGTCAGACCAAATTTAAAAGCGCCGCCGTAAAACAACGCTTCGTTCTATCTGCCCGATTCTTTCCCTCTCGGTCCAACCAGACGTGAGTTTGCGCTCTGCTGGTTTTGACTTTAGGGGAAGAGGTCAAACAGCCAAGTTCGTGAAGAACGTAGTGTTTTGAGGACAGTCGGGTAGTTCGAGGACTATAGCCCGGATTCACCCTCCCTTCCCCATGGGACCCGGAGTGGTCCCAATCAATAGGAGCGCCGCAAAATCTGAATCGAAGGTATTCCAGGCGAATCGCCTGTGTTGGTGTGATTGGGCATGCCATGGAGTCTTTACCGCTCTTCGGCAGCGCCGGTGATTGGGAGCAGCTGCGGCAGCTCAGCCTTCTGTGCGGAGTCGGTGCCAAACAGCGAGTGCGGCAACAACGCCACCTGTGTCTGCAGCATCTACTACCACGCCAACGACCAAAATACCTGTACCCTGGGGGCACCGCTGGGAGAGGCCTGTGCCGACGACACGCACTGCACGGTAGGCGGCAACGGAGCGGTCGTGTCCCCGCTTACAAGGGCTCTCAAACACTTTGGCACCGGTGCCATGGCAGGGGCCTGGACTAGGACACGGCCAAGAAAATGATGTAGATGTCATTCAGGCCACCTTCTAATTCTTTCGCCCAATCATGCGCCATCAGTTTCAAAGGCGGTGCGCCTTGCATTCTATTTTCGCTGGCCGTTTTGTACCCGAGTGGCCAAACGCGGGGTGCGGCACCGTTGTTAAGTTTTCTTAAAGGGGATGTGGCACCTTCACAACGTGATTTTAACTGAGATAGCCAAGTTGTAAAGCAGGTCGGAAAACCCGGTACTCCATATTTCATTTGTCTTGGAACTTCATATTTCCGTAGAAAAAAGCTAAAACCTACCTGACACCAGCCCCCCTCAGCCCCCCGTCGCCGGCGGCCATTGTTGTGAGCTACTGGTGTGACGAAATATCCTGACGTCACGATGAGCATCAGCCAATCGAAGCTCTTGAAGCGTTTCAAGTATGGTAGTGGTTGCCAGATCGTGACATCATCCACAGGCTGATATTTATTTCTTTTTCTAGAGGAGTATTTTTAAAAACCAAATATTGAGCTTATTGTACATTTTTCAGAGAAATCATGAGTGGTTTCATTATTTGTAACTAAAAGTACGCCTAATTACACTAAATTCCAGGATTCGACCATGGTGCCACATTCCCTTTAACACGCGTCCCACTGGGGGGCGAAATTCCCACCCCCTCATGGTTTTCCCCAGATAGCTAAAAATAAAGAGACGCAGAACAACGAAACTTGAAGTACCTGATCCCTGATCAATTTTACACATCTGACCAAATTTTTTAGTTAAGGTCATGTCAGGTCATTGAGCTATTCAAGGTCAAGTGAACCGACCTCAAAACCTAAAATCACGAGTTTGAAGCGGCGCCCAGGGAACATCAGCGAACCGATCAGTTTGAAACTTCCCGAATATGATAAGGTCATTAGGGTCTACAAATCTGCTGTCTCGGAATTTCGATAATTTTGACCTAAGGTGGGGTCAATTTTTCAGTAAATACTGGACAGATAAAGCTGAAAATCCTCAAACTGTCTATTCTTACCATGATCTTGACCATTAAGTTGAGTTTTGAGCATCTGACCTCTCAAAGGTCATGTCAGGTCACGGGAGCATAGAGTGAATGTTTTGCCAATAACTTCTCACTGAATTGAGCTAAAGCTCCCATTTTGCTTGCATTGTGCTTATATTGTCACGGGAAGTTGATTGATATGCAGCATGGCCATACCAGGTCACTCTGTGACCCTGACCTAGCTCGAGGTCAGGTCATTTTCACTATTTGATCTAGCAAGGTCATATTATACATCATTCGATTCGCCGCGATAAGAAGAATCCAATGGTGCATAAATATGTGCTCTAACTCCCCTGGTGGCAGATCTAGAGAGAGAAACTTACACTGCTCTGTGGTAAGCCTATGGCACCTTCTTTGACCTATGCTGACCTCAATATTGACCTGAAATAAATTAAAAAATCTTTAAAAATATCTTATCATCATGTATTTCTCACACTTCCACACAAATGAGGTGGCTTTTAAAGTGTCGTCGCAATGAGTATAAAGTGATTATAAACTATGGAAGGAGATGGTAAGGATGAGGAAAGGTGAGGATCAAGAGGATGGGATTCTACCTGGAGGGGTCGCTGCAGCCACAGGCGCATGCGCTCACAGCCTCCAGGTAGAGTAAGGATAAGGATAAGGATTAGGTACTACGGTAAAAAAACACACAATCGCACACACACTTCGAACATTCAAACAAAAATAATATAAAGATGAAAATGTTCGATTCTTCGGCTTCGCTTTCATTTCGTCTTCTATCTGATAAATTTCGTTGTTTGTGCTCCATCTTGTCTGTGACATCGTTGATCTTGCTTCACTGATGTTCAATTGTTGCATATTTTTTTATTTTCTTTAATCTCCGGTGCTGATGAGAGATTTAATCTTCGTTTTGTCAAGAGCTTTCGAATGCCCCCATAATTATCCTCTAGCTTTCGTCAGGAATGAGATACGGAGGAGGGGGGCGAAAAACGCCCCCAGCGGGGCGTGTCAGCCCCCAGCGGGGCGCGTTTTAACACGCGCATTGACGGGGGCGGGTACCCACCCCTCTCGGGTTTTTTCAGAGATAAAAACGGCGGAGCGTAGCGCCACCGTACTTGGCATACCTTTTTTCTCATCATTTTTACAACTTTGGTGAAAATTTCAAGGTAAGGTCATCTCAGGTCAGGTCACCAGTACAGATCAAGTGACCTGACCTCAAAAAAGTTTAAGATAGCATAAGTCGGAACAGGGTGAACTTATCCGATTGAAACTCAAATCACATAATGGGCCCACCGATTTCTCTCAAATATGTTCCGGCACTTTCGACATCGATGATCTAAGGTCAGGTACGAGCCATGACCTCTCCATTGGAAATACATGAGAAAAATTATTTTAACTGAATGACATAGTAACGGATGGTGACAGAGCGTTGACTTTAACTGCATTAGATTTGCCTCGTTTTTGCAGTTCTAATGGACTCAGGTCAAAACTCAGGTCAGGTCAAATCCTTGATGTGACCTAGCAGGGTCATGTTATATATCATTCGATTCGGATTGCTGCGAGGATTCGTACGGTTCTCGAGATCTTAGGGGGCGGGTACCCCCCGCCGTCAAAGCGAAGGTGGCTCAGACCCCCATCAATGCGCGTGTTAGAACCCTGTAACCGAGGATAGTGCCTGGATGAGGGAAGTTGTAAATGGTCAGTGGCGGATCTAGCCGGTCGGTTTGGGAGGGGCAAACCAAAGTCGAAAAGAAAAAGAAGAAAAAACTCCAAGGGGTGAATAATGTGGACTCGAGATACTGTTTTCCTATCCATGGCCGAATATTTACACCGAACTTTATTGGTTATGTTGGAAGTTGAGAGTTTAAGCACCAAAATCTTGCTTATAAACTAAAAGGGAGTCGGGGAAAAAGGAGGTCGATCGCTTTGGGGGGACATAGTTCTGCCCCGAGCTTTTCCGTTGGGGTGGAAATGGTTTTTTTGCCCCCCCTGGATCTGCACTGTAAATGGTGTTGACTGGAATCCACAAATCACCAACCGGAGTAGATTTTTCTATTTGTGATGTTGAATGTGTCGATGATTCTATTTTGCTTACCTTTTGTGTTTAAAAGGAAATCAGATTTAGGTTGTGTGTAATGAATTAAAACAAGTCATAGGTATGTTCTCCTGTTGTGGCTGCCAAACTGGGTGACTTTCTGTCACCCAGCAGTAATTAGAGTGATAAAAGGTGTGAAAAGTATTCAGTGGGTGATAATAATACTCACAGACAACAAGCGTACATACGGGAGGGCTTAACTAGATTTTTTTCCTCACGGCCCTGTTTGGAGCCAAGAGTCCTCTTTCTACTCCATGGTCTGTTCTTTGGTTTCCAGGGGAAAACACCCAATAGTAGATGCGGCTCCAGTGGAACGTGCGAGTGTAGTTCAGGATACTTCAACTCAGCCGACACCGAGTGCCAGCCAGGTGAGCGTTCAGCCAAACCCAGGTCCACAAATGGTGAATAGGATGAATAGTTTATCTCGCAAGTTTCTCTGTTCTGTGAGATCAGTGAAACGGGAGCTATCAAAGCAAATTCATTATTCAGGTGCCATACACAGCTGACCAGTGCAATTGTTTCTATATCTATTTGTTATTGCTGGGTTTGTCAATTAAAACCATACAAACTAGCCCAAATTTTGCTGAATCCGTACCTGGCTCTCAGCCTTCAAGCATGGAGCACACACGTCAATGCATTCTGAGCTAAAAAAATGAGTTAAAAAGTCAGGCTCTCGCATCAGAGCTCTAGTATCATATCCTGGCATATCGGTAAAAATCCAGCTTCGGGAACTAATGGAGGAGTAAAGGTTGTCTGAAAAGCCGGAAAGATGTGTTCAGGGCAGTGATCAGCATCTAAGACTCTTAGCTAAGACGAAACCTGTCACTGGGCATGCGCAGTACGTCTCACGGTACCCAGCCTGCCACATAGCGGTAAGACTGGCGTTAGCTCGTACATGACGTCACTTAAGTATGACGTCAGCACTAAGATTGTCTTACTTGTCAGCTAAGACAGAAAATAGTGACTGCGCGCAGACTGAAATATCGACATATTTGGCGCATATGGGATGATTACAGCAAGTTTCGTTTTGCGGTGCGGCAATCTGGTGCGAGTGGTTCTCCGTCATGGATAATAATGTATGTACCTTTTACTCACCTTCTAAGAAATCATATAACTATAATGTTAGTATTCATATACCTAGTGGTATCACTGGGTAAATGTTTCTACTCTCTGAAACTGCACTGATGATTAGGTTTTGTATATAAACTGGGAGACTGCCAAAATATTGCCCTCCACCTCCATCAATATTTAAGATTATACAAACCAAACATACTCTAAGTATTCTTGCAAAATACGCTGCGAGATCTGTCGCCACAGCGTTGAAGAACGCGCAAATACTACAAGGGCGTACGAGCTGCTCTCTAGTGCTAAGAATATGAACCAACAAATCGACTTGCCTGCCACCTGTTGCTAAGACTTGCGTAACACCTATGACGTCATTGTTCATGACGTCGTCTATGACGCGTCCGAGCCTAAGAATATTCTTAGATGCCGATCACCACCCAGCCCAGACTTTGGAACTGCCAGACTATTGGTTTTCAAACTTTTTGGCCTGCAGTACCCAAAAGACATTTTCAAAGTCATGCTTGACGTGAATTCTTATAACGTATTGATCTAGTTAGTTTTTGGAAAATTTTCAAAATTAGGAAACATATCTCGATTAAGCATTTCTGTTTTCTCGTGGTTCATTGCCTGGATTAAGAAAACATAGTTATAGATGTGTTTAGAAGTAATGTGCTAGCATCTGACCACATAGTATTGCTACTCCAAGCAAAAGCCACTCATTCCCCATCCCTTGGGGTAATTATCCAGCTTTAAGTCCTGCACCAGATAAACAGTGAACCTGTATGCATGTGTGTACGTGGAACTTAGCATATATGTGCACACTATACATGCAACCATGCGCATGTGATCATGAGTAACAGCATCCTTACTTCACAGTGAAAAACTTGGGCGATTCGTGTCCCTCCAACGAGGCTTGTGGGGATGCAACCACCAAAGAGTGCGCCGGGGGTACCTGTGCTTGCCAGTCCAGCTACTCGGCATCTGGCAACACTTGTTACCCGCCTGTCGGCCTTGGTGCCAGCTGCACCGTCTCAGGACAGTGCACGGTGAGTTTACCAACTCCTCTCCACGCTCCACACTGGTCCCGTCAGTCAGTCACTCTTGGAAGCCAGCAAAAGCTAGTTTTTATTAGAAAAAATGGTTTGTTTGCTTTGTTCGAAAAAAATATAGACATTTCAAAGTTGTTTGCATTAAAGATAAGACTCCGAGGGTGGCCGGGGCGGCCCGTGATACTTGTCACCTGTCGCAGCTCAGTGCGCTTGAGCTGTCACTGCTGGTCGGACAAGCCCGCGACTTCTTTACTGTCACCGCATTTCGGGGTTCTGTAAGCAGTTACAGAGGTGGCATGGCCACTTTTCCATTGACAGGTCCGATATTTTCGTCATTGTTATTAGCTCCGGGAAAATCCTTTCCAAGAGCACCCGACCAGCTGTTCTATGGGCAAAACATCAGCCTTAGCTCCCGAATTGTCAGTGATAACCTTGGAACATCTCTTCAAAGAGTCTCAATGGGTCTGTGTATCTCACACCAGAATCCTGGCCCATGTCTGGACCGGTAACGGTTGGAACTGACCCTATCGGTGGCTGGCAGGCGGCCTCACCGCACGGCACCTGCTCCGGGGGTGTCTGCTCCTGCACCGGGGGTACTTACAACTACGCCAACTCCGAGTGTCGACCAGGTGAGTGCCTTCTTCTCTTCTTTGGTTCTGTAAACATATCACCCGGCTATTGGGCACATCTCTACGTAAGAGTCGTTTGAACTACTCTTACTGATGGGATGCATTGGCTCGGAACTCGTATGGTCATAAATGCTGGTCATCTTTTATTTTGGTCTAATGGGATGCAAAAAGCAATGTGATTTAACAATGTGCGCCAAAACTAGGTGTGGTTCGGATCAAGTCATACTTCAGAGACATAGTCCAAGCGTGCTTCAGCGGCGGATTGGTCATTCCAGGACAAATCGTTAAGGCGAGTTCACCATCACCGCTTTTATTTTCACCAAATTTGGACCCAAAGGTTCCCTAAAGAAAATAAAAATTTGAGTCCATTTTCCGGTCCTGCAGTCGAAGAGGTCACCAGATAGAGGTCATCAAACTCGAGGTCAGCACAAACACTGGAACTGGAGTAGAAATAATTTTGTATCTTAAAAGTGACTCATCAAAATTAATCACAATGAAAATCACTGGATAGAGCATACGATGAGCCATATAAGAAAGCTAAAAAACTTTGACGTCGGGTCATGTTTTGAACTTGTGACCTAGTGACCTTTTTATTATGAATTTTTGGAAAAAGTCCTATTTTCAAATGTTTTTTTCACTGGGCGATCCTCAGGGTATAAGCTAACCAGTAAGTGATGGGTGATTTTCTTTGTAACTCAGATTACGTAACAGCTCACAGAGGTCATAACCTAGGGCAAAACGCTCATTGGAAGTACATTGCGTGCGGATACGATTCAACATGACTAAAATGGATGTCAAATGGGAGCTGATTATTTACCTACTACAGACTTTGTACCATTATTTGTACCTTGGATCTGAAATGAGTTTTAATATGAGTAATTGACCAAGTTTAACCTTAAAAACCTGAACACCGGGAGCAAGGAGGGGGTCATAGCTCTTCTCTCGAGGCAGCTGCGAATGAGATTTGTGTGGAGTATTTGCCTGCTCCATACAAGAAAACTTCCCTCCTTCACCTGATCACCGCGCTGGACGGTCCCACTGGATTCAGAATCACTTAAGCTGGGCCAGCGGGCAGGCTGCTTCCCCACAACCCCCCCCTCCCAACCCCCCACTTCGCTTTACTGTCCTGCGGAGAACCGCTGGTCACACTCACTCCTGAAGTCCTTCCTATACCCGTACTGTTGGTCCCAGCTGAAGTCGGTCAGCACTTCGAGAGTGAGTGCGACTAGCGGTTCTCCGCAGGACAGTGAAGCAAAGTGGGGGCTGTAGGGAAGCGACTGGTTGTGGAGAAGCAGTGATTCTGAATCCAGTGGGACCGTCCAGCGCGGTGATCAGGTGAAGTAGGGAAGTTTTCTGTTATGGAGCAGGCAAATACTCCACACCAACCTCCTTCGCAGCTGCCTCGCGAGAAGAGCTATGACCCCCTCCTTGCTCCCGGTGTTCATGTTGGCAGTCAGCTCCGATTATCCTGAGGGTGCTGTCGATGTTGTAGGTCTGGAGGAAAGAGGCAATCCTATTGGCAGTCACTTGTCCTGCCTTCACCCCCTCCACCTTCTTCCTGATAAAGTGCATGAGGAACTCACCTTGCCCATCTGTGAGGGTTACGTGGTCCTCCTGGACAAGTCTTATCATGTATCATATATTACTCACACTTCCACACTAATGAGGTGGGTTTCAAAGCGTTGTTGCAATGAGTATGAAGTGATAAACTATGGAAGGAGAAATGTTAAGGATGAGGGAACGTGAGGATAAAGAGGATGGGATTCTACCTGGAGGGGGTCTTCGATCTGAAATTTCGTTGTTTGTGCTCCATCTTGTCTGTGACAGCGTTGACCTTTATGCTTCACTGATGTTCAATTGCTACATTTTTTTATTTTCTTTAATTTCCAGTGGCGATGTTCTTTTTCACAAAACTTGTTTGTTCCCGCCGCAAAAGCTCTTCCGAAGCTTTTCTTATCACCCTTGTCCCGCACTCCATAGTGACCCATGCCTTTGCCTTCCCCTCCTTCCCATCAAACTAGATTTTATCAATCTCAGACGTTCTTCCACTCACCAGCGTTGGCTGTCATCCTGGTCATCTCTCTCTCTCTCTCTCTCTCTCTCTCTCTCTCTCTCTCTCTCTCTCTCTCTCTCTTGCTCCCTGGCCGCCTTGACTTGGTCAACCAGCAGGCTGGGGCCTTCCATGGCTCCTAGACCCATGTAAGTGTGCCTACTTTTTTCTTTTTGTAAACATCCTGATTAACTCATATCTGACTCCCCCACTTTTCAAATTAAGAATCATCACCATTCCCGGAAATATATTTGCGCAATGTTGTGCACACAGCAATTAGTCTCGTGCTAAAGTTAAAAAATGTTCAATAAAGAAACACATCTGACTCCGTAAACTCTGATTACACCGGAGCATGCCTTGCCGTGAAAAAGTAAACTTAAAATACTTGAAATCCCACAACAGATCCCTGCGGAACACCACGAAAGTAAAACGAGCATAAAACAGCTTAAATGAACCTAAAAAGGGTGCAAAAGCACAGGTGTGAGATGTGGAATGAACTAAAACGCTGCTAAACAAAAAAACAAACTCGGTCGAAAAACTAAGATTATGTGCGTGAACTAAAACTATTGTGAACTAAAATTCAAAGTATACACTAAAACCACAACGGAAACCTCAAGAACATTGCGGACCTGAATAAAAGAGAAATTAAAGTAAGGGAAAGGTAAAACACGACGTTTCGGTCATGGACCATCATCAGGTATAAGGCAGTGAAAGAGTGAGAACGAGACCCCTGAGGTAAACGTTTATTGTAGCCTCGACAGTGCCGCGGTTTAAAACAGTTCAAATGAGAGCCTCCGTGCGTGTGAGGGTGTCACCAAATGAGCGGCCAAGAGGATGACTGTGTGTTTAGACTGGGTTTGTGTTGTCTGATCGGAATAGACTCGGAAATTTTGCGGTCGGGCCCATCCTTTGAGTGTGGAGATAGGGCGGCGGTGGAGATTGGTCTGGAGAGAGGGGCCTTCGCTCTGCGTTGGCGGGCGGAAATTGAAAGGCAGCGGTCCCTCAATCCTTCGACTGGGACAGCTGCCGCTTCTACCGTTTCTTTCAGTAAATCCTTGAAACCTAAGTTCCCGGATGGAACTGTATGCCAGGCACCTCCCGCCTCAGTTTCTTTTGAGAACTCCATTGTTGTCTTGAAGCGGAAACTCCTTGCGTACAGGAACCACCGTTTGGTGCAGAAGCCCAACTACACAAGAACCCAAAAACAGGCTCTGCTGGAGCTCTGCATGAACCGAGGAGTAGTCTTAAAGACTTCTGATAAGTGCAAGGGCTTGGTCGTTTTGAAACGGCAGGACTACATTGCTAAGATGAGTTCGACAACTTTGGGTTATCAACGAGTTTAACGAAACCCGACCCCGAAACTGGAACTCCAAACCAAAAAGCTCATGCATGATGTTTTGGACCACATTTTACCTGAAAGGACGGTCAAGGCTCTTGTGCCTCAATGTTACAGAACAGCTGAGCTTTACGGTCTCCCAAAAGACCACAAGCCTGACATGCCGCTCCGCCCTATCGTGTCCGCTTGTGATCCTCTCGACAAACTGACCTGGTTGCTAGAGCGCATCATTACTCAGCTTCTTCCTTTCATTCCCGCTCATCTCAAAGACACAGGTGATTATCTCACTCGCATCCGCACAAAATTCCCTGATGTCTTTCCAGCAGAAACCATCGTTTTTAGCGTTGACGTCACGAACCTGTGTGACAATATCCCAGTAGTTGAAGCAGTGGATGCAGTGGAGGAGCTTCTGTACAGACATCCAAGCGTCAACACGTTTGGGCTTCAGGTGCATGATGTCAAGGTTCTCCTCATACACTGCCTGACCAACAACTTCTTAAAGTTTGGCGAACACTACTTCAGACAAACGCAAGTTATTGCTATGGGAAGCAGGGTCGCGCCGCCACTTGCAATTGTTGTCATGGACTGGCTGGAGACGATGATCCTGGCCAGCCCTCGCGACCAGCCCGTGATGTACATGCGCTACATTGATGACGTGCCGGGCATATGGACACATGGTCTCGAGAGTCTCAACGCATACTTTATGTTGATAAACTCTGTGCATGATCACATCAAGTTCACTTTGGATCATACGGCTTCTTCTGGTTCCATCCCATTTTTTGGCACTCTCATCTCGGTTTCCGATTTTGGAAAGTATCACACAGAGCTCTATTACAAGCCCATGGCTGCCCCAGTCATCATGCCATTTGACTCAGCCCAGCCCATTTCCATGAAAAAGGCCGTGGTACGCTCGCAATTCACTAGAGCCATTCGTGTCTCCACCCCGAGTAGCCCACGTGAAAGGAGTTTGGATAAGGTGGAGTACCTTTTCATCGGGAACGGCTACCCGAGGCACATGGTCCGAAAACTAAAGTTTGAGGCTCTCAATCCACGGCCAAGACCATGGGGTGATGTTGAGAGTCACACTCCCCTGGTGCTTCCATTTGTGGACGACTCCCTGGCCAAACAAGTTCGAGGGATCATAAGGAGCTCAGGGTTCCCCTTGAGGGTAGCATGGAGTAGTGGGCCCTCTGTAAAAAAAACATGCTGGTGAGGTCAGCCCTGGAACCCCCGCCGTGCCCGGGAGGCGGTAGATTCTGCCACGCCTGCCATGCTGGTTTGCAGGGTAAATGCCATATCAAAAACGTGATTTATCGCATTGATTGTAAATTTTGTGCGCCTGACAAGTCTTTCTACATTGGAGAGAGTCAACGTTCTGTTCGGCTTAGGTTCAATGAACACCTTGGGGACGCACGTCACAAACGGCACAATACGCCTTTCGGGTAGCATCGACGATTGGTTCACCCAGACCAGAGCCTCACCGCGGATTTTTTGGCTATGAAAATTTTGAAACACACAAAGGATGAATCCGACCGCAAAATTTCCGAGTCTATTCTGATCAGACACCACAAACCCAGTCTAAACACACAGTCATCCTCTTGGCCGCTTATTCTGTGACACCCTCACACGCACGGAGGCTCTCATTTGAAATGTTTTAACCCTCGCCCCACCGGGGCCATCGATAATAGCCCCCCTAAGGTTTTTTCCGGGAAAGCAGAAAAACAACGAGGCGCAGCACCGCGGTTGAGGGCTCTACCTCTCACTGCATCATTTTCCCATCATCCCTGAAAATTTTTACCCCGGGTCACCCAAGGTCAGGTCACCAGACGAGGTCAACCAAGGTCACCTCACTTCAACTTTAGAGCTCTGTAAGAGCTACATTTCGAAGTCGATCAATTTGAAACTTCCTACACTTCATGACCCCTCCAGGGTCTACAAGGTGTATATCCGGGTTTTTTCGATTTCGTGCTCTGAGGTCAGGTCACGAGGCGACCTCTCCCTTGGGAAAGGCATGGGGAAAAGCTGTTTCATGATATAAAAGCTACAAAAATGATTGCAAATACCCAGACTGCTCAGAACAGCGTTTTTGGACACCCTTTCACGGTTCCCAGGGTTCATATTTGACCTTTGACTTTTCCAAGGTCATCCAACGTCACCAGAGTTCAAAAACAGTATTTTGACAATAACTTTTGACCTAATTAAGCTAGAGCGGTGAAACAACCACCATCGTGTTTGTCTTGTCATTGGCTTTCATTTGATATACGGCAAGGTCACTTCTTAACCTTTCGTGACCTCAGGTCATATTAGGTCATGAGGTGACCTCTGGAGGTCAAAACACTGGCGGGAGGTCTTTACGTTCCACATAGCGGAAAAAGTACTGGCAATTTGCTATCAAATGTACTTTACCAGGCCTCAATAGCTCTAATGACATAAGAGTTATGCCCAGTTTGCTTAATCATTGCATATTTGAGTGAAAATAGCCGATCTTGACCTAATTTGACCTCTGGAGTTCCAACCATTGACCTGAGCACTAAAACATGTAAATTATTTTCTTACTGAATTCACGCGAGTTTTCTATTGCACTTTGCAGATTTGCGCTAACGCCCATATTTTCGGAGTTAGAGGGGGGCCATCGATAGCCCCCCGTGGGGCGAAGTTGGCGCCGGACCCCCGGTGGGGCGCGGGTTAAGCCGCGACACTGTCGAGGCTACAATAAAAGTTTACCTCAGGTGTCTCGTTCTCACTATCACTGCCTTACGCCTGATGATGGTCCATGACAGAAACGTCGTGTTTTACCTTTCCCTGACTTTCATTTTCCTTTTATTCAGGTACGCACTGTTCTTGAGGTTCCCGTTACGGTTTTAGTGTATACTTTGAATTTTAGTTCACAATACAGTTTAAGTTTACTCACATAATCTTAGTTTTTTCGACCGAGTTTGTTTCTTTTTGTGTTTAGCAGCGTTTTAGTTCATTCCACATCTCCCACCTCTGCTTTTGCACCCTTTTTAGGTTCATTTAAGCTGGTTTATGCTCTTTTTTACTTTCGTGGTGTTTCGCAGGGATCTGTTGTGGGATTCCAAGTATTTTTAGTTTTTTTAGGGATTTTCTCACACCTGTCGCCTTTTACTCTTCGCTTTTCTCATCTAGGGCCTTGTAACCAAAACAGCTGCTGCCCACCCTTACCCGCCCGTACCCTATCTCGTTCAATCATTTGTATTTTCTCGTCGTGGTTCATTGCCAGGATTAGGAAAACAGTTATAAATGCGTTTAGAAGTAATGGACTAGCATCTGACCATATGGTATTGCTACACCAAACAAAAGCCTCTCATTCCCCATCCCTTGCGGTAATAATCCGGTTTTAAAACCCTGTACTGGATAAACAGTGAACCATGTGTTACATGGAACTCAACATATATGTGCACAATGCAACCATGCGCATGTGATCATGAGTAACAGCATCCCTACTTCACAGTGAAGAACTTGGGCGATTCGTGTCCCTCCAACGAGGCTTGTGGGGATGTGACCACCAAAGAGTGCGCCGGGGGTACCTGCACCTGCCAGTCTGGCTACTCGGCATCTGGCAACACTTGTTACCCGCCTGTCGGCCTTGGTGCCAGCTGCACCGTCTCAGGACAGTGCACGGTGAGTTTACCAACTCCTCTCCACGCTCCACACTGGTCCCGTCAGCCAGTCACTCTTGGAAGCCAGCAAAAGCTAGTTTTTATTAGGAAAAAATGGATTGTTTGCTTTGTTCGAAAAAAATATAGACATTTCAAAGTTGTTTGCATTAAAGATAAGACTCCGAGGGTGGCCGGAGCGGCCCGTGATACTTGTCACCTGTCGCAGCTCAGTGCGCTTGAGCTGTCACGGCTGGTCGGACAAGCCCGCGACTTCTTTTTTTTTTTTTCAGGTATATTTTCCATACAAAGTTTCATCTCAAAAACACTCTTCCAGCGCTACGTCAGCATCTCTCGCTTTACTTCACCTGAGTGAATCACTACACGCGTCTTACGTAGGAGCGAGAGAGCCTGTGATTTGGAGAGTGACATTTTGTGTGTTTGGTTGTTGGTATGGGTAAGAACGAGTGACTATGGGTATGGACTGTGTGCAGGACTGGGAGTGTGACGTGTGTGTGGGTGAGTATGGTGAGTGTGTGCGTGCATGCGCGTATTGCTTCAGCTTGTGTGCAATTGTGTACTTGTGTAATGAGTATATGTATGTGACAGCATGCACTTTGTGAGTTACATTCCAACAATGCAAAGACAAAGTACACTCCGGACGCTATTTTCAATTTCAAGTGATATTTTGCGGCCATCAGAGAGCTATGACTGGTGGAGGGCCAATCTTCCCATCTCTCCCCATTTTTCGTAAAAATTCCCGATTCTATCCTTCTTCCTCGCAACTTTTACCTCTTTTTCGGCTTCTAACCGTAAATACTGCATAAAATGTGCCGCTGCTGGTTCTCGTTTAGTTAAACGGGCTTTGAATATGACCAACTTGGCTACCGTCACTATAAGAATATCAATTTGTTTACCGCTTTCAAGGGAGGGAAGAAACCAGTCTGGCTTCTGAAAAAGGTAGGTAACACTGTGCTGCTCGCGTAGCTGATTTTGAATATTTCTAATATAGATTTGGGTCTTTGGGCATGACCAAAACAGGTGCTCTATAGTTTCAATGGATTCGCAACAGAAGGTGCATAACGCAGATTCGGCTCTGCCTATAGAGTGAAGGTATCTATTTGTAGCTGTTATCCGTGACATTACTTTGAAATGAAACGATTGCAAATACGTACTCTTCGTTGTTAAACATATGGCAAACATACTCCCAACATAGGGTGATTCTATGCCATCTTGTCTCCATCGATTTATCCATAGTTGTTGGGAATGCTCATATTTTTTTCTTAAATCGGTAATAAATTCTCGGTAGGCTATTTTTTTCGTGTTTGTATTTTTGCTAATAAGCGCAATCTGATATGGCAACGTTGGCTGGGGGAATTTCAGACTATTCGCACAGTTTTGTACATTTCTAGGTAGTCCGCGAATCAATGACTGGTAACACAGAAAAGTCATTGGTATATTATAAATACGTTGCAGCTCGGCATGTGTTAAAGGCCTTGCAGCATCAGTATTTACGAGATCGCCGATGAATCGAAGACCCTTAGCATCCCAATCCTTCACAATCGTGGTTTTAAACTTTGTAAAATTAGAAAACCATAGTTTACTGGTGAGAACATCCTCATCCGGAGGTTTGTAAAGTTGAATGAACTCTGCCCATGATTCTAAAACGTTCAACCAAAATGGATTTTGAATTGTCTTAACAACTTTTCTTAACTTTATGTCGCCGTAGGTAAGCAGTTGTTGCACTGGTGGCAAATTACGTCGAATGAGAAGCGTCCATGTCTGTTCCGAGGTATATAAGCGTTTTACCCACCCGACTTTTAAGCTTTTAATGAATGAGGGCAAGTCTGTGACGTGTAGGCCATCATGCATTGTTCTTTGTGATAATTTGGCACGTTTTACTGGATCGCTTCTATTGTTCCAAAGAAAATCATGAAAAATTTTGTTGAGTCGCTGAATCATGCTTGGGGAAGGAGTTGGTAATGATATAAAAATATGTACCAGTTTAGACATCAACAATGATTTAATTACAGTTACTTTACCCATCAATGTTAAATTTCGTCTCCTCCACTGTGTGATCTCGTGACGAATGGACTCAACTTTCTCTTTTAGGTTATGTTCAGTTATTGAATCATTTGTTTTATTGAACTTAATACCCAGAACCTTTAATTCGTCCACGAAGGTGATGCCTAATGTATTATTGCACAGTGTTGCATTTATTGGTCCGATTGGTAGGCACTTCGTTTTGCTTACGTTTAGTCTGAGGTTCGAAAAGTGTGAGAACCTTGTCAGTTCCGTGATAACTGCTGTCAAAGAGTTCTCGTCGGCTTTGACAAACGTGATCAGATCATCAGCGTATTGGGAGACGCGAATCTCGGTAACGTATTCGTTGCGGATTCCAATCTGGATTCCACTGAATTGCGTTGACATTTTCAACTGAGAAGCAAGAGGTTCCACTACCAAGTTGAACAAATATCCGCTGGCTGGGTCGCCCTGCCTAATACCTTGACTTAAAAATATTTTATCCCCTAGAAATCCATTCAGCAATACTCTAGAAAAATTTCCTGAATTAAGGTACAATAAGTTAATAAGTGATCTAAATTGCGGTCCAAAGTTATAGGATACTAAAGCCTTTTTCAAGAAGCTCCAAGAAACGGACTCGAACGCCGCCTCAAAATCGGCTGCAAGAATGAGGCCAGATTGCTCCTCCTGGTTGAGGTAATCAATGACATCATAAACCAGCCGCGTATTTTCTCCTAGGTATCGGCCTTTAATGTATGCTGACTGACTCGGAGAGATAAGAGTGTCCATTACGCTTTTAAGCCTGCTAGCAATGACAGTAGAAATAATTTTGAAATCTGTGTTCAAAAGGGATATGCCTCTAAATGCCTTCAGGGAATGTTCTGCCTGACCCGATTTTGGAATGAGAGTAACAATTCCTTCCCGAAATGAATTACACATATGCCCTTGCATTATGTTGTTGTTGAGGACTCTTAACAGGAAAGGACCAAGGAAGGTCCAGAACTGTTTAAAGAATGGTGCTGTAAAGCCATTAGCACCTGGAGAACGCCCTTTTTTCATGCTGTTCAACGCCTGCGTAAGCTCGATGAGAGTGACTGGCTTATCTAGTTCTATTTGCTGAGGGTGGCTTAATCTATTCTCAATTGTATTTTGTAGAAAACCCGAGGCCTCTAACAGATTATGGGTTTCTTTGTATTTTTTTGAAAAATGCTTAGTAAACTCCTCTAAAATTAGTCGATTATTAGTGATAAGCTGGTCTCCTTTCTTTAAACAATTTATTGATTTTCGTATCGAGTTTCTTTTTTCAAGATTGAGAAAATACTTCGAGCACTTCTCCCCCTCTTCGTGCCATGCTACCCTGGATCGAGTAATAAAGCCTTGAATTCTCGGTGCTCGTATTTCCTCCAGCCTGTATTTTGCTCTTGCTAAATGGTTGTAAATTTCGGGAGATTCATTTGGAACTAACTTTTCTAACCGTTCAATTTCCTGCATAATTTTCGTTTCTTCATTACGTTGTCTCCGCGCTTTGCGCTTCGAATATTGTACTGTTTGGCCCCTAATCATCATCAGTAGAGTTTCATAGAAAAGATTGATATCAATACTAAATTCTAGTTGAGAAAAATGTAATGGGTTCGATCGGAATTCGTTTGTATATATTGGAAGTGCGTACTGGCTAACTTGCTCATTTATGCAGTCTTTAATACATGTTATGTATTGAGGGTCGTCAAGGAGGCTTTCATTAAACTTCCAAAGTCCTGGGCCCCTTTCGAGATTTGGCTCCTTGATAGACCACGTAACGCTACTGTGATCAGTTCTATATGCGGGAACAATTTCACAATGGTCGATGTGTCTAGCCAGTTCGTTGTTGGTAAATACCATGTCCAGTCGACCAAATTTTAAGGGATTGGGTTTACGCCAAGTGAACTGATATTCACACGGGTGTCTATTACGCCATAAATCAATCAGATTATATCTCTCGATGACTTGAAGGAAACGGCGTTTTGCATTTATGTTACCTTCTCGGAAATAATTCGAATCTCTCTGAAGGTCCATAACAAAATTCCAGTCTCCAGCAATCACTAGGTTTTCAGGTACCATTGATTCCATGCATCCTTCCAATTCGTCATAAAAATCCGGATTATCTTCATTTGGTCCATAAACACTAATGAAGGAGTACACGTTTCCACGTATTTGACAATTTATGGCCTTAAAGTTACCATTCGTACCTTCAGTCTCCGATAAAATTTCGTGAGGCAATGTATGTTTGATAAGGATTGAAGTACCTCGACTCAAGCTCGACTTGCATGCATGATAACATTTTCCTTTCCATAAAAGATCAAAGTACGGCACTGATCGTTTTGTGAGGTGAGTATCCTGTAAAAAGATTACGTCGTAAGAAGACTTTTTTAAAAAATCGACAACATCTCGTCTTTTTTGTTGTGAGGCAAGCCCTCTACAATTCATAGTCATGAATCGCAATTCAGACATTTTTTAACTCTGTAAAATCCAGTCCGGAATGTACTCGAAGGTTGAAGTAACAAGTTTTGTCTTTTTGTACTGCTGCTTGTAGTGCTGTCGAAATGTTTGCGCAAGCTGAATTATGATGTAATGTGTTTGATGTGTGATGCGTGTTAGATGTGTTGGACACAGGGCTCCCTGCAGTCACTAGACGAGCGCCACCTATACCTAACCTGGCACACGGATGCTGCCCATCTGGCAGCACCAAGTATGCGTACCAGCCTACCGCCATCTATCTCCATAGGCGCTAGAGACCGGGCCCGGACGCACAAAACAAAGCATGACGCGAAAAAGAAACAAAATGAGGCAACTAAATAGCTTGAGGGCTCACGACAAAACGAATATTTGAGCATTATCACAACTCATAAAGTCAAAAGCCACAATAACGTGATCCGTTCTAGCAGTACAGACGTCGGTGCTTCCAAAACCAGAGAGCATTGGGGAAAAACAAAACAAAGACAAGCTGCCGCTGTCGCCGCCACTGCGCTCCACAGGCGGGCTGTGTCGTTCATACCAATACATGTATAGATCATAGTGTACCCTCAACGAATTTTTTGGAATGCATATCCTAAGGTTTCAGTTACTAAAAAGGTTCGCACTACCAAACGATCAAAGTAAATACCTGCTACCACCGGCGACCCGCAGCGCGGCCCCGCTCCACCAGGCCGCGCGGCCCCGAGAGACGCTGCTGTACTGGAGTCGGCGAGGCCACGCGGCCGGCAGGCCCAGCCACGACGCGGATCACCAGCAGACAGCGGCAGCACATCAGTCAGCAGTCCACGAATGCACCTGCCATGATCGTCGGGCGTTAGTACAGACTCAAACACAACGCAACAAGAGCACCGCATTACATGAATATAGACACTGACCCTTTGAGAGATGTCCGGCCTGGTTGTTTGGCAAAAGCATGCGCAGGGACGTGTGAGATAACAGTATTTCCGCTATTTAAACAAAGAACACCTTAGCTATCAATTATATCATACACTCAACAGTGTTATACTCCACACAATATCCACCAATATCCAGCGCTTTACTGAACTTTACCAGAGTCTCAACATAAAGGCAGCTGAAGGCCATCAGTTCTCTCAACTGGAGAATGTCCTACATTTTTATTGTGACCGAGTGTTAACAATGAAGCACCTCTCACCACATAGTTACAACAAACCGACGGCAGTCGCGCAGCCGGCACCGCGCCCCGGCAGCAGCGCATCGCAGAGCCGCGCGGCCCGCCGTCGCCGCCGCCGCCGCCTGGGCCGCGCGGCCCCGCCAGCGACCTCGGCCGGAGTCACCAATAAGCTGAACACTCGCCGGAGTCACGGATGGGTGCTGGTTTCATTGCTCGATAACTAGGGTACGGTGCAATGTGCAAAAGGATGTGATCGCACCCAATGGCACCACGTTTGTACGCTTACCGACGTTAGCTGGTTAGTCCTGGCCAGATCACCGTATTATCTTGACATGAACGAAGAATGTTATATCTTCACCTCCCTAACTTTACGAGTTGCACTGTGGACGATGCCAGCACAGCTGCACCGCCATGTGACACCACTGAAACGCTATGCTCTGAACTCCCGACTGTCAGACCGGTTCACTCTATCAGCCGACGACTGCACATCACCGAAATGTCCGGCCGTTGGTGCCTTCGGATGCGATCGGGTGGTCGCTGCTTTTGTAGCACTAGCGGTGACGGCTGGTCTCGTCCTGAAAGCTGCTGGTTTGGGAGAAATTTCCGGCGGGAACCGCTTGCCGTTAAGCACACGAACCAGATGGGCTTCATCAGGAACCCTGATGTTGGGTCCGCCTTTCTCCTTTTTGCACCAGACAGTGCCACGACGGCTGAAGACAGAGGCAATTACAGCTCCATTTTCCTGCCGTCGGGCTCGCAGCAGTTCTTGAAAGATGTTGTTGTTTGAAGTCGTCAGACATTCCGCTATGTATAGCGGAGCCATCTTGCGGCCGTTTGGTACACCACTATCGGCCCTCGGTAGATTGAATCTACTCTCGTAGACTCTGTCCCTGATGCTCCGCCTCACGAACTTAACGATCACACGGTCGTCAGATCTCAGTCTATGGGCTATGTTTACGTCACTCACACTTAAATTCAGTTCTGGGACTCTCTTGTTCAGGGTATCTACCACCCTTTCTTCCATAACCTCATTGTTATCACGGTGCTTGAAGTCGGCACATGAGACTGTCAGTGAGGACAGTCTCCGATTCATGTCCATGCTTTCAACCTGATCCTGGAGGCTTTGGACTTTGGCTGACTCCTCTTGCAACTTTGTCTTCAGCTGCGCAATCTCGGCTGCTTTGTCCATGTTTTCGGCTTCAACAATTTCCACCCGTCTTTCCAAGGCCTCGAATTTTGAATTGAATGCCACAATTACCTTTGCAGTAGCACCTTCTACCATTTGCTTAATCGCCTCCATGGTTTCCGCGTTTAAGCCTACTGGAGCTGCTGGTGAAGGAGCCATGGAGCGCCGTTTGGCATCTGGTTGGATCTCGTTTGGGGGCGAATTGAAGGATTCGCCCGGAGCGTTGCGTTTAGCCTTCCTGGCCTCCCCTCGACGCACAAAATCTGTAACAGTTAGCTGTTTTTTGCGTGCATGGAGGCTGTTTGTTGCACTTTCTTCGCCGGAAGTGGCACCATCAGCAGTGAAAATCACCTCTTCTCCAGCGTCAGTATCAGATTCCATGTCGTGTAAAAACCTGCACTCGTATTCTCACTCTCGGAAAAGTCACTGATTCTCCAAGTCTCCACACACTATTCACTCACTTTATAGAGTAGGATTTTCACCATCCACGACCATAAACCACCTTCGCTTATGCGCCCGGGCCCGCCTCCGCTGCGCTCAAAGAGCCATCACTGCGCCCGACTCAACCAAACCGAGCAAACAGCTGACCCGACCCGCGCCAGCGCAGCGCTGTGGGGCACGTCTGCTCCGCCCGGTGGTCACCGTCAGACTGAGCCCGCGACTTCTTTGCTGTCGCCGTATTTCGGGATTCTGTGAACAGTTACACAGGTGGCATGGGCTACTTTTCCATCGAAAGGGACAATGTTTCCAGCGTTGTTATTAGCTGCGGGAAAGTCCCTTCCAAGAGCACCCGACCAGTTGTTCTATGGGCGAAAAAAATCAGCCTTAGCTCCTGAATTTTCAGTGATAACTGGACTATCTGCTCAATGAGTCTCAATGGGTCTGTGTATCTCACACCAGAGTCCGGGCCCTTGTCTGGACCGGTAACGGTTGGAACTGACCATATCGGTGACTGGCAGGCGGCCTCACCGAACGGCACCTGCTCCGGGGGTGTCTGCTCCTGTACCGGTGGTACTTACAACTACGCCAACTCCGAGTGTCGATCACGTAAGTACCTTCTTCTCTTCTTTGGTTCTGTAAACATATCACCTGGCTATTGGGCACATCTCTACGTAAGAGTCGTTTGAACTACTCTTACTGATGGGATGCATTGGTTCGGAACTCGTATTATCGTAAATGCTGGCATTTTTTTGTTTTGGTCTAATGGGAGGCAAAAAGCAATGTGATTATCATTAAAGCATTAAAGAGCGGTAGTATCTGGCGCGTTTTGGAGCCTGTTATTGTTAGCAAGAAGAGAAAATCACAGCCACCAGCCGCCACTCCGGACGCTCTGAATGATTACTTCATTTCTATTTGATCCTTTAACCGCAGCAGCTGTCCCGACAGCCACACAGACCGTGCCTGTCCGATTGCCCCGAGTCACCACCAGCGCGTTCAAGGTCTCACCTATAGATCTACCAACGCTGAGTGCAGCCATGCAAACAATCAAACACGCTGGATCGACAGGTAGTGATGGTTTTAGTATAGCCATTATCAAAAAGTTCTTTGGTTCGATCGGATACCTTTTGCTCGAAATCATAAATTCTAGTTTGATCACAGGCCTAATTCCGACCCCATGGAAACATGCTTTAGTCACCCCGATTCCCAAAAGGTAACGTTTCCGCAAATCCGGCTGATAGCCGACCTATTTCCCTCCTACCGGCGGTTATGAAAATCACAGAAAAAGTAGTGCAAAATCAGTTAACTGGCTATCCGGAATCAAATTACTTCCTATCTGGTACCCAACATGGATACCGGAAGTACCACTCTACAGAAACCGCGCTGAACGTAATAACCGACAAAATTATAAAATCCATGGATCATGGCGAAATTTCGATACTTTTTCTTTTGGATCTCTTCAAATGTTTTGGTGTAGTTCCGCACACAAAGTTACTAGAGAAAATGATACAGTATGGGATAGATACCGAATGGTTTTCTTCTTACTTATCTGGTCACTGCCAACAAGTCCAAATTCGGACACAGAATGGATTAACCATGACTTCAAAGGTGAAAGCAAATTCGCCAAATATGTGAATATTTTAGGCTGGTAGTCTCTCATGTGTGCTCTACCTTTTATTCTCAAATGATTTGGGCCTCTTTGTGGAAGAAAATGTCACTCTTGTAAGTTTTGCTGATGATTGCCAAATTCATATTTCTGGAAAGAAAGAAAACTTACAGGGTCTTATTCAACAGATGGAGCACGCACTGACAAAATTATACCAGTGGTTTTGTCACAACCAGATGAAATTGAACACGGGGAAAACTCAAATGGTTGTATTTGGCACTCCTCAAATGCTGAAGTCATTGCCAGCAGTCACATTAAATTTCTGTGGATCATGTATTGCCGATTCTAGGGTAGTTAGAAACCTGGGTTTGACTATGGACAGAAACCTTAACTTGTTGTTGTTGTTGTTGTTGTGTTTCCCCTCGGCCTCGGCTCAGGGCCGAGGCGTAGTCGTATGACTCCTGAGGTAGCGGTAGGCGGCCGCCAAGGCCGCCACCACGTCGCCGCGTCGTAGATCGGTTCGCTGAGCGAATATGTTCCCTAGGGAACGGAGACGGGTGCCGGCCAGAGCCGGGCACCGTATCAAAACATGGTGCGGTGTATCTGCCTCCTCCCGGCAGAGGGAGCAGCGAGCCGCCGGGCAGAGCTTGTCGTTGCAGCCTGCACAGGACGGGGAGGGGCGGCGGCCGATCCTGTGCAGGTACTGCTCGGAGCCACTCCAGTGGCCGGCGCGGAGCTGATGTACTTCAACGGCGTCCTCTCTGGAGGCGCTGCGGACGGGAGGTGGTGAGGCGTCACCCCAGATAGATGAAAACCAGCCGGGGGGCCAGTTGGTCCGCCACACCTGGCTGGCGGTGCGCTTGACGGCGCCGGTCGCTGTGCGATGATCGATTGGGGTGTCTGTTTGGGGAAGGGAACACGCCTCCTTCGCGATGGTGTCGGCTCGCTCGTTCCCCGCAACACCGCAGTGGGCAGGGATCCATTGGAGGTGGATGCGACGGCCTTGCTGGTGTAGCTGGAGGAGCTGGCGCCAGACAGCGGCGCCCAGCTCGGAGGTCTGAGCAGCCGGTCCAGGCTCGAGTGTGGCCAGGGCAGCCCGGGAGTCTAGGCAGATGTACACAGGGAGTTCAAGCGGAGCATCCAGGAGGGCGACGCGCTGGGCGGCCTCCCGGATGGCGACGAGCTCCGCTCGGGTGCTACTGCAGAGGCGGCCAGCTGGGGCGCGGACCTCCACAGGGGGTCCAACAGGGGGGATGATGAGGGCTCCGCCGCCGCCGTTTGCCACCCCGTCGCTGGCCGAGCCGTCCGACCAGACCCAAATCGCCTGGGGTGGGAGCGAGGCGAGATGGGACTCGGCAGCTTCGCGTCTGCGTTGTGCGGATGAGGAGCGGCCGCCGGACGGTCCCACGTCCAGGGCGAAAGTGATGCCTTCGGTATCGGTCCATGGGGGAGCGACACTTGCAGGCGCTCTTCGATTGGCAGGTCACCGGCCCCAGCGCTGTTGAGCGCCGCGCGACCTACCTCTCGCCAGCCCGCAGTTGCCCGGAGCCGGCGGCGGGGGCCTGGAGCTGCGGCGACTCGGAGGGGGTCCTCCTCTGGCAGGGAGTCAGCCAGTGTGACTAGTCGGGCCGCGAGGACCTGACGGCGGACGGCTGTCGGCTGGATGCCGGCCTCTGCCAGGACGGCGTGCGAGGGGGTGGAGAGCGGGCAGCCGGTCACGACCCGCGCTGCGGCGCGTAGTTCGCGGTCGATGAGTTCCGCGTGGGAGGTCGACGCAGCAGGAAGCCAAGCGGCAGCGGCGTATTCTAGTGCGCCCCTCACGTAACCGTTCGCCACCGTGCGCAGCTGACCCTCGCAGAGGCCCCATGAGCGGCCCGTGATTTTCCGCAGCTGTGCTATGCGGGGGGCTACTTTCCGACGCAGGTCGCGGCAGTGTTCTCCAAAGTGAAGGAGCCTGTCGAATTTGACGCCCAGGAGTTTCAGGTGATCCGTTCCGGGGACAGTCGAGCCGGCCACATGGATTGAAAGATTTGCCGCGTCCTTGCTCCACTGCGAGAGAGCCAGGACCTGCGTCTTCGCTCCTGCGATGCGCATTTTCCAGCGGTCCGCCCACCTCGCCATGATGTCCGCTGCCCGCTGCGCCCGTGAGCGAGCCATCTCTATGGTGCAGCCGCTGCTGAGGGTTGCCGTGTCGTCTGCATACATGAAGACGTGGGTCCCTGGAACGGTGCGGAGCTCATCCACCAGGTCAGCGGCCCACAACGTGTAAAGCGTTGGGGCCAGGACTGAGCCTTGGGGAAGGCCCGCGCGGAATGGGCGTGCCTGGCTGCAGGTGCCGTTCACTTCAACACGCGCAGAGCGGTCGCGGAGGAAGTGGAAGATCCACTCTGCCATGCAGCGGGGAATCCGGCGCAGGAGCTTCAAATATAGCATATGATGGTCGATGGTGTCGTACGCGCGGGCAAAGTCATATGCCACGAGCACGAATTTTTCTGCCGTCACGCCGTCTTGCGGTCTGCCTCGCGCCTTAGGCTTGTTCCAGCCGTCCTGGACGGTTTGAACCAGGCGTCCGAGGTTCTCTTCGGCAGCTCTGCCCCTTCGGAATCCGACTTGTTCTGGCGGGACGAGGGCATCACGCTCGATGAGGTGGGACAGACGGGCACCAATCATTCGCTCGGCGAGTTTTGCTAGGTTACTGGTGAGCGCAATGGGCCTGTAGCTGGAGACGAGCTTGGGGTTCTTCCCGGACTTGATGATGGGAATTATGGTGGCTTCTTTCCACGACCGGGGCGAGCGGGCTGAGAGCCAGGAGCGGTTGATCAGATGCAGGACCGCTTCTTTTGCCCTGGGGCCTAGGCACTTCAGGTGTTCGCCGCAGACGCCGTCTGGTCCGGGAGCCTTCTTCGGTTTGAGTTTTTTCAGTTGAGCGTTCAGCTCTTGTAGGGAGAAGGGCTGGCAGGCCTCGGAGCGGGTAGAGTTACACTGGCATGTCGATTGGAGGCGTTCTCGGATTGCTGCCTTGGTGCGCTGGTCCCATTTCTTAGAGCGGGTGTGCTTGCTCACGTTGGCGTAGGTTTTGACGAATTCCGTCGCCTTTTTGCGGTCCGTCACGGCTTCACGGCCATGGTCCCCGTGAATAGCTTGGCCTGGGGCCGAGCTCTGTGTAGCACCTTCCATGCGGCGGAGGATTTTCGTGACCCGACCGATGTTGGTTGGCTTGTTCAGCTCTTCGGACGCAAACTGGCGGAAGCAGCGGGAGCGCGCAGTCTCTTCGGCCGCCGCAGCGCGGGTCTTGGCTGCCTTCCAACGGTCCTTCGCTTCGGCGCTATGGTCGAACTGGAGAAGCGCTCTCGCGTCTCGGCGCTCTGCAACGGCTGCTACGAGGTCTGGGTCGGTCGCCCAAGGGGTCGGGTCAGATCGGGCGCCTCGAGGAATGGAGTGCTTGCTGGCCGTAAGAATGGCGTCTATTAGGCGATCGGCTTCTGCATCGAGGGTGAGCCCTGGTGGGGGTGGGGTGGAGAGGGCTTCGTCGCAACGGCGGGCGAAGTCATCCCACTGGGCTTTGTGGAAAGCCCACTTGGGCTTGCGGATGCGCCGGGGGCGGCTTCCTCCAGTGATGGCCGTAATTATCTGAGGTAGGTGATCGCTCCCCAGGTCAGTCCCCGCCTGCCAGGTGCATCGCCTGGCAGTATCCCGGTGGGCAAGAGAGACATCGGGGGTTGATGGCGGGCCCGCCCGGTAGCTGACGCGGGTGGGGGCGCCGGAGTTTAGGACCTCCCACTGGTTGGAAGCCGTCCAGTCGTGTACCAGCTGTCCTGTTCTGTCAGGTTCTTGGCAGTTGCTGTCCCAGGATGGGTGGTGTCCGTTGAAGTCCCCGGTGATTATGGCATGGGGCGCAGTCGGGAATCGAAGCATGTCGAAGTGATCGGTGCGGTCATCGGCCTCTGAGGTCCGAATGGGTGGACGGTACACGTTGTAGACGGTAAGGTAGTTAGGGTAATTTGTACTGGAGTTTGTACTTGTGGTGACTTGACTAGGATTGACTAGGTGGACCTTCACCGCACACCATTCGGTAGTGTCGTCTTCGGGGGAAGAGGAGAGTCCTCGATGACGGAGAAGGGAAGGCCGTCCCTCACGAGGATAAGGACGTCCCCGCCCTTCACCGGGCCCGCAGACCTCCTCCCGCGCGCCCGGCGGGAGACAACGGCGGTCTGATATCCCGGGAGGGAAGGTATCTTGTTTGCAGCGAGTTGAGCTTCTTGAATGGCGACGACATCCGCTTTGGTATCGCGAAGCCAGCGGAGGAGTTCGTCCTGTTTGGGGCGTAGTCCCTCTGCATTCCAGCTGACTATATGAAGGCGGCTTCGCGTCTGGCAGTTTTGCCGGTACCGTCGGTTCTTGGCTCTTCTGCTGCGTCCTCCCCAGGAGCGGCGTCCGCCGGAGCCTCCTGAGCCCCCGCCGGCGGCGCAACCAGCGGGGGGCTGGGTGTAAACCTTAACTTCGAACCCCATGTCGACTCCGTAAGACAGAAGTGCACAGGTACGCTGATAGCGCTCAGTCATGCACGGCACACCATACCACGACGATATTTGGTGCAAATTGTTCAAGGGCTCGTGATTTCAATCGTACAGTATTGTGTCAGCATTTACGGCTCCTGCAATGTAACGCAAACCCGACGAATCCAAAAAATTGTTAACTTTGGTGCGAGGGTGGTGACCGGTAAACGGAGAGGCGACCACATATCTCCCGTACTTACTGAACTGCGATGCCTCAGTGCAGAGCAGCTAGTGCAATATCGCACTTTATGTGCGGTGTACCAGGCCATAGAGATTGGGCAGCCGTCGGCCATTGCCAACACGATCGGAATTAGAGCAGACGCTGCACACGGACATCACACACGACGATCAAACCAACCGACTGTACCGCGCATTAGGACAGAAGCGGGCAGACGACGACTATGTTATCGCGGTGTCAAGCTTTTTAACGAGTTCGACTTTGACAGGACTAGACCATTTAGGGCTGCGTTAAAAGACATATTTATTACTCGGCAGTGAATATGCGTATATATGTGTGAAAGTCTAAGTGAGTATATATGTGTGATGTATTGTTGCTTTTATGATCACGGTTGCTCTGTTTTTATAGCTCTTGCTTTGTTTTTATCCATGGCATTTTGTATATACTTTTCATGCCTTACATCGCGACGTGTCATCGTGAAAAGTCACATCAGTGTGGACCCTTGACGAAATACATCTCAATCTCAATCTCAATCAATAACAATGTGCGCATTGGCCGACGCAGGGAGCCATTCCGGCCAAGCCCCCCCTCCCAAAGCGCTGGAGGGGGGCCAAACTATCTTTTGGTCCCCCAAAAGCCGGATAATTTTTTGAAAAAGGTGATAAACAAGGTCTGTCAAGCAAAAAATATTCGCTCCCACCCCCCACCCCCCCCGAGAAGCCCTTCCAACAAGGAAAGAGTTGGCGATGCCGTATGACTCTGGCAATTGGTGCGTCGATAAGCCCCAAAAAGTATTATTATTGCGCCCCCAAGACCGGAGAAATTTTTGAAAAACGTGTTTACACTAGGTCTGCCGAGCAAAAAAATATTCGCTCCCCCCTCCCGGAGAGCGATCATGTACTTGGAGAGGTAGGTTATACTAGGTCTAATTCGCCACACAGACAATAGATATCTTCATCAAACAGTTACTTTATTAACTTATAAATACAGAAGTTTCAGAATCAGAGTTCCTTCGTCAGTAGATTAAACTCACATCAAAAGCACTGTAAAGACACATACAAAAGCTCAAGTTCGAAACAGATCATTGAAAAAACACCTTGAACCGCCTTGAAATATTTCAGAAAATCATCTGAATTACTCGTGATCTAAAGCTAAAGGTGCTGCTGCTGTTCCCCACCTGAAGAAACCTCATTTAGAGTTAGGTGTCGAATGATCGCTTAAAATATATGCTGCCTCCAATGCTTTTCTAATTGGTTTTGTCATGCCACTTTTAAGCATTTTAGCGTTCTCCCATTTTGGTAAATAGTTACACGTATCAATATGTCTGACTACGCTGCTATTTTCGCAATGGTTTTTGCATCTCGTTTATGCTCGCTGAGCCTTGTCGAAAGGCCTCGTCCAGGTTCTCCAAATATAAGATTTTTGGCATGGTCCGGAGCAGGGAGTTTTGTAAATGACACTGTTTGTATTAATAACTTGATTTTTCTTCTTTAACAGTTCGCCTATTTTCTTTCCCGAGTGGATGCATATTTGGACTCCTTTTCCTTTAAACGCAGATGAGATGGCTTCGGCATGTATTGAGTTCGGTATCGTTATGCTTCTCTTTTTTCCCTTGTGTCGTTTCTTTCGTTGTTTCGTTCTTCATTCTTGTCCTGGTTTCTTTTTTCTTCGGCTTTTTTCTTTATTTTCCTCGCCTTCTCTCGCCGTTGAATCAGTAATCCTTTTGGGTATTGTAAATTTAAAAATACTTGAAAAACATAGTCCATCTCTTCCTTCGAAAGCTCTTCACTACAAATTCTAAGGGCTCGTAGAAAAAAGCCTAAAACCACTTCACTTTTCACTTGTTTGCTATGTGCTGAAAAATAGTGAATGTAGTCTTCCTTGCAGGCTGGTTTCCTGTAGACTTTGAATTTTACGTCGTCCGGTCGTCGCATGATAAGTAAATCTAAAAATGGGAGTGTGTTGTCGTTTTCTTTTTCTGTGGTGAATTGTATGTTTGGGTCCACTTCGTTTAGAGTGTTCAACTTCGTTTAGAGTGTTCAGCCTTTCTTCTAGTTTTGTTTCCTTCGGCACAACAACTAATACATCATCCATAAACCTTTTCCATGTACACCTAGGTCCTAATTTTTTTTTGAAACGGCTCTCCTTCAGTTTTTCCTTGTATAGACAGGCTGCGACTGCGCTTAGGGGTGATCCCATTGCTATTCCACTTTTTTGTCTAAATTCTTCTCCCTCAAAAGCAAATGTATTGAAGTGCATGCACAATGAAAAAGGTGATATATATTGTTGTTTTGGAAGCGGCAGTGTACGTTCATCCAAAAGGTTTACTGTTTCTTCGATCATTTCTAAGGCTCCTGTAATAGGCACGTTCGTGAAAAGAGATTTGACATCGAAGCTGGCTTTTTCTTATTTTTCACATCAATGTTTTTAAGAGTGTCCATGATCTCAGAAGAGTTCTTAACGTGACTACCACTGATTGATTATGCCCAGAGATCTCGAAAGGGGCTTTGCAAGATTTTTGGCTAGCTTGTGCGGTGCACTTCCGATGCCGGAAATTATTGGCTTCATGGGAATCCTTGCTTTATGTACTTTTGGCAGACCTCTCAGTTTCGGTGCCCGAGGTGCTTCTTCCAGAATATGCATCAGTCTCTTGCCTTTTTCACTTTTCTTCAATATTGCTCTTGCTTTTTTGTTAAACTGTTTACTTTTCTTCTTTACACAGCCACTGTTTTCTTTTTAGTATTTATCTGGATTATCCAATAAGTTTTGCAGTTTTCTTTTGTATTCAGCACTATCCAAAACGACTATGCCACCACCCTTATCGGCCTGAGTTATTATGAATTCTCATTTTTTGCAAGACCTTTGTGGTTGAGGTTTGGCGCGCTTGCCGCGAACATGTCCCATCACCTGATTGGATGAGGAGAGAGGCGCGCGCGCTGATTGGCTACAGAGGCGCGGGTGATCCCGCCGGATGGTTGGCACGGGGGACTGGGGGGCAGTAGTGATGGAGTGGTGAGAAGGGGTGGTCAGCGTTGAGGTTGAGCTTTGACTGCTGAACCGCACTTTTGCTAGTAAATTCTCGGATCCTAGTTTTAGAGTGCTACCGTACACACCTGAATACCATGTAGATAGTCTTACTTCGTTTTATGTTTCTGACGACATTGTCCGATCGTTGTTACTTAGTGCTAACCGACACAAAGCGTGTGGTCCTGATAATGTTAGTGCTCGAATCATACATGAATGTGCAAACGAGCTTACGGTACCCATTGCCAAGTTGTGCCGACTCTCATTGGAACAGGGCGTGTTCCCATCCCATTGGAAACGGGCGAATATCGTTCCCATACATAAAAAGGGTCAAAGCCGTGTCCCTCAAACTATCGAGCTGTGTCACTTTTACCTCTGTTTAGCAAGATTTTAGAGCGAGTTATTTACACTATATTGTTTAACCATGTTCGACCAGTTTTATCCAGCCAACAACATGGGTTTCTACCATCCCGTTCTTGTGTAACAAACCTTTGCACAATGCTGCGCACTGCCTGGAACAACATATCCGCAGGTTCTCAAACAGACATCATTTATACTGATTATAGTTCGGCTTTCCAAAGTGTCAACCACAGTCTTTTGCTCCATAAGTTAGAGAAATCATACAAAATTACTGATAAGGCTCTACAATTGTTGAAATCATATCTGCCTGGGAGAGAGCAGCGGGTGGATGTGAAAGGCCAGTGCTCTACATGGACGCCTGTTCTCTCAGGAACACCTGAGGGCGGGCTTGTATCACCCCTTCTTTTTTTCGTGTTTTATCAACGATTTACCTAGCCTCGTTGACTGCAATTGTTTGATGTTCGCCGATGACGTTAAACTGTACAAAAGAGTGGATAGTCTGCAGGATGTGAGAACGCTGCAGGGCAAACTTGACAAGCTATGTGCGTGGTCAGCCGATTGGGGATTGACCCTCAACCCATCCAAGTGCAAGGTTTTGAGAGTGACGCTTCGCAGCAAGCCGGTGGAAAGTTCATATCACATTAACCGCACTAGGCTTGATATAGTTGCCGCCATGCGTGACCTGGGTGTTAACCTGGACTCTAAACCTACCTTCGGCTATCACATAGAGGAACGGGGATGAGGTGGCTTAGTGGATAGCACCCTTGTCTTCTAAGCCACCGGTCCCGGGATCAAGTCCCGGCGGAGCCTCTGAATAAGTCGATTTGATCCCCAAAATCCCTTCCAACAGGGTGATAGTTGGCGACGCCGTATGACCCTGGCAGTTAGTGCGTCGTTAAAACCCAACAATTATTATTACACATAGAGGAAATTATTTCAAAAGCGAATAGGGCCTTGGGATTTCTCATCAGGTCACTCCAAACTGGAAAACACGGCAAGCCATTTCTTCAAATCGATACAAAACTGGTTATTGGCGTTTACTGTGCACACGTTCGTTCTATACTAGAATATGGCTGTGTAGCTTGGGGAGGAGCTGCACAGACCCATCTAAAATGAATAGAAAAAATCCAACATAAATTTATTATCTAGCTTTGCGGACGCTGCCGCATTAACAACATTTCTTTTGAATACAAAGACCTCCCTCGGCATTTCGGCCTAACTTCATTAGCTGGAAGGAGGATGCAACGTGATCTTTTGTTCCTACGGGAATCTTCATAACCACAAAATTGACGGGTCTTTTCTGTTAGAATGTTTTCCTCTAGTGGCTCCTTTCCGAGCCCTGCGTAACAGGATTCTCTTTCATGTGCCCCACGCTAGAGTTAGTACTGTTATGGCGGGTTTGTTTTGTAGATTGCCGAGGATCTGCAATGTGTTCTTAGATAAGTGCAGAGATGTTGATGTGTGGAACACCACAGCTGCTCAATTTCGAGCACGTGTGATCCTTAATGCGGCAAATTGCGATTGAGCAGCCTTTAGTCAGCCATTTTTATCCGTTTTACTGTGCTTTTTTCTTTTATGTTGTTTCCACTGACATTGATATTTGACACCACTGTTTTATCACCATGACTTCATCTGTCATTGGGATGGTTCATGCCCGTTGATGATTGGACAATAAACTAAACTAAACTTCTGTGCGAGCACCGAGGCGTGGCACTGGAGTCTGTGCTGCCGCTGCGGCTGACCGGTGGAGCCTTCGCCGTCTGGTCACAGCTCCCGGCTACCGCACGAAACTCATCGTAGCCGTGAAAGACGCGTTATACGCCGCGTTTCCGCTTGATCAGCACGCAGCTTACGACGCCTTTGCCAGCCGCCGTCTCCAGCCTGGCGAGTCGGTGGACGTGTTTTTGGCCGACCTCCGCATGCTGGCCACCTTGTTCGGTGGCGTGCCGGACCGCACACTCGCCTGCGCTTTCGTCTCCGGCCTACCAGAGGCGACGCGCCAGCTCATCCGTGCTGGCTCTCGTGCCGAGGCGCTGAATCTCGCCAGTTTTGTCGCATGCGCACGCGCCGTCATCAGCGATGACCGCGTTGCCGTGGCAGCGGCTGCAGCGCGTAGCCCAGCGCGTGTCGATCGGGTTGCCGTAGCAACGGCCGCTACCCACGGTTCTCAGGGGCCTGAGGGTCGGTCGCGGCCGTTCCGATGGGGCGCGTCCTCCGCTGCGACGGTACTGGGCCTATGGGTAGCAGGGACACCTGGCTGCCGCCTGCCCAGACAGGTTTCCGGGAAACGCCGCGGGGGGCGGCCAGCGGCCAGCGCCGTCTCCCGCGGACTAAGGAATGCGCTGCCTATTGTGAACCTGGTGGTGGACGGGGAGAGGAGCGGCGTGCTATGGACACCGGGTGCACAGACAATATCGTCTGTGCGGAACGCTGTCGAGTGTGGGAGCGGCGCAGTGGGCTGGAGGTGACCACGATGGGTGGCGATGTGCTGGAATGTAGCGGCATGGGTCACGTGACTGTGGAGACGGGGGAGCGTGGAGTGAGACTCGAGACCCTGGTGGTACCGACACGGCTCATGGGAGTGGACCCCATACTGGACATGGCAGGAATATCGGCCCTGGGTGGAGTCAGCGTCCGGACGCCAGCTGACGTCAGGTTCTGTGCCTCGGCTGAGCGGCGTCCTCCCTGGCAGTGGACGCGCCAGACTTCACGGCACAATTCGACAGAGCGCAAGGGGTCTGGACTGTGGCATGGAAATGGGCCCATGGCCAAGGCCCAAAGTGTCTTAACAATGCAGTCGCGCAGTACGCTGTGCCTGCCGCAGCGCGGCAACAGTTCCAAGCAGAGATAGATGCTTGGATTGCCGACGGATGGTTGTAGCGGTACGATGGGGAGACGGACGGCTCACCGCGAGGGCTGTTGCCGCTGATGGCGGTAATTCAGGGGAACCAGATCAAAGTTCGCCCGGTTCTCGACTACCGAGAACTCAACAGCCACGTGGGCGCCCACACTGCCGACGCCGACGTCTGCGCTGACCAGCTGCGCAAATGGCGGTGGCAGGGGTCTCACGTCGCTGTGGTCGACCTGCGGAAGGCCTACCTGCAGTTCCGCTTGGACCGGCGACTTTGGCCTTACCAGACGGTCATGGTGCGAGGCCAGCGGTACTGCCTGACGCGGTTAGGATTCGGCTTGAACGTGGCGCCGCTGATCATGAAAGCTGTTGTCAGTGCAGTATTGGCGCAAGATCCAGAGATGGAGACGGCAGTAGTACCATACGTAGATGACTTGCTGGTCAGTGAAGACGTCGTCAGTGGCGACTGTGTGATGGAGCACTTCCTCACCTTCGGCCTGGAGTGTAAGCCACCTTAGCGCGCCGCGGACGGCCCATGGCTGCTGGACCTGCGTGTGCGGCGCGAGGCCGGGGCCCTGTGCTGATCACATGACGGCAGCATTGCCGCGCCACCAGCCCAGCTGACGCGGCGCGCAGTCTTTGCCTGGTGTGGCCGCCTGGTGGCGCACCTGCCAGAGTGCGGCTGGCTTCGCCCCGCGGCCGCTTGGCTGAAGCGGCGAGTGAATGCAGTCACCCGCGGCTGGGATGACGTGACAGGTGATGCAGCACTGTGGTGTCAGGTGGAGCAGGTTGCCGGCCGGCTGGCACGTGCCGACCCTGCGCGTGGTCCGTGGTGCTTCTCGGGAGAACAGGCCATCGTGTGGACCGACGCAAGCTCGATAGCCGCGGGCGTGGTCATCGGGAGCCCTGAGGACGGAATCGTGGAGGACGCATGCTGGCTGCGCGGCGCCGGGACAACGGCACACATCAACATGGCGGAGCTGGACGCTGCAGTGCGAGGACTGAACCTGGCCATTGCATGGGGAGTGAAGGGTATCGAGCTTCGCACAGACTCAGCTATTGTCCACCGCTGGATTGATGACGCCCTGAGCGGTCGCACGCGTCTGCGGGCAAAGGCTCACGGCGAGATGCTGATCCGACGACGAATCGACGTCATAAGGCAACTGGTGGAGGAGCTGCAGTTACACGTGACCGTAAGCCTGGTGAAGTCGGCTGACAACCGGGCAGATGCGCTGACGCGCGTCCCAAAGCAGTGGCTGTGTGGACCAGATATCGCTGACGGAGTGCCTACGGGGGCTGGCGCGTGTCACGTGTCAGCCGACAGCGGCGTGCCAGCTGAAACGGCGGGCGCGAAGTCGCGGCGGGCGGCCGCCGCTGCGCGCAGTGGGGGTGCCGAGGTCGGGGATCCAGCAGGCGTGCCGGCGCCGGGTGACAGTGTTGTTAGCCCGCAGGGGGAGGCAGGCAGTGCGGTATGCTATGGAGGCGCCAAACCACTAGACGGGGCAGATAAAGGTTCGCATCATCAAAGCGTGGAGGAATGCGACATGATTAGAGCGGTGCATGAGCGAGCCGGCCACCCTGGAATCCGCCTCACGCTGTATTTTGCGAAGCGAGACATCTCGCGTGACGTGACAAGGGCGGCGGCTCGAGCAGTGGTAGCAAGCTGTGATGTCTGCCGCTCCATAGATCCCGCTCCTGCACGGTGGCAGCACGGGTCTCTGGGTGTTCAGGAGACGTGGGCGCGGCTGGCAATAGACGTGACGCATTACCAGGGGCGGTCCTATTTGTCAGGAATTGACTGCGGGCCGTCCAGGTATAGCATCTGGCGCCAGTTACGTCGCTCTGAGGCCTCAGAGATCGTGCATCATTTGGAGGACATTTTCCTGGAGCACGGGGCGCCAGAGGATATTCTGGCGGACAACGACACCGCCTTCCGCAGCAGAGTGTTCGCTGCGTTCGCGTCGCGGTGGGGGGTGTCGCTCCGTTTCCGAGCGGTCCACGAGCCTGGCGGAAACGGTATTGTGGAGCGCTGTCACCGTACCATTAAGGTGATAGCGGCTCGCTCCCAGTGTTCTGTTGCCGAGGCCGTGCACCTCTACAACATAACCCCACGCGACGGAGAAGAGGCAGCCAGCGCGCCGGCAGCTGGCATATTTCATCAGCCGTTGCGTGACTGTGTCCGGCCATCACCTGAGCAGCCCCACCCTTCCCCACCTCAGCGGCTGCCGCCGACCCAAAGTGACGCAGTGGAGCGGTCCGAACCCGCTCCACCGCAGCGATCGCCACCGACACAAAGCGAGGACCGGAGTCGGGACGGTAATCGGTTTAGTGCGGGGGACCGGGCGTGGATGCGGCGCCGCTGTACCCGCTGCACGGTCGAGTCGCGCCGCGGCGTGATAACGCGGCTGGTCTCGCCCCAGGTGGTGGAGGCGGATGGTGTACCGTGGTACGTGCGCGACGTGCGGCCGCGCTTTGAGGACACAGTGACGGACGCACCGGGTGGTGAAGACGGTAGCTGTGATGACGTGTTATGTCCGCTGTTCGTCACTGGCGGTCAGACTGGTGGGGAGACTGTGTCTGAGGGGGCGATGGATGCTGGGGTGATGGCTGAACAGGCAGGAGGGAATGTTACTGACAGCGTTGGACAGGTGTTGCCTGAACTATCGGCCCAGCCACCCACTTATCTCGTGCTCCGACGCAGCGAAAGGCTGAAAAAGCTTTCACAGGCTCAAAACTAGTGCGTTGCTTGTGAGGCACACTGTTGAATCTTAGCGCGTTTCAAAAGGTGCTATGTGGTTTGTATAGAAAGTGTATATAGTCAGAGTGTGGTATACTTGCAAGGCTTTAAGATCTCTTTTTGGGAGATTATTCGGTTCCTTATCTGCTAAAATCTTACAGCAAGTTAAGAGACCTTGGATGAACCCTACGTCCACATCGTTGCCTTCATATTTGTTGTTGCGGCTGAGATGCTCTGCATAGGAATACTTGTCTTTACCTGAATCGAACTTCAAGCCAAGAGACAATGCCTCTTTTTCTTCTTGGCAGAGTTGATGTGACGATAAATTAGTTATTTAAATCTACATTGCCGACTTTTCCCCACATGCTGTTATTGCAAAAACTTCTAAGCTTCTTTTTAAGATTCTTACGTTGCTCGTCGATCATTGTCGCTAGTTTCGTTTCGAGATGTGTCGGTAAATGTGATCCCTTGCAGTTGATCCTTTATTTCGTATGTCTTGTTTTTAAGGTCCTGTATTGCCTCTTCTAGGTATGATCTTGCAGTTATGCTGAAAGGTTTAGTCGTATTTCGTATTTATGCGGGTGTCGATTTGGGTAAAACCATCTCCTCTTTGTATTACTTCAAAAATCGAAGGCGATTCAGGGTGCTGGAGAGTTTTTTCTTTAAGTTATATTCCTTGATTACGTTAACGTTGCTACTATTGCCGTGATTAAACATCTTGTTTTCAGTTGACGGTTTGATTCGCCTCACGGACAATAGAGCTCTTCATCAAACAGTTACCTACTTTATTAACTTTTGAATATTAGACGTTTCAGAATCAGAGTTCCTTCGTCAGTAGATTAAAATCACATCAAAAACACTGTAAAGACACATACAAAAGCTCAAATTCGAAACAGATCATTAAAAAATCACCTTGAACCGCCTTAAAATATTTAAGAAAATCATCTGAATTACTCGTGATCTAAAGCTAAACGTGCTGCTGATGTTCCCCACCTGAAGAAACCTGATTTAGAGTTAAATGATCGCTTAAAATATATGCTGCCTCTAATGCTTTTCTAAAAATCTTATATCGGAGAAACTGGACGAGGCCTTTCGACAAGACTCAGCGAGCATAAACGAGATGTAAAAAACCATTGCGAAAATAGCAGCGTAGTCAGACATATTGATAAGTGTAACTATTTACCAAAATGGGAGAACGCTAGAATGCTTAAAAGTGGCATGACAAAACCAATTAGAAAAGCATTGGAGGCAGCATATATTTTAAGCGATCATTCGACACATAACTCTAAATCAGGTTTCTTCAGGTAGGGAACAGCAGCAGCACGTTTAGCTTTAGATCACGAATAATTCGGATGATTTTCTGAAATATTCCAAGGCGGTTCAAGGTGTTTTTTCAATGATCTGTTTCGAACTTGAGCTTTTGTATGTGTCTTTTACAGTGTTTTTATGTGATTTTAACCTACTGACGAAGGAACTCTGATTCTAAAACTTCTAGTATTCAAAAGGTAATAAAGTAACTGTTTGATGAAGAGCTCTATTGTCCGTGTGGCGAATCAAACCGTCAACAGAAAACATGATATACTAGGTCTGTCGAGCACCCAAATCGCACGTCCCACCTCCCCCCCAGGAGGAGAGGCAGACATGGGTTTGCCCCCCCCCAATTCAGGTCTGCGTTCGCCCCTGAATGTGCGCCAAAACTAGATGTGGTTCAGATCAAGTCATCTTTCAGAGACCAAGTCCAGCGGTGATTCAGGGACAGAGGCGAAAAGTTAATTGGGGGACCAATGAACACCAAATTACCCGGATGCTGCTCACCAAATGAAGGACCTCTGAATCAGTGACAATTCCTGGCACAAATTGCTTTCGACATCAAACAAATAAAGTAAACAAGAAGGCTTTATCCTCCGGTAGGTGCAAATTTCCATCAGCTAAGGTCTGAACCTTCTTTATACATTCTGTGATACATTTGCTAAACATTGTACATGGTACCGTCATGTCTTTCACTAGGGTATGACCAGAAAAAAACTTTGTTAAACTCCAATAGGTAATAACTAACAAATATCGGTCTGCCTCGTGTCTGCAGCAAAAAAACTTATTTTACTCGCCAAGACGCTTCAGCCGATTTCGACATGCCAACATGATCGTTCCCGTGTAGTTGACCATGGTCACAGCTCGGTCTCTCGGCCTCTGTTTCAGCCGTGGCGTTCAACGGGAACTGCACTTACAATGAAGACTGCCAGGCGACGGACGCTTCATTTGGTTGCTATGACGGTAGCTGTAACAACCACGCTTGTTCAGCCTACAGCGTCACTCACGACGGGGTGGCTTGTAAGTATGCCCGGTCACAACTCGGCAGCGGCTCAGGTTCAAGGACCACGCCGCTTTAGTCCGCACGCACACCAGTCTGTGTCGATTGCGACGATTTAGAGGGGTCAGTGGGTCTGTGGTTCTGGAGACTGGAAGTTTTGCAACTTTGGTTTTGGTCGGTAGTATAAGTTTAGAGACTGTTGGCAGTTTGGAAATTGGTCGGTAGCAGTCAGCACTAAAGTTTTTCTAGCCGATGAAAACATTATTTTCGACGATGCGGTCCTCTCATCTGAAATTATGGACTGAATTCAAGTTTTGACACAATTATTAAAAAAATAATTATATTCGGTCCCAATCTTGAGTGCACATTTGCGTTTCCATACAAGATACCAGTCACCTACTTATAACCCTGTTGTACACTTGGCATTAAACCTGGCCGCGCGGTCCTTACCGGGCGTTAATGCTAGGAACACGGTTGACTATAAGGTGGCTATGGTGGAATCATGACAGTATTGCACTTAGAAGGAGCATAGTACATGCATATTAGGGTGTGCGTTACGACACTTTTTCGAAATCGAATATTTTTCACGCGGTTTTAGACGGTAGACACAAATAAATATAAGGACAGTCCTGCAAAAAAATCGTCATTTTCTCGAGTTCATGCAACGGATTTTCACTTTTTAACCTTCCCCCAGTGGGGTGAAAGGCTGCTAACTAACCCCCTTACAGACTTTTCGTCGTCGCGGAGAAGCGGCGGCGCCAAGCGCCACCGTACTTAGCACAACTTATCATTAATCAATTCTGCAACTTCCCCTAAAAATTTTAAGTTTAGGTCATCTTGGGTCAGGTCACCAGGCCAGGTCAAGTGACCTCACTTCAAAAATGTTTAGGATTGCATAATTCGGAGTAGGGTTGATTTATCAATGTGAAACCTTTTTGGGGCTCACCGGGCTCACCGGGGGCAACAAAATACATTTCGGTATTTTGTATATTGTTGACCCAGTAATGTACGGGTCATGGCCTCGCCATTGGAAATGCATGGGGAAAGCGCAAATTTTGCGAAAAAATGTTTCTTTTTCTGTGTATTAAGCTTATAGGGACTTTTTTCACATTTATTCGCCAAGTTCATTGTCCCTCAGGGGACCGATCTTCACTTGCCGGATTCGTCAGGCCAGTAAAGATTGGAGCAACGGGGTGTGACGCGCCCGGGGCCCCAGTCAGCCCTGGAGGGCACGTCGTCGCACCGCCGCGGACACATCATTTTTAGCCTTCCGGTGGCCGCCACTTCTTCCGACTTCGGTCGGTTAGAGTTGGCGTCTGTCGCCGGCGGCCATGGTGATGAGGTCCGTGGTGATGCTGATGTCTGCCCTCCGGGCCCTTTGTTCCCTGGTCGGTAACCGTATTGGATCAGGTCAGCCCTGTCCTGCACCTCCCAGTACGTAGCTCCTGTTTGTTTTTGTTCTCTTATTTTGTTGATTATTTTTAGTTCCTGTCCTCTTTGTATGCTTTAGTTGTTGGCCGACACAGTTATCTGCCTTCTTCGGCTTTTTATGGGTGTAAAGCGCCCACTCGAGGGCTATCTCGAGCCTCGGCGACGGGGTTGACGGAATCCTGGGGGGTTGAGGTTCCCCTCAGGCGGGATAGTCCTGAGGGTTCCAACACGCCACCTTTGGCCCAGATATCTCGATCTAACCGGGGGTAGGCCGTCCGATTGCTCCCGCGGGCGGTTTAGCAATGCGGCAGTGTGAACGTGCACTGTCGCTCGGTCCAGCTGTGACCGGGGGATGACGCCCTGGGGTTGCAGCGCAGCGCCTCTTCGCTGCGATGCGACCTCGGGGTGTAATCCCGCCGGTCCTCTGGGCTGAGGGGGAAGCGGTTCCCAATCAGAGTCGGATTGTGCATACTGCCGACTCTGAGCGGGGGCGGTCGATCCCCCTACAGCCACCACGCCCCGTCCGTTCTGGGGGCGGAGGGTGGTGGAGACCAATTGCATTCCCATGGCTTCTTCTTTCGATACTCCACCCACTGACCTGATCGCACGGACTTCGACCCCTGCTTCGAACCGGACTCTCTCAGGCATGCCTTGTGATACCGCTGATATATTGGACTGCCCGGACGTGAACCCCCTGCGCGATATGGACCGGAGTCGGCGAACCCCCACGCAGCCCATGCTTCTCCGGATTCTCCGAAACGCTGCGCACGTGTCCCTCGAATCCTGGTCATGGAAATCCAGGACAAATCAGTCAAGGTGAACGAAGGTGAACCCCTTCCGGCTCCATCACAGCCTAAGCGGATTTAAAACAACAGACGTGTTTCTCCACCCAAACGGAAATTTGGAGATACATGTAGGAGATAACGAAACCGCCGAAAAACTGCTGAAAACGCAAACGATCTCTGTGAAGCTGGCAGATTAATCAATAGCAGTCCCAGTTTCATTTACACCCTATACCACCAAGGACTTCAGCAAGGGTGTCATAAGTTGTCGTGATCTGCGTGGCACTCCGGAAGATGAAATTCTGGAAGTTCTGCGAGACCAAGGTGTTGTAGGGGAGAGGGAAAGGAGAATGACACCGGGACACTTCTCCTCACATTTTCTGACACGACGCTACCAAGTAGAGTCCATGTCGGATGGCAGTCATTCAAGGTAGGTCAGTTTGTACCGAACCCAGTCCGCTGCTTTAACTGCCAAGCACTAGGGCACATGGCAGCGAGTTGCAAGGCCAACGAACGATGCGGGAAGAGTGCAGGCACAGGCCATAAATCCACCGCGTGTACGGCTGCCAAGCTGAAATGCGCAGGTTGCGAAGGGGAGCACGAGGCTTGGGATCGAGCCTGCCAACGCCTAATCAAAGCGAGGGAAGCACTGAAGCGGAGTGCCAGAGGGACAGCTAACGAGCCCCCAGCACAGACCTCAAAACAGACCACTGTCCCACACCCAACATACCGAAACGCACTCCTGTCCGGTCCTAGAGTCGGTCTCAAGAGTCACCTCAAGAGTCGGTCTCAGGGGGCCCTCATAGTCTCACGGGCTTCTCTCTCAGGAGTCAATATTTAGTTTCAGGTGGCCCCGAGAGTTAATCCGGGGGTCCGAGAGTTAGTCTAATTTGATCCGCAGAGTGCTGGTTTCAGGGGGCCCCAGAGGGGTAATTTCGGGAGCCCTCGAGATTTAGCCTCAGGCTGTGGCCCCTCCCCCCGAGTTTTGGTATAAGCGGCCCCGAGAGTCAATCTCAGGGAGCACCCAAAAGTTAGTCTCAGAGGGCTCCCGGTTGTCAGTTTCAGAGACATCCGAGAGTTAATCTCGGGGTTCTGAGAGTAATTTCCAGAGGTGCTCCCCGAGTTTTGGTCTCACGGGCCCGGAGTTAGCCTTAGGCCCGCGAGAGGTAATCTGGAGCCTCCGAGTCAGTCTCAGGAACGCCAAAGACTCAGTCTCAGAGGTGATTCCACCGCCCCCCCCGGGTGTTTGTCTCAGGGGCGCCCTAGAGTAAGTCTCAGAGGGCTGTCGGAAGTCATTCCCAGCCCCCTCCTCCACCCCAAAGACTCAGGGGACCACAATAGCTAATCTGGATGGCCACGATAGTCAGTCTCAGCCCCCCCTCCAGAGCAAATCTGGGGGGCCCAATAATCAGTCTCAGAGGTGCTGCCGATAACTAATCTCAGGAGCCCTGAGAGATTCTCAGGGGCCCCCAGTTTTGATCAATATGCGCCGTGAATCGGTCTCCGAGACCCTCTGAGATCTAATCGGGAGAGCGTCCGAAAATTAGCTTTGAGAGCGCCGCCAAGTGTTGGTCTTAGGTGGCCAGAGCTCAAATAAAAATTCAAAATCATATGCCTCGGAAAAGATGTACCTACCCCTATTGCGTACTAAAAAAGCACAAAATGAAACATGTCGATCAGGCACCATTATCGAAGGAAAGGCAAAAATTAATCTAATTTTACATAAGAGCAAATCGAACAGGGAATTTGGCACTTTAGTCAATTTTTAATATATTAGCTTAACACCAATAACTACATTCCTAAATATTCTGAAATAAACAAGTTTCCAATATTTTCTTAGGAAACCAGACAAATAAGGGTAATGACAGATATTGATGAGCATAATCCCAAAAAGAAAAATAGGTATGAAAGGTTGAAAATAACAATAACAGAGTGAGCCAAGGCGATAGATATCTTGGGCGCCTTTTGTCTTAGTAATTTGCTCGTTTACAAGATAGCAAGGGTAAGCAAGTAACTGGATCTCAACAGGATCTGTCGACGGAATAGAGGTTATGTAACGTTCGGGACACACTACCATATCACTTGTATCTTTATTCGTTTTTTCGTTTCTTTGGAAATTTCCTGATTGAAGAGTTCATGGATTCGACACCGGGATATAATTGCTAATCATTTCCCGTAGAAGATGATTTCTTCATACTCAAAACGACTGACCTCCAATAACTTCATGTCTGATTACCCGAGTGAATTGAGGTAGACTCAGGCTTAACATCATGCGCGCATCAACATTGAACTTCCCGAAATATGGCTCAAAGCTGTTATTATAGCCACGCTACCATATAAGGTATGGGTCATCCTTAATACTTGGTGACCTTAGTTTACCAACACTTGGTCGGATCGAAAAAACCAAGCTATAAACAAAATAAGAATGAATGCTTAAAAAGGCACAACAAAATTTCCTTCGTGTGAATGTTATAATGTTAAAATACTATACAAAAAATATAGGAGATGGGCCCGGTTACTAAGGGGGACCCCCGCCTGGGGCCCCCGACGGTAGTCGGACCCCTCCTTCGCCGAATCCTGGCTACGCCACTGTGTTCTGAGACTCTATATCAGCCACCCTGGGACCCCCTAAGCCTAGCTGGGGCCCTGAGCTAATCTGGGTACCGCTGTGCTTAACTGGGGCCTCTGATCTGGAATGGGGGCCCTGAACTGTTCTAGCATAATTGAGCTACGCTGGGATCCGTGAGCTTGAACAAGTCCCTTGAGCTGTTTTGAGACCCTACATAAGTCGACCTGGGGACCTCCGAGCTGAACCGGGCCACTAAGCTAATCTGGCACCCTGTGCGAATCTGGAACTCCCCTGTGATGAGCTTCTAGGGGTCCTGTGCTTATGTAGGGTCCCTTGATAAGCTGGTCCCGAGGCTAATGCACTGGTCTAGGCCCTTGAGCTGACTGATCTGGGTTCCTGAGCCATGGTCTGGGCCTTGGGGCCCTCCGAGATAATTTAGCGGTCCATGGGCGGCATAGGCATAGGAACCGGGGGTCAGGGAGATATTGCCCCCCCTTTTGAGGTGGGCCCCCGCAACGAATATACAACTATCAGCAACTTTAATATAGGACAAAAAACCCAAACGGGCCCGACAGCTTGTCAGGGAACGTTCCAAGTTCGGTAGTACGCTGCCTGCAAGCCCCTGGAGGAGGAGCGCTTCGTAAAAAAGCCAAGGCACCTACTACCCGAGTGTTTCCAAATGAGTCCCGAGAACTGGGCCCAATCAAACTCCATCCCAATCCCAACACAAAATATGAATCGGACACGGACCCCGCACCAAATGCCGAGCAACAGTCGTCCCTGAGCCATCGAAAGGCGCGACGTCTTTCGATGCGAGGGCTATATGGCGTCGCCAACTATTTCCCTGTTGGAGGGGTTTCTTGGGAGTTAAATTGCTCCTTGCACATGGAATCTGCCGTGCCTTAAACCCGAGTTGGTCGCGTGGAAAGCAAGGTTGCTAACCACCATAACACCATGCCCACACCTCCTCGGCATCACAAATCTGGCCATCAAGTACCTACATTGCACTTGCAGTCATGCTGGAACTCTGCATTTTAGGCATCGAAATATAGCTAGGCTTATTTATTGTGATCAGGCTTCACCTAAATCAATCTCTAATGATGGCAAGAAGAGATCTGTAATAACCTAAAAAATGTTTCCATTTTCGTCATTGAATAAGCAAATACAAGTTGATTAGGCATAGCGAAGTGAGGCTATTTGGTATCAAAACATTGTCTGTAGTTTTCTAAGCAGTTCTTAATTTTGTAAATGTGATGAAAAGGGCCTAAACATCTGTAAATATAAAAAAACGCGCTCGTGGTAAAAAATGATTTTTTGGCGTTTTACTATGATTTATTATATCATTATAGGTACAACTCGAAATCATAGGGCAAAATTTAATTTCTCAATTTTCCATATATTGACACCCTTGTGTGCATGCGAGCCTTATTGACACCAAACGAGCTAACTATTTTTTATAATCATGGGCCCCCGTGAACTGGGGCCCCCCTTGAGGTGGGCCCCCTCTAAGGTTGGCCCCCCACTTTTCAAACCGTTCCTACGCCCCTGCTCAAAGGTCACAAGTGGAAACTTAAGACATGAGCCTGGAAAAGGGCCTTGGATACTACAGTTTGGAGAATATGAAGATATTCTAAGCTATATCTACACAAATAGCCATTTATCGGTCAATTCCTGTTTTCCCGATCCATTTCAATGGAGGGCTCATGTACTTTATCTGACCCTGGGTCATCGGTGTAAAAATCCCAGAATATATTTATGAGCTTAGTGGTGTTGAAATTGACCATTATCTGCCAAATTTAATTTGGCAGATAATGGTCAATTTCAACACCACTAAGCTCATAATAACAATGCTGCTGCCAACTGTTCTCCGCATACTTAGAATATATTTAGTAGCATTTGGTGGGTCCAATTGGATAGTTTAACCCTTTTCTTACTTATACAGCCTTTTTGGAGGTGCGGTCACTTGACTTGCACTGGTGACCTATCCTGAGGTGACCTGACCTAAAATTTTGGAAAAGTTGCAGAAAATATTCGAAAGCTGGTATTGAGCCATGAATGATAATTTGCCCTAAATCAGCTTGCAACTTTATTTAATAGAAGTTTATTGATATACAGAAAATTAGGTATGTAATACTCATTGGGACCCCCAGACTTATCTTATATATCGTAAACTTTTTGTTGTAGCGCTTCCGTATTTTTTGTATCGATAAAATTTAAGCATCATTCGCAACAAGTTGAAACTTGTGTGTTTTGAAACCAATTACACTCTGTTTATATAAATAAAAATCAGAGAGAACACAGGACTGAAACCATGTATTTCAGTAACAAGATGCTAGTAGCTTTCGAACTATTCTCCAGAAATTCCAATGAGTTTAAAGGGGATACGCGAAAAAATATGATTGTGGTTTCTTGCTATTTGAATAATCCTGATTACGAAACTATCAAGTATTTTTGTATCTTCGGCAAAATTTTGGGAGGCCACTCACTTATTATCGAAATAGGTTAACAGTTCCGATAAAATGCTGAAACCTTCACCCATCACTTACTTTTTGAAAACTATTTAAAGTTGAAAAGCAATGTTTTTTTGTGATACAAATGTCTTTTCTCCTGTATTTGTATTTGAATTAATTTTAAAAAGCTTTTAAAAACTACAAAATGAATTAGTTTGCCCTAGAAATGGAAAAAACATAATTACTCAAGTCTTCAGCGGTTTCGTACCTCGGGTCTTGAGTCATGTTCTGCTTCAGCCCCAGGATGACAGAACTTTTGCGTCAGATAGGTCACGTGACCCCGGTTTGAGAATTCCTAGGCTTCTGATTGGTTAATTGTGATTTCTTTTAAGCCCGATATTTCTGTTTCAAAAGAGTTTTGGAATGTTGTTTTTCGAAAGTAATTTTTTCTGTAGTAGTTCAAAGTTCTACATCACTGTTCAGGTTAGATATGACCTAATTCTTAGAGAAATTGATAGCCTTAGCCGTGTGTACGTCATATACACCGATATGATGTGTACCGGTAAAGTCGTCTAGAAATGTTGCCTTTGAGAGCAATTTTAAGGCATTTGCAGGCCAAATTCGCAGAAATGGGAATAGGACTCCTGAAACAACTTTTTGTAACCTTTTGATCTAGCCAACAAAATTTTGTCGCGTATCTCCCTCTAATGTGGTTTTAAAGGATATCCAAATTAACAGTGTGAAATGTATTTTTAAGATCCACATTTATTTAACAGGTCATGCAAGTTTTTCAATTATGTTTGATTATGTAGATATCTGCCAGAGTTCTGCAATAGGCCTATCAATAAATACTACGTTCTTACGAAATCAAAATTGAAGAGATTGGAGTATATCGTGCCCTCTTAGATAACCCATTAAGTGCTTAAGCAAAACTTTTTTGGCAAAAATAGCTGATAATGGCATTCAGTGGTGGTATGAATATATCCTTATCCATATAGGCGCAGTAGAAGCAATTTTCTCTTTATCAGGGAAGAGCCCGTGGCTTAAAGTTGAAATCAATGAGCTGAGGGACGTAAAATGACTGACTTCAAGAGATATACGGATAAGCCAGCAATGTAGGATTTTAGAGAAACTTAATTAAATGGAATGTGGCACCTATATGACGTGATGTTAACTGAAATAGCCAAATTTTTAAGCATGCTAGAAACCCTTGAGCTCAATATATCATTTGTCTTAAAACTCAAAATATCCGTAGGGAAAAGCTGACAACCTACCTGAAATGTACCCCAAATCTACTCCAGCCAGGTAGCCACGGTTGTCAGTTGTGGGCGTGACGACAGCGGGGGCATTCCACCATAAATCGGCCACAAATTTCGCAAAATAGAACCCTTCTATTTTTGATTCTCTCCAAAATTGGTGTCAAGGGGGTTCCAAAGGTGTAGAATCTAACCCTGGCGCCAAAAAAATTATTTGAACATTTAGTATAGCAGATATAGCCTCCGGCATTTTTCGGGGTCACCATGTAGGCATTGTTTTGAAAGCCTATAGTTCTGCCATTTTTTAATGATTGTAACGATATTCTAAATTTTTTCACCAATTTAGCATATTTCAATTTCTCTGTCTTGGATTTTTATATTTCTGCAAAATTGACGTCATGACCTCGTGACCTAGTTTTTGAATGGTGACCTTGACCCGCAGTACAGTGAAATTTATGAATTCGTGTAAAAACATTTTTACCTTTGGAAATACTCTTTTAGGTGAAGTAATAAAAAACATGGCTTTCGCACTAAATATACTACTTCTTACTTCCGAAACATGACACTAGGTGTCATTATGGAGCTGAACCATTGTAACTCACGGTATGGTTAATGCCAGTGACGATGGAACGTCCGAATTTAAGAGGGGCGCCATGGACTTTTCAACCAATTGCTTTCCCGTCAACGCCATAGGGGGTGTTAATCCTTACTCGTACAGGGGGGTGTCGCAACCCCTCTCAGGTTTTTCAATAATTGAAAACGAGCTTCCTAAGTCTTGAAATGTTGTATAGCTTCTGACGCATTCATTGCTGACATCTTGCAAAGAATTGTTCCTACCCTGCGAGGTCACGGAGTTATGACCTCAAGAGTGGAGGCATGTTGGGGTCATTTGGGCGCCTGTACCCGTTTTCACGTGAATGCTCCAGACTCTTATCGTTCTTTTGCATCATTTGCTCATGAACTGTCCCAGAATATTTTCTTCCAGCCTTCGAGGCTCACTTTTATCAGGTTAGACCTTGTATTTCCTTTTTGACATTCAATGACCTTTATTTGACCTTGCGTAACCTCAGTGATAACTCTGTGTCGAATAACGACTACAGATGCGTGTTTCAATTCGGTATTTCTAAATGAGATGAACACCGAATTATTTGACTTGCGTCCGATACGGGCTTAACCTTTTTCGACCTGTGACCTTTATTACCTTGAAAGGTGGTCAGCAATAACAATTGAAGAAGCAAACTTACTTGGAGTAATTGATGCTGAATGGTTTATGAATAGTAAATTTGAATGATATGGACACTAAACTAGTTGGTTTGCATATTACATGGACTTGAACTTTTTTCGAAATTTGACCTTATTTGACCTTGAAGGGGGTGTAAGCAATAACACATGATGATGCAGGCAATTGGCCTAACTGATGCAAAATTTATTATGAATAGTCCATTTGCATGAAAATGACACTGAACAAGGCGCTTTTCTTCCAAAACGGTCTTGACCTTTTTCAATCTTTGAACTAATTTGACCTTGAAGGGGCTGTCAACAGTGACAGATGATTAGAAACTCACTAAATTGGTGTAAATGATTCAGAATGGCTTATGAATGGTCCATTTAAATGATGTGGCCTCTGAACTAGTTACCTTCAATTCTAAGGAATACTTTTGAGCTCTAAACCAGTCCCATGCAATGCAATGCACCGCTAAGAGTAACCAATGATTTTGTTTTAGTGCCTCAAACTTCTTCATTATAAAAGAGCTAAAATAATGAGTATGCTGAGCAAAATTCACTACGAGATTACCATAGGTCAAGTTTGAACACGTTTGGAAATGCCACAAGAGATTACCAAAGGCTATAGAAACCGAACTGAGGTCTTAACATGTTTTAAATTCAAGCTACGTCCGGGGAAACGCGACACAAAGCCTCAAAATCCAAAAATCTTCCTTAACCCTCGCCCCACCTTGAATAATGAAATCGATGATCCCCCTAAGTTTTTTTTCGGAACAACAGAAAAACAACGAGGGGAAGCACCGCTGTTGAGCGTTTTACCTCTTACCCCATTATTTTCCCATCATCCCTGAAATGTATTACCCCGAGTCACCCTAGGTCAGGGAATGAGGTGGGATTAGTGGATAGCACCCTTGTCTTCTAAGCCATCGGTACCGGGTTCAAGTCCCGGCAGAGCCTCTGAATAAGTCAATATAATCCCCAAAATCCCTTCCAACAGGTTGAGAGTTGGCGACGCCATATGACCCTGGCAGTTGGTGCGTCGTTAAACCCCAACAATTATTGTTTACACCCTAGGTCAGGTCACCAGGCGATGTCAACCAAGGTCACCTCACTTTAACATTTGAGGTCTACCATAGCTACATTTCTAGGCCGATCGATTTAAAACTTTCGACACTTCATGATCCCTCCGGAGTCTACAAAATCAATCTTCGGGATTTTTCGATTTGGTGACCTGAGGTCAGTTTACCAGGTAACCTCTTCCATAGAAAAAGCCTGGGAAAAGCTGTCTTATGAGCTAAAAGTCACAAAATAATCGTAAGTGCTCAATTTGCTCAGACAAGCGTTCTTGGACACCCTTTCGTGGATCCCATGGGCGATATTGCCCTTTGACCTATCTGAGATCATCAGAGGTCACCAGAGGTCAAAAAAGCTTTTTGACGATAACTTTTGACCTAATTAAGCTACAACACTGAATCAAAGGTCATCGTGTATGTCTCGTCACTAGTTTTCATTTTATATACAACACGGTCCCTTTCTTACCTTTCGAGACCTCAGGTCATATTAAGTCACGAGGTACCCTCTGGAGGTCAAACCACTGGAGGGAGGCCATTTTGTTTTACATAGCGGAGAAAGTCTTGGCATTTTCTTATCAAACGATTTTTGCTAGATCTCAAAGCTCTAATTGGGTGAGAGCTATGCTCAGGTTTCTTAAGGATTGCATGTTTTACTGGAAATAGTCTATCGTGACATAACTTGACCTCTGGAGGTCAAAACATAGACTTGAGCGCTTAAACGTGTTGGTAAAATCTTACTGAATTCACATGAGCTTTCTAATGCCTTTTGCAGCTTTGCGCTAACTTCCATATTTTCGGAGTTAGGAGGGCATTGATGTCCCCCAGTGGGGCGAAGGTGGCGCCGGACCCCGGTGGGGCGCGGGTTAAATGCTTCTGGAAATGACATCATAGTTCGGTGATTCAATGTGACGGAAACACATTTATTTTCATAAGATTTACAATGATCCAAACAACCATACATGCCATTTACAACAGCTAAGTTCATTCCCAAATGGACAATACTGTGAATTCAAAATAGGGGAAGGTAACCCCCTCTTCATGTGCTTGTGTTAAAATGCTTCAACCCTAGGTTGACTGCTTGATTTTGATTCTTCAAATCTTTTTATTTTAAAGTTGCAAGTCAATTAGAACATGAGTTACGATAGTATAGTTCCACAGTAACACCCAGTGTTATATATATGAAGCTAAAAGTAGTATATGCATTTCGAAAGCCATTTTGTCTTTATTTGATATGAAAGACTACTACCATATGTCAAAATGCTTTCAAGAGAATTTTTGAATTTCACTGTACTATGGGTCAAGGTCACCGTTATAAAATTACGTCATGAGTCATCAAACATTTTTTGTTTAAATTTCAAAATTAAAGATAGCCAAAATGTTGCCCGTAGAATTTCCATCCTAAAACTATACAATTTTCAGAAATCACTTGAAAGCTTTTTGGAGCTATAGGCATTCTAATCAATGCCTGTATAGTGACCTTCAGAAATTTCCGGAGGCCATTTCTCTCAAACCAATTTTTAAATAGTTTTTGGGTGTCATGGGTGGATTCTACGCCCTTGCAAGTCCCCATACACCAATTTTGGAGGAAATTAAAAATAGTAGGGTTTTATGCCTTGGTCGATTTATGGTGGAATGACCCAGCGCTGACGTCACTGTGACTAATCAGCTAATTGAAGCCCTTGAAGTCTATTGAATATGTTAGTAATTGCCAGATCATGACGTCATCCAAAGGCAGATGTTTATTTTTCACTCTAGAGGAGCATTTTAAAAATCAAAATATTGAGCTTATTGTTCATTTTTCAAAGCAATGTACAATAAGCTCAATGTTTTGATTTGTAAAATGCGCCTCTAGGGAAAAATACATATCTGCCTATGGATGATGTCATGATCTGGAAACCATTACCATGTTCAATAGCCTTCTAGGGCTTTGATTCAGGCCATTTTTAACATGTTAACTGGGGGAATTTGCCCCCCCAGTCGGCCGAAATTCCCCGAGTGCCCGGAAATTGACCCCCAGTGAAATAGACAGGAGATGACTTAAACTTCAACAAATGCAAACTCACCTAACAAAAATAAGACAAAACACCACCCGATAATAATAATTTAGTTTTATTGCTGGTGCCAAATTGGTAATTCACAAAAATTGTGTTAAAAAATCTTCATCCGTGGCTGTCTCCTCCGTCGTGCGAAGACGAAACAAAGCGCGTAGTTACGGGAAATCCCGGTGAAAGCAGCCTCAGCATCAGCTAATCACAACGCTGGAGATGAACGCTGGCCTCAACCAATCAAATACCATGTTCTATCCGACCGGAAGCCCATACCTCAGCCAGAATCGGGAGATTGTATGATGCTCTCATTTTACACGCGGTCAGTTATGAGCGCTAAGAGCTCGTTCGTGGATTAGACGGGACACAGTGTAGTCAAAGCGCGTAAGACTGGTTGCTTGTGTGGCGGTGTGAAGTGCTTAGCCTTTTTATTATTGTGGTGGTAGCATACCTAGGTACATAAACGTCACCACCGGCAAAAAGTGAGGGGGCCAGCCAAACTTCAGCCTGATTCTGACAACAAACTTACCATGTTCGTACCAAAAACTCTTCGAATTTAGGGTTCTTGTTGCCTTCCGCAGCGGTTGGTTATACAAATTTCCGGTTTTCTCCCATTTTGACTGATATCAGAAAATTTCTGATCAAAAAGTGGGCGGGGGGGCAGGCTCTTTCCTTTTTCCGACGCCTGTTGTGTGTTGTAGCATACGTGAAATTTATAGTGAGATCGCCGCATTAATTTGTTCTGTAAAGTCGATAAGTTGATAGCTGGCCTTTTTCATCGATTCCCCGATGTTGAAAATTGGGAGAGATTATATATTCGGCCACAGCCCTTCGTCAGAATCAAAGAACTGGCCCCCGAGAAACCTTTCCAACAGGGAAAGAGTTGGCAATGCCATATGGTGCGTCGGTAAGCCTAAAAATTATTGACTGGTTTTTGTACTACATTCTCTAGATGATTTTGACAGCAACAACCACACATCACAGTAGGTATGTACGTAAAAACTTTTTTCGATTCAGCCTATAAACTACTTGTGTTCGATACTTTAGGAATTTGCTTACCTTGCCACAATCATCAAGAAAAATAAGGAAATAACCTTTTCATTTGGAATACATTGTGGCAGCATCAGGGCTGCAAGGTTGGCTATTTCGTGGCCAAATATCTCGAATTGGGTCTTTTTTGTCGTGTTTGGCCCCGCGATTTTTCAGTTGGCCCTTTCTTGGAATCTGGCCTTTTTTGCCCCTCTTTCAAGCGCTGGCACCTAAGCTATTTCTGGTTTGCCCCTTGTATAAATATGATTTCTTTTTATCTCTTCCGCTTTTGAATAAGATGTTCTGACACCGAAAAAGCAGCAGGGCAGCAGACAAACTATTATGGTGGTGGGAGGAATGGACAGAACTTTGTTAAAAACACGATCCAGAAAAATTATGGCCACCGAAAACCGGATGCAAAGGATGCGATACTATAGGCACCCTGTGGGTGTAAAGTTGATGACAAAGGGCGCCCTCTGAGGCTCCGCACTCCCCCACTTACCAATATCCTAGATCCGCCACTAATCAAGAGAAAAAAATGCATAGTTGGAAAACAAAGAAAACATTAAATGTTAGCGGGGAGTAGTGCGGCCAACATGATTAATGATGCTAATAAATGTTCTGGTTATGTGGATAAAATCATTTGATGGTCACACGGAACTGGAAGAGCAACCCCGGCTTCCTATGAAATCAGTAGTGTGCTAAAACAATATCGCGTCAAGTCTATATCAAACTGTCAACAATTAATTTTAAACAGTGATACAAGTAGTTTTTGTGGGTTTATGTTTACCGCAAGGGGCTGTTTTAGCCTCAAATCTGGTTTTTGTGGTATTTATTTGGCTGTTTTAGTGAAAATAACGTTTTGCCCCTCTAGGGCCCTTTTTCTAACTCGGTTTGACCTTTTCCGCGGGAAGAAAACTTGGCAGCCCTGGGTAGCACCTATAATCTGGAATAACATGGAAAAACACCAAAATTGAGAAACATTTTTAAACACCAACGCATCTTAGTTTTTTTAGACCCCCTCAAAATGGAGTCTTGATCCCCTGAAGACACTATATTGGCCAGCACAAGAAATGCCCCCCCCACTTACTTTTCCTTAAAAATGCCCTGCTTCGACTGGCTGATACTCACCGTGACGTCAGCATATGTCGTCGCATGAACAACTGACAACTGTGGCCTGCTGCTAAGTGTTCATGAGGGGCACATTTCAGATAGGTTTTTAGCTTTTATCTACGGAAACTTTGAGTTTCAAGGCAAATTATATATTGAATACCGGGTTTTCTGGCATGCTTTACAACTTGGCTATCTCAGTCAAAATCACTTTATAAAGGTGCCAGTTCCCTTTAATCCCCGTACGTACGTATAAGATAGGCACGCTCTAGGATTGATTTAATTTTCCGGTGCAGCATGTACGAATATATTGCACCAGAACCCAGGAATAACAAACCTGTCAGCTCAAACACAACTTTCAACAGCAACAGCCCCGTCTGATTTACACTGTACGAGCGCCGTCGCGGGGCTACTGAGCCGTGACCTCTGTGACCTGTGCGGCAGACCAATACCGTATCGCCGGCACCGGATCCTGCAGTGAGGGCCGGGCCGAGCTGCGTAAGGTCGGCGAACTGTGGGGCCAAATCTGTGATGACTTCTGGGGCAACGTCGACGCCACCGTCTTCTGCAGCTCGGTTGGCTACAGGTCAGAGGCGTTTCGCACCGTGGAGTGTGCACGGGTTCTGGCACTGCCTCACAGCGGGATATGGGGGTGCCTGGCACTGCCTCACGGCGGGATATGGGGGTGCCTGGCACTGCTTCACAGCGGGGTGTGGGGTTCCTTGGCACTGCCTCACGGCGGGGTGTGCGGGTTCTGGCATTACCTCACAGCGGGGTGTGTGGGTTCTGGTGCTGTCCCACAGCGGGATATGGGGGTGCCTGGTACTGCCTCACAGCGGGATATGGGGGTGCCTGGTACTGCCTCACAGCGGGATATGGGGGTGCCTGGTACTGCCTCACGGCGGGGTGTGCGGGTTCTGGCACTGCCCCACAGCGGGGTGTGCGGGTTCTGGCACTGCCTCACAGCGGGGTGTGCGGGTTCTGGCATTACCTCACAGCGGGGTGTGTGGGTTCTGGTGCTGTCCCACAGCGGGATATGGGGGTGCCTGGTACTGCCTCACAGCGGGATATGGGGGGTGCCTGGTACTGCCTCACGGCGGGGTGTGCGGGTTCTGGCGCTGCCTCACAGCGGAGTGTGCGGGTTTTGGCACTGCCCCAGAGCGGGATATGGGGGTGCCTGGTACTGCCTCACGGCGGGGTGTGCGGGTTCTGGCACTGCCTCACAGCAGGGTGTGCGGGTTCTGGCACTGCCTCACAGCGGGGTGTGTGGGTTCTGGCACTGTCCCACAGCGGGGTGTGCGGGTTCTGGCACTGCCTCACAGCGGGGTGTGCGGGTTCTGGCACTGCCTCACAGCGGGGTGTGCGGGTTCTGGCACTGCCTCACAGCGGGGTGTGCGGTTTCTGGTACTGCCTCACAGCGGGATATGGGGGTGCCTGGTACTGCCTCACAGCGGGGTGTGCGGGTTCTGGCACTGCCTCACGGAGGGGTGTGCGGGTTCTGGCACTGCCTCACAGCGGGATGTGGGGGTCCCTGGCACTGCCTCACAGCGGGATGTGGGGGTCCCTGGCACTGCCTCACAGCGGGATATGGGGGTGCCTGGTACTGCCTCACAGCGGGATATGGGGGGTGCCTGGCACTGCCTCACAGCGGGGTGTGCGGGTTCTGGCACTGCCCCACAGCGGGGTGTGCGGGTTCTGACGCTGCCTCACAGCGGGATGTGGGGGTCCCTGGCGCTGCCTCACAGCGGAGTGTGCGGTTTCTGACGCTGGCTCACAGTGGGGTGTGTGGGTCCTTGGTGCTGCTGCGCAGTAGGGCGTAAACTTGCATGCCATGGAACTATTGTTTATGCTCTCTGGCTCCATGTTCTCCCCGTTGGGTTCCGGGGAAGACTCATCGTATGAAACCAATGCATTCGACGACTCTTGAAGGATGTTTATGTGCTCCAAGACAAAACACACAGTTTGAAGACCGCATCATTTACAGTCCATATCATCTTCATCATCATCATCGCATGCGGCTTGATGATACGATGATGTTGGAGATGATGCGAACTGTAAAATTAAAGAGTCGCTTGAAATTCGGAACCAAAGGCCCCAGATGAATAAACATGGTTCGTCATGCCACCTCCTCCCTCCCGTCGCGTGCTCCTCGTTCTATTTTTTGTTTACTCCAGAGTATAGCATCCCTCCCATAACTCGATTAGACCGCGTTAGTTATCTTTTCGTGTGCGATGAGCCTGTGTGTGTTGTGTATTCGGTAGGAGGCAACATTTTCCTCATCGATAACATATCCTATATGCAACGCGAAAAAATAGCAATGTGTCCCTCATCATACTCATGCCGTCATAATCGTATATATACCTAGGTCATAATGGACAGACTGGCGTGTGGCGCCGCGGGAATGGGCCGGGCGCCGGATGCTGTGGCTGGTGTTGCCGACTGAGACACCTAGCGGTTGGGCTCCAAATGAAAGCTCCAATATGTTGTTGACACTCTCTTGTATCGTCGTTCAGCAGACTTTTCAGTTGGCTGTGTTACATTATCTCATCAATACTACTTCTAGTCAGCGCGAAATAGTATAAGAACATGTCGATCATTATACCGCAAATGAAATGTTTCTCGACCATCCTATCCGTTACACAACCAGGATTATGCGAATGAATATTTACAATGACAATGAAAGATGATTAAACCTACGCCCTCACATGACGGAAGTGAATTAGCAGGAGAAAAGCGATAGCACAGGTGAAGTGAATGGTCCGAGAGCTCCGGCGCGACCTCCCTTGCTCACTCCAGCACCGTTATATATCTTTCTCCACTCGGCCATCGCCCAAGTCGGTCACCGCCTCTGCCGCTCCGCGACAGTCGTTTCACGTGGAAAGCGCGGTGTGGACTCGGCTTACGATAATTTTTCATGTAGAAAGCGGCTGGAAAATGGCAGTGAAAATAATGCCCGTGTGCGCGGAGGAAACGAGCGAGAGAGCATAGCGGGTAAGTTCTCGGCGCTTGAACACTCCGTCCGTCCAATTTCTATCATATCATCCTAGCACAACATCCTCACACACCTACCCAGCACAAAATGCCAACACACACTAACCCAGCACAAAATTCTAACAGCTGTTCGGAACCAGGTCATGAGGCCGTGGAGCTGGGACGACGGTGATACATGCGCTGCTTAAATTGTACAAGGCCAGTATTTGATTGAGTTGCGTCCGAGTTTGGATGGAGTGCGGCTGATGGCTGCGGGTTGGTACTGCTGGAATCTAACCTTGCTTGAGATGCGTCGGATTGTGATGGGAGTCAGTGGTGTGCCGCCTGCGTTCTGGATGTGGGCGCTCGTCTGGGAACGGGGACTGTGCCGGTGGGTGCACTGGTGAGGGTAGTGTACAGACCCTCACCCTCGCACCCTGCGGGGCGGTCGTGCGTTCCCCGCCGAGCGCCTGATACTCGCCGGTGCTCCTGGGGGAGCTTCCTGCTCATCTTTGACCTAATTATGCATTGATTTTTAACGTCCACGAGTGTGAATTATGAATAAATGCCTCCGCCGCCGAGGTGGGGGGAAACCGGAAAAAATTAAAAGGAATATATGTTGGTAATGTGCTTAAATACTGCGAACTCATATAATATGAATTGTTCTGTGTACAGAGGCTGTTGTTCAAAATGTCCAAGTGATTGCTCCACGGCGCAAGAAATCAAATTTTCTTTGCTTTCATATTTCACATAACTTGACAAAGAATTGGTTTAGAAATATCCGGGCCGGGACCGTCGGCTGCGAGGCCGGGCAGCAGGCGCCAGCTCACGGCGGCGGTAAACGCTGGCGTGAATCGGCGTGAATGAATCGGCACGCACTCAGTGGCGGCGGTTAAAGCTGCCAAATGTTTCACTTCAAGGCATCCATTTTATTAAGTGATTTTCTTTTGGTTTCTTAGAACTTTAAATAAATAGCCTATAAGATTTTACATTGAATTAATCTTTTTAAACACAAGAACTGCAGTTTCTTCCTAACAAATGACAAAACAGTGTATTTTCCAACAGAATGGACTTGGGTACAATCCTCGGTAAGTTAGGTACCTACTTTATTGGCACTACCAGCAAGCCTACCAAGCCTACCAAGATGGAAACGAAACTACAGTGTTTCATATAATTTAAGTAGTATATGGGTCATTCTAGGAAAAATCGTCCAGGTGAGTTCACCATCACCCCTTAGATTGCCACCAAACTTTGTACCCATGGTCCCCTATACAAACGAAAATTTTTGGGCCCATTTTCAGACCCCACGGTCAAGGATGTTGCCAGATAGAGGTCATCATAGCTTCTAGGTCAGCACAAACATGAAGCAGAAATAATTTTGGGTCTTAAAAGTGGCTCCCCAAAACTAATTACAATTGATATCACTGAATAGAAGATATAACGGCCTATATAAGAAAAATAAAGACTGACCTGAAGCCAGGTTTTGACCTCATGACCTTGTGAGCTTGTCTTAACGCTTTTAACGCAAAAGCGTTTTCTTCGAAACGCTTTTTGTATTTTTGTAAATGGCTTAGCACGCGCCCCGCTGGGATCCCTGGCTTGACGCGCCCCACTGGGGGCGTATTTGGCCCCTCCGTACCTCATTTCCCAGGAAAGCTAAAGAAAAATTACGGACCGTGTCGAAAGCTCTTGAAGAGACAAAGATAAATTATACGAAACATTTTTATGTCAGGTCAATATTGAGGTCAGCGTAGGTTAAAGAAGGTTCCATAGGCCTACAACAAGGCGGTGTGTGTTTCCACCTCATGATATTTACTCATTGGATCTAGAGCAAATATGTATGCATCATTGGATTTCTCTCATCGTGGAAAATCCAATGATGTATAATATGACATTGCTAGGTCAAACTGTGAAAATGACCTGACATCGAGCTAGTTCAGGGTCACAGGAGGACCTGGTATGCTCATGTTGAATATAAATTGACTCCCCGTGACAAAATAAGCACAATGAAAGCAAAATGAAAGCTTTATCTCAAGTCAGTGCCTGAATGATTATGGATTCGGCTATCTTTCTATCTGGATGATCACGGGCCCGGTGAACTTCTTTTAGCTCAAGTCGTTCTGATGTAGCCCGAGTGTCCTGTGCTGCGTGTTTCTCGAGGAAATGATCTCCTAGAGGCGTGTTCCTAGCTTTATTTTTCGCGTCCCGAAAATGTTCGTTAAATTGCAATCGGACGGACCTCATCGACTCTTCTACGTATTGAGCCCTGTTTTGATCCCGGTTACACAGTCTGCAGTCTATTTGATACACTACATTTTCTGTGTGCAATCGCCCTTAACACCAGACATGCATAAATGACACCTCTGACCCCCCGGACATTTCGTCTTAGAAATGGCCGACCTAACCAATGACGACTTAAGTTACCTGTCCTTGCTAGTCTAACTTCCCTCAACACATGCCTGAGAAGCCCTGCATGATACCCAAATTTTTAGAAGCAGATTCCAAATCTTATCTGCGCTTTTTCTCTCTTTCTCTGAGCCCGATGAGTTATCCATTGCCCTATGAAACATGTTTCGCATAATATTGTGCTTCATTGACGTCGAATGAGCAGATGTGCTATGGAGGATGAGTCCCGAGATGGTTGGTTTGATGTAGAGCTCTGTCTATCGTAGTGTTTTCGCTATGTGTTTCTGCGGTGACTAACGTATTCAAATAGGGAACCCCACTTCCACTACCCGTGTGCTCCATGGTTAATTTTAGGTGTGGATGTCTACTGTTCATGTAGCTAAGGAACTCATCCAATGCTTCCTATCCATGCGAAAAGATGTCTGCATAATAGTCAATGTACCTTACCAAGAACTCTGGTTTGACAAGACATGTGGCTAACGTATTGGTTTCAAACAGATCTAAGAACAGAATGGCCACGGCAGGTGCGCATGGATTCCCCATAACTAACCCTAATTTTTGTCGGTAGTACTGATCCCGAAATGCGAAAGCATTGTCACTCAGACACTGGCCGAGAAGTTTAGAAATGTCGTCTTTGGCCAGGCCAATGATGTCGATATGCTGTGAATGATTGTCTAGCTTTGTTTCTACCGCTTTGATAGCCTCAGGAACGGGTATGTTTCCATACAAATTGACAACGTATATGCTGAAGAAAATGCCACCTGCTGGTATGCCTTCTGACTGAGTGTGATTTGAGAGTCTCTTCAAAAAGTCTTTGGTATCCCAAATATGCGTAGGCACAAACTGGAGAAGTTGATTAAGTATTCCCTCAAGCAAACAAGAAGTTTTCTCTGTTGGCCCTCCACAGGCAGATATGACAGGTCTGAGAGGGACTAATGGTTTATGACCCTTCGGCAAGTCATAAAATACGGGGGTTCTACTATGCGCGGGGGTTAGATCTGTTACTGTCCTATCCGGCAGTTTTCCCCTATTTATGCTTTTGAGCGTACGTTTGGTTTTGGCTTCCACATTCAGAACAAGATTCTTTCTTAACTTTTCTTTGCTCTTTGGGTCAAAATAATAAGAATGATTTTGAGGCTGATCGACGCACCAACTGCCAGGGCCATATGGCGTCGCCAACTCTTTCCCTGTTGGAAGAGCTTCTTGGGAGCCAGCTTGCTCCTTGTTCAGGGAAGCTGCCGGGCCTTGAACCCGGGTCGGCTGCGTGGCAGTGAGCTACGCTGACCACTCCACCACCGCGCCTCCAAGCTCCCTGGGTCATCTAAGATAGTGTTAACCTTGTTTATATAGGTATTTTTGTCTAGAATTACAAAACCCTTACATTTGTCACTCTGTTTAACTATGACATTTTCGTTTTTTGCGAGTTCATAGACAAAGTTACGTTGCTCAGCTGCTACATTTTGGGTAGCTACTCTGTGACTTTTATAAGTACGCAGCAGATCCACACCCCCATCAGGGTCGTCCGCCACAGAGTTGGTACCCGATGCTCCGCTGCCCAGCGCTGTTGGTGTTGCCCCACCAGATGATGATGATGTCGGAGCAGCAGGGTCGGCTGGCACGATGGTGGGAGCTCCGTCTGTGGCGTCCTCTGATGGTGTACGGGGTGCTCCACTTGGTACTGAGATCTTTTGCTTCCAACGCTTGATGTGCGCGAGCGGTTCCATTCCTTTAGCTACGTCTAATAACACTTCTCCTGTAACGCACTGAGTCATTCCAAAGTTTGATCCTTTCGCTAAAACACCTATGAATGCTTCATTTATGCCCTGAGACGATAAGCTGTTGATTCTTTTCTTAGTTTCATCGTTCACTGACACATCTTGACGTTGGCTGTTCCTAGAGTTTTCTTGAAGTTGTCTAAACTTCCGAATAAGACGTCGGTTGTCAAAAATGGTTTGGTCAAAGACTTGATGACACTTTCTAAATATATATCCGAAACGATTCTGATCTAAAAATGTACGAACGAACGAGTTCAAAATGCCGTGATCGTTCACGCTCTAAAAAAGCCTTCGTCCTAAGCGACTTTAAGATATCTTCATTTAAAAGTGCCTTTGTCTCTTAAGTAAGTAGAACGAGCTTGAATCCGGATATCTTCATTTAAAAGTGCCTTTGTCTCTTAAGTAAGTAGAACGAGCTTGAATCCGAGCATTATTGGTAACAATCGCTGTCACTGGTCTTACAAGGAATATGGCACCTTCATAACGTGATTTTAACTGAGATAGCCAAGTTGTAAAGCAAGTCGGAAAACCCGGTACTCAATATATCATTTGACTTGGAACTTGAGATTTATGTAGAAAAAGATAAAACCTACCTGCAATGTACACCTCATGTACCCTTAGCAGCAGGCCACAGTTGTCATGGCTGTTGATGTGACGACATATGCTGACTTCGCAGTGAGTATCAGCCAATCGAAGCACATGAAGCGTTTCGAGTATGGTAGTGGTTGCCAGGTCATGACACAAGCAGATATTGATTTCTCTCCCTAGAGGAGAATTTTTTGAAAATCAAAATATTGAGCTTATTGTACGTTTTTAAGAGAAACCATTAGTGGTTTCATTATTTTCAGCAAAAAATTACGCCCAATTACACTAAATTCCAAGATTCGATCAAGGTTCCACATTCCCTTTAACGAATCTTGAATGAAACGAGGAACTTTGCATTCTCTTCGGCAAGCAGTAAGAAACTCAATACGGAGAACGGTCTTGGCCAGTTTTTCGGGATTTTTTTAACTCTCTGCCAGCGCTTTTTGACAGCCACTGTTGGTTTCAAATGCTCAAAGGTTTTGGAGTGCTGCGGCGAGGAGCATGATAAGTTGATAAGGTGTTCACTGGCCTGTCTCCTCGAATCCGGATGTAAAAAACACTCAAGATACAAGATATTCGGGTACAGCCCTTCATCAGAATCATGTAGTAAATATAAGAAATTATCAGTCACAGTGTAGCCAGACGTCGAATTGAGCTTCACACAAATGCCTTTTAGAATGAATTGTTAAAAAACTGGATGTCGTGACAACAACGATCTTGGTACCTCTCACCTAAGAATAATGCTGACAATACAACAAAACTAGACCAGTATTTGTGTGACAGACTTGTATTATTTCAGCCAAACGCTAGCTTTTCATTAATAATGAAAAATTCGCAGAAGTATCTTAATCGGTTATTCGTATGTTTCTGTTCTTATTATTTATTTCATTTTTTTATTTTTAGTTGACCGCAACTAAAATGCTAACAATAACTACTTATTTAGCACTAGAACACGTGATACTAGATCGGTGTAATGACTGCAAACTTTCCCCTTATAGGGAGATACGCGAAAAAAGATTTATTGGCTAGATCAAAAGGTCACAAAAGTTGTTTCAGAAGTCCTATTCTCATTTCTGCGAATTCGGCCTGCAAATGCCTTATAAGTGCTCTCAAAGTCAACATTTCTAGACGACTTTACAGGTACACCTCATGTCGGTGTATATGACGTACACACGGCTAAGGCTATCAATTTCTCTAAGAATCAGGTCATATCTATCCTAAACAGTGATGCAGAACTTTGGACTACTACAGAAAAAACTACTTTAGAAAAACAACATTCTATCTTTTGAAACAGTAATATAGGGCTTAAAGAAATCACAATTAACCAATCAGAATCCTAGGAATTCTCAAACCGGGGTCACGTGACCTATCTGACGCAAAAGTTTTGTCATTCTGGGGCTGAAGCAGAAAATGACGCAAGACCCGAGGTACGAAACCGCTGAAGACTTGAGTAATTATGTTTTTTCCGTTTCTAGGGCAAACTAATTCATTTTGTAGTTTTTAAAAGCTTTTTAAAATCAATTCAAATACAAATACAGGAGAACAGACATTTTTATTACAAAACAACTTTGCTTTTCAACTTTAAATAGTTTTCGAAAAGAAGGTGGTGGGTGAAGGTTTCAGCATTTTATCGGAACTGTGAACCTATTTCGATAATATGTGAGTGGCCTCCTAAAATTTTGCCGAAGATACAAAAATAATTGATAGTTTCGTTATCATGATTTTTCAATCAGCAAGAAACCACAATAATAATTTTTCGCGTGACTACCTTTAATTCAGCCTGATGCTATATTTTACTATCAATGCCCCGCTCGAATTATTTAATTAAGATTGTACTTAGTGGTCAGGGTCAACTTATCCCTAAACTCAAACCACTCAGGCTACATCAGATCACTTGAACCTAATATATCATAGTATCCAAGTATATCAGAACTACTTGAGCTAAAAGTAGTTCATCGGGCCCGTGATCATCCAGATAGAAAGATAGCCGAATCCATAATCAATCAGAATTGTCATCCCAGTCTTAACATACAAGGAACGTCCTGGCCTATTATGCGGGTTTAAGATAGGCTATCATTTAACATCAGTGGTTTAAGAGGTAAGGGAGGGACCAGCGTAAGAATAAGTGTTCTGGGGTAGGACATCCATACATTATTGATAGTGCTTTTCTGATGCTAGACGTATACGCATTTGACGTTTAACTTTGGGCCCGATTTATAGGCTGGAGAAAAGGGCTATGATTGTTGAATCAGTTTAACTAGTCAGAAGTGATGGGCTTAGGTCAAAGGTACGGCTCAGGTCTCGTTTTTTTAGGCAATTAATCACTGATGCTTTTCTGCAGCCAGATGCATACTTATTCGACGCTTAATGTTCGGCCAGAGGTACAGGCTGGGGAAAAGGGTTTATTAATGTTTGATCAGATTAACTAACGCAAAGAGATGGATTGATTTTAGAAGTATGTTTTGGGGCTGGGGTTTTGAAATATGCAAATTTGATAAATTTGATTTGATATTGATAATACTTTTCTGCAGCCAGACGTATACTCATTCGACGCTTAACGTTGGGCCAGAGGTACAGGCTAAGGAAAATGATTTACCAATGATTGATCACATTAATTAGCTATGAGAGATGGCTTTGCTTAAGAGGTACATACTATGGGGAAGGATTGTTGAAAAAGTAGAATATAAAAAAGATTGATAATGTTTTTTTTGTTCCCGGACGTATACTCATTCGACGCTTAACGTTGGGCCAGAGGTACAGGCTGGGGAAAAGGGTTAATCAATTATAAACCTTATTAACTAGTACTATGCAATGGATTGGGTTTAGGGATAAGTTGACCCCGACCACTAAATACAATATTAATTAAATAATTCGAGCGAGGCATTTGTAGTAAAATATAACATCAGGCTGAATTAAAGGGGAAAGTTTGCAGTCATTACACCGATCTAGTATCACGTGTACTAGTGCTAAATAAGTAGTTATTGTTAGCATTTTAGCTGCGGTCAACAAAAAATAAAAAACTGAAATAAGTACTAAGAACACAAAGGTACCAATAACCGTTTAAGATACTTCAACGAATTTATCATTATTAATGAAAAGCTAGTGTTTTGCTGAAATAATAGAAAAGTCACACAAATACTGGTCTAGTTTTGTTGCATTTTCGGCATTACTCTTAGGGTACAGGTACCAAGGTCATTGTTGTGACGAAATCCAATGTTTTTTAAACAATTCATTCTAAAAGACATTTGTGTGAAGCTCAATTCGAGGCCTGGCTACACTATGACTGATAATTTTGTATATTTACTACATGATTCTGATGAAGGGCTGTGCCCGAATTTACAATCCTGAGTGTTTTTACGCCCGGATTCGACGAAACAGGCCAGTGAACACCTTATCAACTTAAAATGTGGACTATTTCAACAGTTTACTATTGGAACATCGCGTGAATTTGCATATCTGTAGTCCTTCTGCTTCATTATTGTCACCAGCGCTAGAACTAGCAAACAAACTGCTTTCAGCCATTCTAAACGAATCAGGAGCCGGGGAAAATTTTGGGGACGGTCGGGCCGGGGTCCCCGGGGACTGTGTTATACGTGAATCCGTTCGCATCCCGGTGGAAAGAATTGGCATCCGGTGGACCTTGGCTGACAAGCTGGCGCACGCGTTGCAAATTGTTATAGACCACATTGCAAAAAAGGGCCCCGGACGCATCTACATTGTTGTCTAGGCTGTGGATTTGAACATTTGATCCTCGCGGTGAAGATGTTTATCACAGGAGCAATGTAATAGAGTAAGGAACCTGGGACTGGTTGGGTGCGCATACTCGATGCGCACACTCGCGGCACCCAGTCCATTAATAGTTGCATTGCTCGGGCGTTATCAGGGGTGATTTTGTTGTGTACCCTAGTTTTATTATCTTTATATCAGCAAGATGATCATGGGCAAGGCAGGTTTAGATACCTACTTAGTTCATTTTCGCTAGCCAAGGAATTGTTTCAATTGTGTCTCGAATTTGTTTTAGGCTGCCTTTGACATCTTTAGATCAAAGTGAAATGTTGGATAGAATATGGTCCAATTTTTTTAATTTGTAAATTTTTGTTTTCAAATTTTGATTTCAGGCACAGATGGTGAATGAAAATGTCAGAAAACGTATAAAAACTAACTTTGAAAACAATTGAGCCTGGAGTCATGTCGGGGATGTTTTCAGGACGTGTCCAGAAATCGTATATGCCTGATATGGGTCACAGCCAGGGGCGTCGCCGTTGAATTCTTGCTTAAGGGGTAGGACGTACCCCGAACTGGCAATGATGGGGGATCGGAGGCAGATTGTGAGAATTCTAACTGCTAAGAAACGCTAACGACGATGCACTTCACCAACACATTTATGTAGTTTCACGCAAGTAGCCGGGAGAGAATGCAAGCAGCAATTCGGTCCCTTTGGGGGTGGGGGACGTCCCCCCTGATTTAGGCGGAGTAGAAGTAGCACGTAAAAAACCATCCTCCCACCGCAACACAAGATGAAACCACAGTGCGAACAGCGCCGACACTGCGCCATCTGGGCTCGCCGCGGTCGCAGGCACCTAGTGGCCATAGTTTCCGGTTGATATGCTGATATTTGGGGCAACCGTACGGCGTGCGTTGCAAGACTAGAAGGGTCATTCCACCATAAATCAACCAAGGCATAAAACCCTACTATTTTTTATTTCCTCCAAAATTCATATATTGGGACTCACAAGGGCGTAGAATCCATCCCTGGCACCCAAAATATTATTCAAAATTGGTTTGGGAGAATTGGCCTCCGGCAATTTCTGAAGGTCATTATACAGGCCTTGATTAGAATGCCTATAGCTCCAAAATTTTTCAAGTGATTTCTGAAAAAATTATAGTTTTAGGATGTAAATTCTGCGGGCAACATTTTGGCTATCTTCAATTTTGAAATGTAAACAAAAAATGTTTGGTGACCTCATGACATAGTTTTATAACGGTGACCTTGACCCGTCGTACAGTGAAATTCAAAAATTCTCTTGAAAGCGTTTTGACATATGGTAGTAGTCTTTCATATCAAAGAAATAAAAAATTGCTTTCTAAATGTGTGACGGCACCCGTCACATGATTCCGATCCAATGGAGACCTGAACGTACACGGGGCAGAAAACAAAGCCGTCTACGCTTCAGCCGCATCGCCACGCAGCCATACCAGCGCTGTCAGCCGAATACCGCTGTTCCACAGGAACAAAAAAGCGCGTGCCGACACCAGGGGAAGGCACGCTGTTGTTCACCAGCAGCGCTACCTGGTCCATGCCCGAAAACTTCCGGGTTAACGCTCGCTGGCTGGACAGTGGCAGATTTCGAAATCACGAGGGGGCATCGGGCTCACCATTCCATTTTTTCGTTTCCCTGACAAGCAACCGTTTCCTTCTTTAACACTTTCAAGTTCGCTCCGGATGCCAGTGCCGCGGTCCCAGTTTTACGAGCCTGTAGCCGCCACTGGTGACATAGTCCGCAGCAAGTCTGAATCTCGGCACCTGGCCCAACCGTAACCATGGAGACGGCTGTCGAACCTACGGGTTCACGTGAGGTCACCGAGCTGTGCCAAAATTCCGTGACCGGCCGGGCGCCGCGCGCAAGCGTTTTCTATACTTCTATCATTCTATGTGCCGGGCTTTTGGCCTCTGTTTTTTATTCCCTTTTGTGTTTTTTGTGCTTACTTTATTTCGTCGAGTCTCTATATGGCTCTTCCCTATGGTACCATGCTATGCTTTTGAGGCCAACATAATGCCCAGAAAGAAAATTGACTGTTAACTTAAAAAAAACTGTACCACGAAACCAAAGAGTGTCATTGACCTCTCTCAGTAATTTACCTACAGCATTGGATAGTCTGTATTTTTATCACTCTTAAGCTGAATGTTAGAAGACCGATCGCACACTATGTACGGCACACACAGGGGGGCAGGCTGACTGTTCTCATAGTTTCTGGAATCAATTTCCTGAAGTGTCAGCGTGTTAGTGAATGAGTGTTTTTGTGTGAAAACGGGCATATGCCGCCACGAAAGCGGCGCAGACGGTGATGTACCACCGGAGCCCAGGGGAAGTTGAGGGTAAGTTTAGGTGTGCGTTGTAAACCTCTGCCGGGAAGGCTCTCCTAGCTATTGTCTTTTCATTATTCTTTTTGGCACTATTTTCCCCCCCGTTCAAAACAACCGCGTACGAGCCCCTCGTGCGGTGCAGCCTGGAGAGAGCAGTCCGCACGGAAACAGCTGTGAGCTACGGAGAGAGAAGCCGCCGTCGCTGGCGCGAGCAACGCGTGCGAGGGTCGCTGACCGAGCAGTCCTCCCGACGCGGGCAGCAAACAGAAAGCAGGTCAGCTTGTACCCGGAAACGCGTCGGCCAATAGAACGGCCCCACGGCACCGTCGTGAAAAGCGGGGGTGAAAGCTGCGAGGAGAGAAGGAGAGAGAGAGGTGAGAGGAGGAAAGCATTCAAGCAGAGGCCGGCGTTAGGGAAGGAGGTGTGGGACAGAGGGCACCATGTGAGGTGGAGTAATTCGGCCGGGGGCCACCGTGCTGGAGACTGTGATTCAAGAAGAGGTCGGCGTTAAGGAAGGAGATGAGAGACTCAAGGTACCATGTGAGGCGGAGTGATTCAGCGGGGGCCGCCGTGTTGGAGAGAGGTATTCGGTCAGGGGCCGGCGTGTGAGACGGACAGGCACTCCGGGAGCGAGCGACACCAACAAGCAAGTGAGTTCGCTAAGCGGAACAGTCTGACCCACCTCCCCTCCCCCACCTTCAAAATTTTTACATTTTTGAAAAAAATGAGCCGAGCTTTGGAGCACCTTCCCGGTAGGGGGATGGATGAAGCCCTGGGGGACGGGCAGGGGTTAATAAGTGTGTGTGTATACGAACGGGGGTCACCGGTGCGATTTTAGCGAGTCTGAGAAATGTACTTGCTTAAGTGGGGGGGTTCGTCGCCATGTTATTTTGTTTATTTTTTGCGCCGCGTTAGGCTCACAACGACTATGGAGCATTTTTTCAGATTCGTACCTATGTTTAGACGATGGAAATATGCATTCCAATTCAGTTTTGCCGCGTTAGGGGTTTTCTATTACTGTAGCGTTCCTTTTTGGTGCGCGGAATGTCGGGTTAATAAAATGATGAAAGGGGAAAATAAAGCTTTTTCTTGCAGAAGGCCTTACTGGAAGCAATAGGACAGTCGAGCAATGGAGTGGGCAGCTCATTGCCGTAATTACGACGAGTATTCATTCGTTATCACGGCTTTCCTTTTGCCGATTACAAGACAAACACCCTCATTCTTCGCCGTTATGGGACAACATTACAGGAAAAATGCTACGAGTTAGCAAATTGGCTCACACCCTTTTTTCAATCGAAAATTCGGTTGAACCTCATGATCAGCAATGGGCGGGCCCAATCACGACCATTACGATGTTGACCTAACCACACGACGAGAAATTTCCACGAGCTGTAAGTAAAAATTGTCCTCTAGCTGGCCCATACTCTCCTGCGCCGCCACACCGAATCGGGCTGTAATAACCACGCATTAAAGTTTTGCCAAATTTTGTCGCCAAGTAGTACTTGCGTATAAACAATAGGATCGCTAACAGAGGGACGAATTCTCGCCGCTTCATAGTTTTAATCCGTTTTAAAGCCAGTATGATAAGCAGCGTCATGTTTTTTTCGCGTTTGCTCTTCTTTTTTTATATTTGCATCTATTTTGTCAGGGCCTGGGACCTGGAGTTCTCTAAATAGCTGCAACGCAAAGCAAAGTCTCATCTTAATAGCCGAAGTTTGGATTTAAGCATTCAAAACCGATCTTTTGTCGTTCTGATTTTATACTCGCATCTATTATGTCGATGCTTGGGGCTCGGAGCCCCCGCAAGGGTTGCAACGCAATGCAATTCTCATCTTAAATAGACGAAGCTCGGGCTTAAGCTTTCAAAACCAATTTCAGAATGCTTGGGTTTGGATCGAGTGTCTTATAAGTTCCGATTTTGTCTCGACCCGGGTGAAAGCAAAAGGATTGCTCCCTTATTTTGGTTTCGGTTTTTTAATAGCACCTATTATGTCAGCGTCTGTAGCTCGAAGCTTTATGCACGGTTCCAATGCAAATACATTTTCGTCTTAAAAGTCGAGGTTTGGGTTTAAGTATCCAAAACGCAGCATTTTTCTCGTACTGATTTTATAATGGCACCTAATAAGGCAAAGCCAGGGGATCGGAGCTTTCTAAATAAATGGTATGCGAAGACAAATTTGTCTTAATTAGCGGAAGCTTGGGCTTAAGCTTTCAAAAGCCAATCTTCAGTGCTGGTCCTGAATATAAAGGCTCCGGGGCATTTTTTTGGCCTCCTCGAAAATGCAATATTTTTAGCCTGCCCTTCCAGAATACTTGCTGTTTGGATCGGGTATGCTAAAAGTTGTGATTTTGTCCCGACCCAGTCGAAGGCAAGAAAGCTTGCACCCTTCTAAATAGCCGCAACGCAATGCAATTCTCATCTTAATAGACGGAGCACGGGCTTAAGCTTTCAAAAGCCGGTTTCAGAATGCTGCTGTTTGGATCGAGTGTTTTATAAGTTCCGATTTTGTGCCGACCCAGTCGTAAGCAAGCAGGCTTGCCTTTTGTTTGATTCGTTTTTTTAATCGCACATATTTTGTCAGGGCCGAGGGCTCGGAGCTTTCTAAATAGATTCAAAGCAAAGTAAATATGATCTTAAATAGTAGAAGCCAAGGCTTAAGCTTACAAACCAATCTTCGGCGCAGGTGTTAAGTTCAAGAGCTCTGGAGCGTTTTCCCTTTTTATGCAAAACAAAGACGCAACATTTGGTTGTCTGATTTTTTTTTTTTTGAATGCTGGCTGTTGGGACCGAGCGTTTTAGAATTGTCCATTTGCCTCAACCCAGTCGCAAGTGGGATGTGCAGGGCAAAATAAGTTAGGTCGGGAAATTCAAGCCATAAACTAAATATAGGAGGTCCTTGTCTGCGAAGTGCACGGTGCCGGGGTTAAGACATGATTGAGTGGGCGCATGTGCCGCCATGTCAGGGGATAAGTCCCGCCTCTCCGGGGGCCGGGCGGCCCCCCATTGGAGCATACAGGCAGGAAGGGAGGGGCTTGCGCGCCTGTCGGGAAACCAGGACCGCAGTAGATCCTTACGACGGGATTCGGGGGTGGCAGCGACGGAGTTAGGATTTCTCTCGGGGGCACGAAAGGGGGTGACTGGCGGGCCTGGGCGCGAGCCCATAATTATTAGAGTACCTATCGGTGCAGTTTTAAAAAGTTTTCGGGTAGGTGCGGATGAGCCTACAACCTCACGCAAACGTGCCGCTCAAGATAGGCTGAAGCGCACTCAAAACCGCGAATAGCATTTGGAGACGCCCATATGCCTCCAAAGGGTTCCAAGCAAGGGAAGAAGGGCTGTCAAAGCAGTGCAGTCGTGCAACGTGGTTCGGACCAAGCTCCCCAACACCATTTCCTCCTCTCAATCGCGCATGGCGTATTACAATAAAGACGCAAGGATTATTCAACCACTATCCTATGCGCCATGGCCGCGCCTCTTCTATCCTTCTAGCCTTCGGGCCCATCGGCTCCCGAAAGAGAGTCAGGCCAGCTCTCCTCTTCCTGGGGGTCACGGAGAAGCCGAAACGTGCACTGTGATTGCCCTTGAACCGACCTTTACTCTACATCACCTCACCTGTCTGTCTTAGCAACCCGGTACTATCCTTTTAGCCTTCGAGCCCATTGGCTCCCGAAAGAGACTCAGGACGGCTCTCCTTTTCCTGGGGGTCACGGAGGCGCCGAAACGTGCACTGTGATTGCCCTTGAACCGACCTTCATTCTACATCACCTCACCCGCCATCTTAGCAACCCAGTACTATCCTTCTAGCCTTCGGGCCCATTGGTTCCCGAAAGAGAATCAGGCCGGCTCTCCTCTTCCTGGGGGTCACAGAGGCGCCGAAACGTGCACTGTGATTGCCCTTGAACCGACCTTCACTCTACATCACCTCACCCGCCTATCTTAGCAGCCCGGTACTATCCTTCTAGCCTTCGTGCTCATTGGCTCCCGAAAGAGAGTCAGGCCGGCTCTCCTTTTCCTGGGGGTCACGGAGGCACCAAAACGTGCACTGTGATTGCCCTTGAACCGACCTTTACTCTACATCACCTCGCCCGCCTGTCTCAGTAACCCGGCACTATCCTTCTAGCTTTCGGGCCCATTGGCTCCCGAAAGAGAGTCAGGACGGCTCTCCTCTTCCTGGGGGTCACGGAGGCGCCGAAACGTGCACTGTGATTGCCCTTGAACCTACCTTCACTCTACATTACCTCACCCGCCTGTCTTAGCAACCCGGTACTATCCTTCTAGCCTTCGGGCCCATTGGCTCCCGAAAGAGAGTCAGGCCGGCTCTCCTCTTCCTGGGGGGTCACGGAGGCGCCGAAACGTGCACTGTGATTGCCCTTGAACCGACCCTCACTCTACATCACCTCGCCCGCCCGTCTTAGTAACCCGGCACTATCCTTCTAGCCTTCGGGCCCATTGGCTCCCGAAAGAGAGTCAGGACGGCTCTCCTCTTCCTGGGGTCACGGAGGCGTCGAAACGTGCACTGTGATTGCCCTTGAACCGACCTTCACTCCACATCACCTCACCCGCCTGTCTTAGCAACCCGGTACTATCCTTCTAGCCTTCGAGCCCATTGGCTCCCGAAAGAGAGTCAGGCCGGCTCTCCTCTTCCTGGGGGTCACGGAGGCGCCGAAACGTGCACTGTGATTGCCCTTGAACCGACCTTTACTCTACATCACCTCAACCGCCCGTCTTGGTAACCCGGCACTATCCTTCTAGCCTTCGAGCCCACTGGCTCCCGGAAGAGGGTTACGGCGGCTCTCCTCTTCCTGGGGATCACGGAGGTGCCGAAACATGCCGTGTGATTGCCCTTGAACCGACCTTCACTCTACATCACTTCACCCGCCCGTCTTACTAACCCGGTACTATCCTTCTAGCCTTCGAGTCTACGGGCTCCCTCTGACTACGCTGTCCGCTGCCGGAACCTTCTGGTCTGAACCACGGAGCACCGATCGCACAAAAAAAGAACGTGGGACGTCGGATGTTGATGTCAGTCGTTTTGTTACACACTTACCAGGCCGAAACAATGAAGATAAGAGGATCAGGTGGGCTCCGCCGTAACGGAGGAAGTTTTTTTCGTGACGGGGGGTACGCTGTCAATTTATGGGATAGCCTAGCCGGAAAGGGCGTGGCAGGCGTCGACTCATGGCTCTGGCTGGGCCATGGAGGAGCCGACGTGAGGGACGGGCGGTCAGTGTGAAACTCGTGGGCGGGTAGGGTCCGAGGGAGGACCGAGCCTAGGGAGGCTCCCCACGCTAGGAAGTTGTTTTCGAGTAGACTAGGGCGTGAATGCCCGGAGGCTAGTAAAATTAAAAGCCGGAACTCGGTCATTCCGGTGGTCCCATGTCCGTGACCTCCAAGCCCTAGGGGCAACGGCTCAGCGACGCATCCACTAGCATGGTCCGTGCAGGCGGGATTTGACGCAGCCAGCATTTAGTAAGTTTCTGTTTAGGGAGAAAATGAGGCGGGAAGGAGGAGCACTGGATCATCGGGGAAGGGCGGAGCCGAGTTACCTCCTGTTGGGCTCTAGCCAAGCCCTGGGAGCTGCGGCCGCCGGTGTGGGTGCGCGTGAGTAACTGGCGGTGGGTGAGTGACAGGCCATAGAACAAGAAACGTTTGGTGCCTTAGAGCGGCCTGCAGGTAGCGGGTCGTACCGGTCTGACCGACCGGGGATCCCACCACTCGCGCTCCTCCATCGGTTGCGCCCGCAAACGGTAGCAAAGCGTAAGCATAGCCCCAGGTGAATTCGCCCACTTCTTTCTGCCGGGGGATGTGCAGCCCGGCCTAATTGGTTGATGGGGCTTAGATGAGGCCGAATCGGTCATCCTCGACGCACGCCCTTTCACAAACAAATAAGACCCTACCACGATCACGGACAGGAGGAGTGTAGCCTTCTAAATACCGCTCGCGTTGGCCGACGGGGCTCTAGCCGTCAGATCTCGGAAACATCGGGAGGGATATGAAATTGGGGAGGGACTCAGAATTTTTAGAACAAGTGAGAGGCGCGAGAAAGAATGGCCCTAGGTCAAGGTGATTTGTGAGTGCATGCTTAGCGTAAGGCCCCGGTGGTGAGAATGTTTACTGAGGGCATTCGTTCTGCATCTGACAGTGAGAGCACACGCCGGAACGGGTGACGTGACAGAAAAAAGGGGAGGAGGGTATTAAGATAGGGGACTGATTTAGGGGTTAACGAAGCTGAAAAGTGCTGGCGTAGGCAAAACAAATCCGCTCCCAGAGAGACTGGACCCCTGGTACGTGGAAATAGCCCACCGAGATAGACGATGTTTGAGGCGAGAAGTCAGTGCAGCTCAGAAAACCACGATAGGAGGGTACGAAAGGGCAGGTAGTTAAGGTAGCTACGGAAGAATCGGTTAAAAAGGGGAGGGGTGTAAGCTTATGATGATAGGTCGGAGGGAAATAAGAGAGTTAGCGGGCACTTAAAGGGGCGGGGAGAGGATTGACGGTTTCGGTGCCGCTTCTATGCGGGTAATACTTGGCGTACGGGTGGTTAAACGGGCCCCCAAAATCGTGAGAAGCGGGTGGGACCCCTGCTACCAGGGAGGGCTACAAAGCTCGGCACTAGCTGTATTCCCTTCCTGGAACCAAAGGGTGTTGAGTGGGAGTGTCGGGACACAGGCTCGCCCGTCTGGATGACTCGGCCAAGCTAGCCGACATGGTCCACTTCCCACCGTCAACTCGTCCCGCCACCCGACCGCGCACGCGACGAGCACGACCTCTCTCTAATAAAATTTAGTGTGATGCTGGGAGCGGGTGCGACGTCGCCGCCATCGTGAGCGAGCGGGTCATGGCCACGAGCAGCCGCCACAGCGGACCACCGAGAGGTCGGCCCGAACCACGACCACATCAGCGGCGACGATACAGCCCGACTCGCACCGAGCGACGCGCCCCGCGACCCCAGCGCCCCCGTCACAAATGCATATACTACTTTTAGCCTCATATATATAACACTAGGTGTCACTGTGGAGCTATGCTATCGTAACTCATGTTCTAATTGACTTGCAACTTCAAAATAAAAACATTTGAAGAATCAAAATCAAGCAGTCAGCCCAGAATTGAAGCATTTTAACACACAAGCACAGGAATAGGGGTTGCCCTCCCCTATTTTGAATTCACATTATTGTCCCTTTGGGAATGAACTTAGCTGTTGTAAATGACATGCATGGTTGTTTGGGTCAATGTACATCTTTTGAAAATAAGTGTGTTCCCGTCACATTGAATCACCGAACTATGATGTCATTTTTAAAAGCATTTAACCCCCACCCCCAACCGGGGTCCGGCGCCACCTTTGCCCTGCTGGGGGCCATCAATGACCCCCTAACTCCGAAAATATGGAAGTTAGCGCAAAGCTGCAAAAGGCATTAGAAAATTCATGCGAATTCAGTAAGATTTTACTAACACGTTTAAGCGCTCAAGTCTATGTTTTGACCTCCAGAGGCCAAGTGATGTCACGATAGGCTATTTCCAGTAAAACATGCAATCCTTAAGAAACCTGAGCATAGCTCTCACGCCATTAGAGCTATTAAGATCTAGCAAAAATCGTTTGATAGGCAAATTCCAGGACTTCCTCCGCTATGTGGAAAATAATGGCCTCCCGCCAGTGGTTTGACCTCCAGAGGGTACCTCGTGACTTAATATAACTCGAGGCCTCGAAAAGTATGAAAGTGACCGTGTTGTATATCAAATGAAAACTAGTGACGAGACATACAAGATGACCTTTGATTCAGTTTTGTAGCTTAATTAGGTCAAAAGTTATCGTCAAAATGCTGTTTTTGACCTCTGGTGACCTCTGATGATCTCAGATAAGTCAAAGGACAATATCGCCCCTGGTATCCCTGAAAGGGTGTCCAAGAACGCTTTTCTGAGCAAATTGAACATTTACGACTATTTTGTGACTTTTAGCTCATAAGACAGCTTTTCTCATGCTTTTTCTATGGAAGAGGTTACCTGGTGACCTAACCTCAGGTCACCAAATCGAAAAATCCCGAAGATAAATGTTGTAGACTCCGGAGGGGTCATGAAGTGTCGAAAGTTTTAAATCGATCGGCTTAGAAATGTAGCTATCGTAGAGCTCAAAAGTTAAAGTGAGGTGACCTTCGTTGACATCGCCTGGTGACCTGCCTAGGGCGACCCGGAGAAATAAATTTCAGGGATGATGGGAAAATAATGGGGTAAGAGGTACAACCCTTAAACGCAGGGCTCCCCCTCGTTGTTTTTCTCTTGTTCCGAAAAAACCTTAGGGGGACCATCGATTTCATTATTCTAGGTGGGGTGAGCATTAGGGAAAATATTTTTGTATATTGAGGCTTTGTGTCGCTTTCCCCCGGAGGAAGCTTGAATTTAAAACATGTTATGACCTCAGTTCGGCTTTTAAAGCTTTTGGTAATCTCTTGTGGCATATTGAAACGTGTTTAAACTTGACCTATGGTAATGTCGTAGTGAATTTTGCTCAGCATACTCCTTATTTTTAGCTCTTTTATAATGAAGAAGTTTTAGGCACTAAAATCAAACCATTGGTGACTTTTAGTGGTGCATTGCATTGAATGGGACTGGTTCAGAGCTAAAAAATACTCCTTAGAAGTGACAATAACTAGTTCAGAGTCCACATCATTTAAATGGACTATTCATAAGCCATTCTGAATCATTTACGCCAATTAAGTGAGTTTCTAGTCATCTGCCACTGCTTACTTCCCTTTCAAGGTCAAATTAGTTCAAAGGTTGAAAAGGTCAAGTCCGTTTTAGAAGAAAAAACGTCTTGTTCAGTGTCATTTTCATGCAAATTGACTATTCTTAAGAAATTTTGCATCAGTTACGGCAAGTGGCTCCTTGGTCATGTGTTATTGCTTACACCTCCTTCAAGGTCAAATAAGGTCAAATTTCAAAAAGGTCAAGTCCATGTAATGTGCAAACCAACTAGTTTAGTGTTCATATCATTCAAATTGACTATTCATAAACCATTCTGCATCATTTACTCCAAGTAAGTTTGCTTCTTCAATTATTTCTGCTTACCCCCTTTCAAGGTAAAAAAGGCGACAGGTCGAAAAAGGTTAAGCCCGTATTGGATGCAAGTCAAATAGTTCGGTGTTCATCCCATTTAGAAATACCGAATTGAAGCACGTGTCTGTAGTCGCTATTCGACACAGAGTTATCACTGAGGTCACGCAAGGTCAAATAAAGGTCATTGAATGTCAAAAAATGACATAAAGGTCTACCCTGATAAAAATGAACCTCGAAGACTGGACGAAAATATTCTGGGACAGTTCATGAGCAAATGATGCAAAAGAACCATACGAGTCTGGAGCATTCACGTGAAAACGGGTACAGGCGCCCAAATGACCCCAACATGCCTCCACTCTTGAGGTCATAACTCCGTGACCTTGAAGGGCAGGAACAATTCTTTTGGCGAGATGTCCGCAATGAATGCGTCAGAGGCTATATAAAATTTCAAGACTCTAACTTAAGAAGCTCGAAGCTCGTTTTCAATTCTTGAAAAACCTGAGGGGGCTGGAACACCCCCCGTACGTGTAAGGGTTTACACCCCCTATGGCGTTGACGGGAAAGAAATTGGTTGAAAATTCCATGGCGTCCCTCTTAAATTCGGAAGTTCCGTCGTCACTGGCATTAACCATACCGTGAGTTAGGATGGTACAGCTCCATTGTGACACCTTGTGTCATGTTTCGGAAGTAAGAAGTAGTATATTTAGCGCGAAAGCCATATTTTTATTACTATACCTAAAACATTATTTCCAAAGGTAAAAATGTTTTTACACGAATTTATAAATTTCACTGTACTGCGGGTCAGGTCACCGTTCAAAAACTAGGTCACGAGGTCATGACGTCAATTTTGCCGAAATATAAAAATCGAAGAGAGCCAAATTGAAATGTGCTAAATGTTGAACAAAAATGTAAAATATGGTTACAATCATTTTAAAAAATGGCAAAACTATAGGCTTTCAAAACAATGCCTACATGGTGACCCCGAAAAATGCCGGAGGCTATATCTGCCATACCAAATTTTCGAATATTTTTTGGCACCATGGTTAGATTCTTCACCTTTGAAACCCCCTTGACACCAATTTCGGAGAGAATAAAAAAATAGAAGGGTTCTATTTTACGAAATTTTTGGTCGATTTATGGTGGAATGACCCAGAATTGGAAATGATGTAGCCCCAACCAAATCACCCAAAACATAGCGAAGGCCAAATAAGGTAATAAATAAACACATCTAAGGTCGGTATGATTTCAAGTAATGTTCCTAGCGTATCAGAAGCACCATGAACCTATCGAGCCTTGGAATGAGATCGGTAACGATGCATTTGCGTATTTTTCTTTTAGCTGACATTTAAGGCCAAGCTAGGTCATTTATTCAGATTATGAGGGTCGTTTCAGACCAAAGGCACAAATAATGGTCCGAAATGTGGTAGTAAGTAAGCGACCAGCTTTCACTTGACATCCATATTTGCCATACGGTAGCCTATCCCCACAAAAGATACTTACAATCATCGTTTTGCCCTAGATGATGACCTCTGTGACCTGTTACTAAATCTGAGTTACAAAAAATCACCCACCACTGGTTAGTTTGTACCCTGAGGACCACCCAATGAAAAATTGAAAATGGTGTTTTTCAAAAATCATGATATTCAAGAAGAGGTCATTAAATTAAAACTTTACCTGAGTTTCAAGTTTTTTATTTCTTTTATATCGCCCGATGTATCTTTTATCCAGTGATGTCTATTGTAATTAATTTCGATGAGCCACTTTTAAGATACACAATTACTTCTGCTACAAGGTTTGCCTTGACCCGGAAACTTTGATGACCTTTACCGGGTGACCTCATGGGACCTGAAAATGGGTGCTGATTTATTTTGGATAGGGGACCCTGGGTACAAGATTTGGTGGAAATCTGAGGTGTCATGGAGAAATTTTTGATGCTGACTTGGGCGATTTGTCCTGGAATGATCCATTGTTACCTAGAAGTGCTCTTAGGTATGGCTGTGAATGATGGTTTTCAAGTTGGTAGGACCTCTGATCGTATTTCGACAAAGATACGTTGTTTCCTTAATTGTCGATTTATTTGCACCTGGCGTTGTGAACAGGTGATGCAAATTAGCCAAAGCTCCAACACTCTCTTGTCTGTTCTTGACCTTACAAGTCCTTCATCACTCTACTGACATGCTATCTTCTGCGGCACTGTGGGCGTCTGCCTCACTATGAGCTGAGCTCATCAGTCTGTACTCACATCTGCTGATCTGTGGCTGTCCTTGCACACACACAAGTATCTATACCACTACACACTCTCTCACTGTCTCTGCATGTCTCTCTAAAGTCTCTCAGCTGCTCTGGGCTGACTCGGCATAATACTGCCTAGTACTACGGTGCAACACTGCAACTCTGCAACTGTCTTCTACACACTCTCTATCTGAGAAACGCTCGGGGGGCTCAAAGTTTTTCCTACTAAACGGCTGGCATTTCCGACTAGTCCATAGGGAACACATGTTAAAAGCTTGCAATCTAGAACCTCGGGAGGGTATCTTAAACCACGCGCAGGTTTAGGAAAAGCAGTTCAAATGGACGCCAGGACATTTTTTTCATTTCCGCGGTCAAAACCGCCAGCCGTGACATTAACCAGGGAGCTAGACGATGAAAACCGGTCCCATGTTTTGGTTTCATTTTCAGGCGTGGGTTCGAATCCTAGAAGCGGCCAAACTTTTCATAAAGTCCGAATGTGCAAAAACACAATGTATTCGCTTGAAATTCATGCAACTTTGCGCCCTTCATGCTTTTAGCTCTAAGGGATGCTTTTGCCTAGTGCAGAGGCGGATCCAGGAGTAAATACGTCATGTTCCAGGGGCGGATCTAAGGGGATGGTAGGTGATGAGGGCGACCGCGTACCGTTAGCCTGGCCTTGAGCACGACAAAAGGCCCTCCGCAGGGCATAGGCGGATCCAGGGGGACAAGGGGAGAAACGTGCCCCCCGATCGACCCTCGGCGCCCCCTGAAATGGTCACGGTGCACCCCTGAGGGGTCGATGGTGCCCCCTAAAATGTCGCTTCCTATCCCCACCAGAATGCGAAAATCGGCGCCTACCGATAGAACTTTCCGCCCACCTGATAGACTTTACCGTTCAAAAATGGTGCCCCCCGGAACGGATGGCGCCCCCTCCCCTGATTGGCAATTCTGGATCCGCCTATGAAGCAGGGGGCTCCCTTTATTTTCAGTGGGCGTTTCTTAGGTAAATTCAAGGAGCCCAAACGCCACGGATACTGGTCTCGGGGGTCCCAATAGCTGGCCTGGAGTCCCCCAAAAGTATCTAACTTTATTTAATAAGTACGTTTAAATACACACCACCCTGATGATTTATTCACTTTTAACGCCCAATTTATGAAAAATGAAAACCACGAGCGGGGGCCCCTACAATTGAAAACCGAGCCTCTTTTTTAAAATTCTGCATCCGCCCCTGCCATGGTCCCCAAAATGGCTGAATTGTACCCACTTTCAGCCGATTGTCATCGAAACGACACCATGTTCGCAATGTTTCCTGAGATTGCCTTCCCCAAACGTATGGCCTAGATCCGCCCCTGTCCTAATAAAAGGGACAATGAATCAACCCTCGGCATCCTCTCAAATGTTCATGGCGGTGCTCTGTGGGGTTGATGGTGCCCCCTGAAATGTCACCGCACCCCTCCCCCGATGCAAGAATCGGCGCGCCGCTATAGAATTTGACATCCACATGATAGGTTTTGTCGGCCAAAAGTGCCGCCCCCTTGATCTGGATGGCGCCCCCCCGTAACATGCCCCTCCGATCTGCGACCCTGGATCCGCTTATACCCGCTACGTAGTTGTATTAATTTACTGGTCGCGGACGCTACTGGCCGACATCGCACCTCTGCTCAATACCGACATGACAAAACAACACGAAAAATAATTCGAATAGCATATGTGATGCACTGCTTCTCCATCCTGTTTTGGGTACAAACAAATATCACAGTCACCAGCTGCAGCCGTTTGTGTTTACCTTATATCAATGTACTAAACTAGTATTATTTTTGGCATATTCCTAGTATACTATACTAAAACTGGTACTAAACTATGATTCTGATCACAATGGGTACAAAACTTTGAAGTACCCGTTATTCAACTGCCCTGAGGGACGCTAGTTAGTTAGTTAAGGGCTTTTTATAAGGCGTTCTGTGCAAGGCACCTTTGCCCGCCTCTTAAGTGTGGGGGAGAATTTTTCGGGAGGGGTGTTTACTTTAATGTCGCAGAACAAAGGGACGAATCTTATTTCAAGGAATGGGTCGCGAAGTGTAGCAACACTAGCGAGGGAAGGGGATTTCTACGGCAGAGATGCCGAGCCTGGGGCACAGGTAGGATTTAAAAGGGTACGTGAAGAGGCTTGCCAGCGTAAAGATTAGTTTTTTAATCTTGTTCCTTGTTATCGAATAACCGTTTGCTTACGTTACTCGAGTTCCTCCATTGAAAAAGACTAATTTTGGGTTATTAGAAACACCCGCAAGCACCATGACGTGATGCCGCGGGTTTTTATCCTGCAACCAGGAGGTGAGGTTACAGCACCCTCACTGGCTGGGTAGCCGCCGCATAGAGGAAGAGAGAAGGGTAATAGAACAGATAGAGTGTTAGGGAGGGGGTGTGAGTTGGTTATTTGTTAGTCTTAGATGTGGTTAGTATAGCTAGTAGTCCTTAAGTTAGGGTTAGTTGGTTAGCAAACATGAACGGATGGTTAGATAGGGTTAGTTGGTTAGTTGAACTTTTTTTCCTATGGTGAGAGCTTTTCGGAGTCTACCATACCTTAGGACCAGACAGTTAAAACCTAATTTGAGGCACCTATTGTTTAAACTTGTCAGAGGGACGTTTATAGTGTAATTGTTATTTCTCATATGAGGGGTGCTCTCGGATGCAGGTATTTTTCATACCTGCCACCATAGACGTTCAGATAAAGCTCTCAAGCCTAGTAGCCTTCAGGAATGTAAAGAGCTTGTCCAGCAGCTCAGGGTGATCACTGCCGAGAAGGGTGGAAAGGTTTACTGGGATATTTCTGATGCGGCAATAATCTAGCATGGACTGCCTATGGGCATCGTGCTGGGGACAGTTGATGAGGATATGGTAGGGATTTTCCATGGCAGAGCAGGTACCACAGGTACCTACACGCCCATAGGCATTTAATTTGGTGTGTCCGCTTCTGAGTCTGGTCAGGATGACCTCACGCCGGCGACTGTTTTGGTTGGAGCTGGGCCAGTAGCCGATGTTAGGCTTTATATAGAATAAATGGGCGCTGTGGTTAGTGGTCCAGTCATTTTGGATGTACTTCCGAAAATGGTTCTGGAGGAGAGCTTTGCTATCGTCTCCAGACCATTTGAGAGGTGTTACGTCTCTGAGTTCTAGAGATTTTTGGGCCTGTTCTTCGGCTTTTTCATTTCCGAGAATTTTGCAGTGGCCCGGGATCCAAACAAAAGAGACATCTGGGATATCGTCCATACCCTTCTGGATGTCTGCTATTACGTAATGGCTGGGGTTGACGACGTTAGTGATAGCTTGCAAAACAGATTTAGAGTCTGAACAGATGACGGCTGAATTAATATTTAGGGTTCTAATCAGGACTAGTGTATCTATAATGGCAACAGCCTCGGCAGTAAAGATAGAGCAGTTGTCCGGAAGCCTTTTTTGGAGGAAAATATTTTGCCCCCAGATCCCGAGGCCTACTTTTTCGCCCATTTTAGAGCCGTCTGTGAGGATGAAGGTTTTGCCAGTGTTGTTGGACTGGAACTCAAAGAATTTCTGGGAGATCTCATCTGTGGTGAGGTTGTCTTTGCGTGTGGTGAAAAGAAACTCGAGTTTGGGCTGTTTGCGAGTCCAAAAGCGGTTAGTTAGTTAGTTAAGGGCTTTTTATAAGGCGTTCTGTGCAAAGCACCTTTGCCCGCCTCTAAAGTGTGGGGGAGAATTTTCCGGGAGGGGTGTTTACTTTAATGTCGCAGAACAAAGGGACGAATCTTATTTCAAGGAATGGGTCGCGAAGTGTAGCAACACTTGCGAGGGAAGGGGATTGCTACGGCAGAGATGCCGAGCCTGGGGCACAGGTAGGATTTAAAAGGGTACGTGAAGAGTCTTGCCAGCGTAAAGATTAGTTTTTTGAATTTTGTTCCTTGTTATTGAATAACCGTTTGCTTACGTTACTCGAGTTCCTCCATTGAAAGAGAATAATTTTTGGGTTATTAGAAATACCCGCAAGCACCATGACGTGATGCCGCGGGTCTTTATCCTGCAACCAGGAGGTGAGGTTACAGCACCCTCTCTGGCTGGGTAGCCGCCGCATAGAGGAAGAGAGAAGGGTAATAGAACAGATAGAGTGTTAGGGAGGGGTGTGAGTTGGTTAGTTGTTAGTCTTAGATGTGGTTAGTATAGTTTGTAGTCCTTAAGTTAGGGTTAGTTGGTTAGCAAATATGAACGGATGGTTAGGTAGGGTTAGTTGGTTAGTTGAACTTTTTTTTGTTTTGTTTTATTTTGTTTTTGTTTTGTTTTTTTGTTTGTTTTTTTCATATGGTGGGAGTTGTTCTGAGTCTACCATACCTTAGGACCAGACAGTTAAAACCTAGTTTGAAGCACCTATTGTTTAAATTTGTCAGAGGGACGTTTCTAGTGTAATTATTTCTAATATGAGGGGTGCTATTGGGATGCAGGTATTTTCCATACCTGCCACCATAGACGTTCAGATAAAGCTCTCGAGCCTAGAAGCCTTCAGGAATGTAAAGAGCTTGTCCAGCAGCTCAGGGTGATCATTGCCGAGAAGAGTGGAAAGGTTTACTGGGATGTTTCTGATGCGGCAATAATCTAGCATGGGCTGCCTATGGGCGTCGTGCTGGGGACAGTCGATGAGGATATGGTAGGGATTTTCCATGGCAGAGCAGGTACCACAGGTACCTACACGCCCATAGGCATTTAATTTGGTGTGTCCGCTTCTGAGTCTGGTCAGGATGACCTCACGCCGACGACTGTTTTGGTTGGAGCTGGGCCAGTAGCCGATGTTAGGCTTGATATGGAATAAATGGGCGCTGTGGTTAGTGGTCCAGTCATTTTGGATGTACTTCCGGATATGGTTCTGGAGGAGAGCTTTGCTATCGTCTCCGGACCATTTGAGAGGTGCGACCTCTCTGAGTTCTAGAGACTTTTTGGCCTGTCCATCGGCTTTTTCATTTCCGAGAATTTTGCAGTGGCCTGGGATCCAAAGAAAGGAGACATCTGGGATATCGTCGATACCCTTCTGGATGTCTGCTATTACGTGATGGCTGAGGTTGACTAAGTTATTGATAGCTTGCAAGACAGATTTAGAGTCTGAACAGATGACGGCTGAATTAATATTTAGGGTTCTAATCAGGACTAGTGTATCTAGAATGGCGACAGCCTCGGCAGTAAAGATTGAGCAGTTGTCCGGAAGTCGTTTTTGGAGGCAAATATTTTGCCCCCAGATGCCGAGGCCTACTTTTTCGCCTATTTTAGAGCCGTCGGTGAAAATGAAGGTTTTGCCAGTGTTGTTAGACTGGAACTCTAAGAATTTCTGGGAGATCTCCTCTGTGGTGAGGTTGTCTTTGCGTGTGGTGAAAGGAAACTCGACTTTGGGCTGTTTGCGAGTCCAAAAGCGGGAGAGTGGGGGTTTGCCTATGGCTTCTGGGGTCGCAAGGTTAAGGGTTTCCAGGGTCTTAGCTACTCTATTCTTAAATGGAGGCCAGGTTGTCCGATTAGTTTTTGATACACGTCAGGGTAGGCGAAACATTGTTTCGCCGGGTGATTTTCGGTAGATTGGACCTTGATATAGTAAGAGATAAGCTGGGAGTGGCGTCTTGTTTGGAGAGGGCACAGCCCACTGTCCACTAACAAGCTGGTGATGGGGGATTCTCTGAGCGCGCCTGTGGCTGCCCGGATACTTGCGTTTTGGATGCGCTCTAGCTTTAGCTTATTAGTGTTGTTCGTTGAGTCAAAGACGAACGAATTATATTCGAGTATGGGCCGGATCAAGGACTTGTAGAGCATGAGCAGGGTCTTTCGATCCCCGCCGTACTCTGTTCCGCCGAGCATGCGGAGGATATTGACTCGTTTTTGACAGCTAGAGACGACTTTGGTAATATGCTCGTTAAAACTAAGGCGGGTATCAAGGATGACGCCTAAGAATTTGAAGCTTTTCGCGCATTCAATGGGTTTGCCTGAGATTTGGAGCTGAGGAACAGCGTGTCTCACACCTGGCCTGGCAAAGACTACGACTGATGACTTTTCGGCCGAGAGTGATAGACCCATTGAATTGCACCAAGCATGGATGTCGTCGAGACTACCCTGCAATTCGGTAGTCGCGGTTTTGAATTCTGGTTGATTGCGCCGCCTGGTGTCGACCGGAGTGGATTTCCAAATAGCGACATCATCTGCAAATAGGGAGTACTTAACTCCAGGCGGTAGCTTTTTGGAAAAAAGTCATTCATCATGACTAGGAAGAGGGTCGGAGATAAAACGCTACCCTGGGGTGTGCCCTGGTCTTGAGATATCAGATAGGAAAAGGTGGTGCCGCAGCGCACTTTGAATTTTCTGTCCCTAAGAAAGTTGTCAATGAATCTAGCAAGGTGGCCATGGACTCCCAGTTTACAAAGTTTATACAAAAGGACGTCTTTTTGTACACGATCAAAGGCCGACTTGATATCTAAGAATGCAGCAATTGTGATTTGCTTCTTGTAAAAGCCATTTTGGACGTCACTGACCAGTTTGATCAGATTGTCAGTGGTGGTTCGCCCGCGCCGGAAGCCCGATTGCATAGCATCGAGTTTCTTTTCGAGAATTTCGTGAAGTCTTACGTTGACCATGCGCTCTACAAGCTTGCTAGCACAGCTAGTAAGCGAAATGGGGCGATAACCTTTAGGGTCCGTTTTTTCTTTGCCAGGTTTTGGAATGGGAATGATGACACTCTCCCGCCACATAGTGGGGAACGAGTCGCTAAGAAACATGTTGTTAATGGCCGAGAGAAGATATTTTAGTGCTGTCTGGCTGAGGTGCCTGAAGAAAGAGTAGTGAATTTCATCCGGGCCCACTGCAGTGTTTCCACACTTGCTAATGGAGTAATTTAGTTCGGTCATTGTAAAAGGTACGTTATAGTACTCCTGATTACTAGAATTGAAGAATGTGCAGCGTTTGCACCATTCGGCCTGGTCTTTTGAGCGCTGGTTGTAGGAACTGTTGGCTGCAACGCCATTGTAATGATCAGCAAAGGCGTCCATGACTTCCTTGGGTGCCGTGATGTTTTGGCCGGAGATTGTCAGTTGAGGGAAGGGTCCACGGGGCGGTCGTTTCGCAGAGAAAGCTCCAATGGTTTTCCAGATTTGAGAAATGGGTGTGAAGCGGTTGAATTTAGAAACGAAGGCGTTGAAACTATCTTTTTGGACCCGCTTGCACGTGTTTTGGAAGTGGGCTTTGGCTGCCCGGAGGGCATTGCGAGTAGGGCTGTGTGCCCTCCTCTCGTAAGGCTTTCCTGGCTCTAATCATTTGAGCTTTGGCGTGTGCCGTCTCTGCATTCCACCATGGGGCTCCTTTTTTCTGTCGGGGGCCTTGACTTTTTGGTATTGTTAAATGTGCTGCTGAGCTGATGGCTCTTAGTACCGAGTCAATGTCTGCCGAGTCGGGGTCACCTCCGGTGACAAGTGTGAGGTCGACCTCTGCCTCAAACTTGTTCCAGTCGGCACGTTTTAGATTCCATGAGGCGGGAGTCAGCGCTCCTTATATAAGCCGAGTCGGCAGGCTTGGTTACATACGCCGACCAATCACAACACAATACGTCATAGGCGACAGAGTATGGTTTGATGCACTGGTCTGGAGGCTGATGAAACGCTGATGCAATCCAAGGCCAGACAGTGGCGTGACACCAGCGTCAGATCTCGTGAGCCAATGAGCGTTCGATACGTCATAGGGCGTTGGCTGGGGTGCATCGTACGATGGACCCGTTGTCATGAACCGACAGGCTGCTGCTCAGTAACTGGCAGAGATCTTTGTCTGAGTGTGACTGCACTTATAATGCGAGGGGGACGAGAAATGAATATGCATACTAGAGGACCATCAATTATCGCGTCATTTAGTAATTAAAGTGAAGTTGTCACGACCACCGGAAATTAAACATTTGATAACGCACTGATTCTCATCTGAAAGACCTTTATTTGCAATTTGACTGCTGGAAAAACATGGAGAACAGGAAGTGTAACTGGGAAACTTAATAGTACTGGAAACAGCCCATAGTAAGAGCAAAATCAGTGTTAGGGAGCCAGAACAATGCATGCAGATGAGTTCATGAATGTGTGGTTTCTGAAACAGACCAGGCAGGGTGTCAGGCGCAAGCCGGTGCTATGCGAATGCAAGACAATGCACAAGCGAACCAAACACATGCAGCATGCTGACGTGCTGCGAATAACTGCAAGCTTCAAGGGCAAAGCAACACAAGCTTTACAATGCAAAATCGTAGGCTCTGAGTATGCTTCAATCAAACCACATGCGACACCCACCAAAGTGTTTCCATCCTTGCCGAATGGTGTGATTCAGTCAGTTCAGCTATCCCTCATGCAGGCATTATATCAAAGCTTCTCTTCCACATATTTACAGTGATGCATCAGTCAACTTCAGAAACCATGCCGCTCACTTCAACATGCTCTGAAACAGACAAATAAACTGTTGCAACAGAAGTAGTTAAGATCATCGTTACATCACAGCGCGAGGTCCTTTGAATGAAATTTTGGATTGTTGTCTAAAATTTTCGTTCACCAGATCTGATTCTGTTTACAGGCATCTTAATATTTGAAGCATGATATATTTTACATTTAAACATTTAAGCAATACGGTTACATGAGTGAGTTGAACAGCTGCACACTATAACATACTATAACTAGTTGATTACGTAAATCATTCTTCTTCAATACCGTTCATAATCTACACGTCAAAGTCCACATCTGATCCGGCAACTGCCATTTTTGAATCAAAACTGTCTACCGGGAAGTTCTGGTTGATGTAGTACACTACTTCAGGGGCAGCGTCGGGAGCAGCGATGTTGGTATCGGCAGCAGCGTTGGCGGTTGTTTCGGCAGCGGTGTTGGTTTCGTCAGCGGTGACCGTTTCGGCAGCGGTGGGGTTGTGAGCAGCGGTGCTGTTGTTGGCAGCGGTGTTGGTGGTTGTTGGGACACTGGTGTTGGTTAGTCCCCAACAGCCAGGTCGTATCCTTTGGGGCACGACTTCGTTTGCTGACTTCCAGTACTGTCGCGAGATGCGGACAGGTACGTAGTCCTCAAGGATCCAACTGGTGCAGGCCGTGGGATGTCCTGCCCACTTCACTAATAAGTGAACCTGCCCATCGTTGTCGTGGTAGTGGTCCACGGCAAACTGAATGGCTGGGATAGCTGGAGTGGTGTTCATGCTGCTTGTTGGATGACTGTTGACTGACTGATTGATGCTCATGGTTGAGTCTGAGCTTTTTATTCTACCTGAAGACATGTCAGTGGGATTGCTGCTGACTGCATTTCCGCTGGCGTTGATGTTGATGCTGCTGAGCTCGGTGCTGGTATCGGGGAGGATTGGGAGCGTTTCGGACATGTTGACCTACGTCTGCGTTTTATGATCACAACGGCGGATGCAGAGGCTACTATGACTAACACAATGACTATTGTAGTGCCAGCGATGGGTTTTAAATGGACGCTGAGACGGCTGGATTCCAGGCGCCTTAGCTGGGTACGGAGCTGACTTAGCCGATAGGTATTATGGGGTATGACAGGAAGCGATTCAATAGCGAGAGATAGAGCTTCAGTATTGTTCTCCAAGTCAATGAGAATGTTATGCCACACATCATGGGCGTCAGCTATGTAACTGAATGTACCGGAAAAAGAGATCTCTGAGTCGAAGCGTCGAAAGGTAGGGAGCGTGAAGAATTTCGTCTGAGCTGAACAACCGAGTTCTAACTGCAAGTGATTTATGGTTTCAGTGAACATCCTTGTCTCTGTTCCATTTTTACATCTCGCTATAACTTCAAGAGGCCCGGATATTATAATCAACCATTCTCCATTTCCGACATACTGAGCTTTAGGCCTGATGGTTTCCTTACTTGATATTTCCTTATCACAATATCTTTGAATTTTCTCCTTATTTTTGGTGAGCAAGAACGGAAGACACTTGTCTGATTCCTGAATGACTTCTGGCGGCTTTTGCACTGGGTAGAACGGTAGGGTGCTTTTGATGAAGACATCCACAGAGTTGTTTTCCAAAATCATATACTTCAGGTTGTCATCTGAGAGAGCAATGTACGAGAAGTCTTCGGTTGTGAACTTTGCAAGATAGTTCTTTCCACTTACAACTTTTGGTGATGCAAGGTTCATAATCTCATAGATTTGAAATCTGTCGCGAACATTTACCAGAGGGATGAAAATATTGACATAGAATCCAAACTCACTTCTGGAAACTGATGTATGACTAAAATAATATTTTTTGATCTCTTTGGGCTGAAACGGTAAAGCAACAGAATTTGGGAGGATATGACGAATGTTCTCTAGGGTTTTCTGAAACTGAACAGGTTTTAGAAACGATCTTGACAGAATACCATGTTCTGCAAGACTAGAGTGGAGTTCCAAGTCAGACAGGTAACTTTTAAGATCCTGGAGAGATACTAACAGATCATGAAAGATGTCTTCCATTTCGTCTGAAATTTCTGTGTATGCCATCATGGCATTTGAAAGTACACGGGTAAGGTATCTTAATTTTTCATCAAGCGTCTTGGTGTAGTTCATAAGCTTATTCAAATCTCTACGATTTGTTCTAACCTCTAGAGTGGTCTCATTCAAAATACTAATGTTTTCATCGATGACGTGAATCAGACTTTTCTGATTAGCCTCCAGATATTGAACATGTTTCAGGATGTCTTTGACATCCGTATTGGTGGCGGTTCCAAACAGACTAGACATTATGTCACCAACGAATGGGAGCAGAGATCTTTTCGTTCGAGGCTTGGTAGGGTTATCCAACAGATTGAAGAGTTCGCGCGTTCTTTGGATTTCACCATTGAGATAGGACTTTTCTTTGTTCAGGCGGTTGATCAAGAAATTCACGCGGTTGCTTTCAAGCCCATGTTTGTATGTTGCAATTTTCATGTGAAATTTCATATCAAACTGCTCGATTTGCTGGCTCATGAATTTTAGTGCATCCTTTAAGTTTGCCGTATGGACTGGTACATGAATAGTCCAATGATCATAAGAGGAATACATCTGACCTTTGGGTACGAATAACACGTTCGACAGGGTTGTTTGGAGGGCAGTTAGTAGGAGGAGACATATTAGTAACTGTTGAATTCTCATCCTGTAACACACAGAAAACACACACTTAAACACTTGAAACTTTTTGTAACTTAAACTAGAACATAACCTAATCATGGCCTTCTAACCATTTGCAGCATTATCTGATCGTATTTGACATTTTGTCAAGTAAACATTATCCAATTGATGAATCCGTTTCATCCAGTATCTGATGATCCCGTCATGTCAAAGTACTCATTTCACTCTCAAGTGAAGAATCCGATTAATAACATCATTACATACTACTTCAACAACATGGTGGCCATTTTCATAAACATATCAACTTCCTGTTGACTGGTTAGCACAGTGTCATCCACTGACTTATTCAGCGGGGATCTCAGCTTAACTTCATTTGAATCACCTTTGTCAGGCTTTTCTACGCTATCCTTTACAACAGGTTCATTATGTACAACGTCTACAAGATCTACATCGGCAATATCTACATTTGTACTCTCAATGTCTGATATTTCCGAATTAGACGAGTCATCTGCAGCCATGACTTTATTTGGGGGATAATCATCTTCAGAATCTTCTGATTCTACGTCGCGGTCTCGCTTGACCGGCACGTATGCGGTTGCATCTGGATTGAGATCCGAATCCAATGGTTCACAAACTCTTTTTGCATCCGGTATTGGAGATTCTAAACTACGTTTTGGCTCTCTTTCTTTCTCTCTTCTCGAATCTGTTTGGCTAATTTTGCCAAAGGAATATCATCCTCCTCGTCTGAGGTAGGGTTATGCATCCGTTTCGCCAACCTTGAAAGCGGAATATCATCCTCATCTTCAGAGGGTACATCAGGTTTTGATTGGCCAGAACTAGAATTGAATTGAGTGTCAGATAGTGCGGGTTCCGAAAATCTAACTGGCACAGGCGTTACATCCATATCATCATCATAAGATAATTTTGAACTGCGAGGGGGCTGAATCCTGATTGGGATCTGAGACTTTGATTTCTCTTCATACTTCTGATTAATATGGGCTGGTTCGTTCGAAATGTTACACCACGGTGTATTGGGGTCAGCAAGTCTGAGATTTTGAGCGTTCACGGTTTTAGTACCACCTTCTAGCTGGTGTTTGATGACAAAAGTGACATCACTAAGCGCCTTTACTACACGGTAGTATGGCTTCCAATGTGAGGTTAATTTTGTTGTGGAGCCAGGGGCTGTGGATGGATCACGAAAGTATACCATGTCACCTACTTTGAATTTTACCGACTGTGCTTTTCGATCATAGCACAATTTACTCTTTTTCATGTCCGAGGGATAAGTTATGCCGAACCTCGTGATATGCACGACTAAGATTTTCCAACATGGTGGGAACATAGTCCTCGCCTTGGTATCTATACTTGGGTGACAACAGTGTGTCCATGGGCCACACAGAGTCACGTCCATGCAAAACGTAGAAGGGGCTGTGTTTTGTTGTTTCGTTTTTGGCAGTACGATACGCCGAAAGAATTGAAGGAAGCTTCGTGTCCCAGTCGCGTTGGTTTTTGCTCACTAACTTTGCCAACATATCATTTTGAACGCGATGGTACCCTTCACAACGTCCGTTGGACTGAGGGTGATACACAGAAGTTCGAATGTGCTTGATATTAAAGAATGCCGAGATTTGCTCAATTACTACGTTACAGAATTCTGTTCCATTGTCCGAAACGATGGCACAGGGGCACGGGTGTCGAGAGATGATGTGTTCAATGAGTATTTGAGCGACTGTTTCCGCACTTTTTGAATCAGTGGCGAATGACTCGGGTCAACCAGAAAAAGATCAACTATATTAACGATAAACCGATTTCCATTGTAACTCTGAGGGAACGGACCACAAGTATCGATCGCTATCATTTCGAATGGATATTTCGGGATCTGTATGTCCTGAAGGGGTGGTCGTTGTTTTCTGAGTTTCCGCATGTTACATGCTACACAAATTTTCAGATGATTCACTACGTCACGATACATACCAGACCAGTAATAACGAGATCGAAGTTTGTCATACGTTTTGTCAATTCCTAGGTGACCTCCAAAATAACCAGAATGAGTTTCTTCAACTAACGGCTTCTGCAGAAATTTAGGGATGCACATTTGAAGACCGGGATGAGGGGTACACTTCGAAGTATCTGTAAAATGATACAGTATACTATCTAGCACTACATAGCGTTTTGCAACATTACTATGATTTGGATCAGTTGGGTCTTTCAGCATTTTGATTATCTTTTGAATCTCTTCGTCCTCGCTCTGGAGGGTTTCTAAATCAGGATGCTTTGCGAGAAATTCCTGGAATTTCTCCTTTGGGTCTGAACTTTCATCAGAAGGGCACGGTTCTACCGTTGAATCCAACTCAACACGGGGTGCATGGTCGGAATCTATGATATTGACATCCATGGGTTCATCTCTCTGAGGTTCCAATCTAGAGAGGCTATCAGCCACGGTATTCTGTCTACCGGTGACATATTGGATGTCGCAACCGTATTCATCGAGAATAATAGCCCAGCGTTGAATGCGGGGGTTTCTTATTTCAGCGGTGAACAAATGTTTCAACGGTTTGTGGTCTGTCATAATGGTAAATTTTGATCCTAGAAGATAGGGGCGGAGTTTTTGTACGGCATATACGATGGCGTATCCTTCCTTCTCTATGACAGGCCAATTGAGCTGAGATTTGTTGATGTGATGTGATAAATATTAGCCGTTTTCACACGAGGAATAAAGGGAATTTAGTTCCTACTGTTTACCATCCTAAAGGTAAACAGTAGGTACTAGGTAGTTGCATTTCTGGAGCACCAATTTTGTATTCATGAAAAGATTTAAGCTCTTAAGTATGATAATAGATATTTTTACATATTTAGAAGGGCATATCGCACAAAGATACATTTCTGCTCTGTAGAGCAACATACGCATTTGTGCTAGTAGAAATTCATTTGTATTGGGATTTGTTCATACCCTTGGGATTTTCTCCAGGATCCCGGGTTACTGGTATCGAAGACGGTATTATCAGGATCTATTTTTTTCAACGTCATTGGAATATCTCAGTTCAAAGACAAACCCAGGGGCAATGGTGATGGGGCGAGGACTCCTTTGGACTGAGCCAAAACACTGCAAATGAACCGACATTGTTCCCACGCGAGGTCTGATGGGTGTTCTGGAAGTTGAATGGGGAACCCTAGTGCCGCCCAAATGTTGGTCGCAGGGCGATGGCGAATTCAGGACTTTATTGGGGACCTTTCTCGCTTTTCTCGCTCCTGCCTCGTAGCAGCCCCCGGCTCTGTAGTTATTATAACGAATCTGATATTTTCCAGGGGGACTAGATCCCTCCATCCGCCTGCGTAGCGTTTGCCACGGGCGGATCTAGAATTGCCGATCGTCGGGGGGGTGGGCAGCTTCCGAGGGCGGAGCTATCTGGACTTCCGATCTTCTTTTTCAGCGCCACTTTTGACCGGGAAAGCTATTACGTGGGCGCAAAATTCTATCGGCAGGTGCTGATTTTTGCATCCTGAGGGGGTGGGAAGCGACGTTTCAGGGGGGCGCATCGACGTTCGAGGGGTGCCGTGACTATTCCAGGGGGAACCAAGGGTCGCTCGAGAGGGAGGGACACCTTCCCCTTTGCCCCCTGGATCTGCGTATGTCTAGCCCCCTTGAACACAGACAGATTCAGGACTGGCCATCGGGGAAGGCGCCTTCCCTGGGGGCGCCATCCAGACCAGGGGATGCCACTTCTGGCCGACTAAATCTATAAAATGGTTGCCAAAGTTATCTGTGGGCGCTGATTTTCGTATCCTGAGGAGGGGAGTAGGAAGAGACATTTCAGGAGGGGGCACCGACGTTTCAGGGGGCGCCGTGATCATTTCGTAGAGGCACCGTGACCATCTCAAGGCGCAACTTCCCCTGGATCCGCGTATGCCTAGCACCCCTTGTACATAAACAGGTTCATGATTATCAATCAGGGGGGCATCGGGACTAGGGGTGCGACACTTTTGTCCGGGAAAAACTTTCAGGTGGGCGCAAAACCTTTCGGCGGCGGGGGCCGATTTATGCATCCTTAAGAGGGGAGTAGGAAGCAAAATTTCAGGGAGGGGGACACCGGCCTTTCAGGGGGCGCCGTGACCATTTCAGGGGGCTTAAAGTGTCGTTCGGGAGGGATGAGCACATGCCTTCTTTGCCCCTGGATCTGTGTATGCCCGGCTTCCCTTGAACATAGGCAGATCCAGGATTGGCATTCGGAGGAGGGGCACCCTCCTGTAAGGGGGTGCCTTCCCTTCCCCACGTGGGGTGTCATCTAGACCAGGCGCGCCTTTTCTGGTCGACAACTCACCAGGTGGGCTCCAAATATTATCATTGGGCGCCGATTTTCGCATCCTGGGGGAAGTGACATATCAGGAGGCGCCATCAGCCTTTAGGGCTGCAGTGACCGTTTCAGGGGAGCGCCGATGGGCGATGGAGGCATCTGCCTCCTTCGATTCCCGTATGTCCCTGTGTCCGCAATTAACTTGGGGGTCCTCAGGTGGAGATCCAAGGAGGGTGGGCGAAGGCGTAGCCGCTTCCCTTTGGGATAGGATTAAGCACTGCAAGGCGGCTCTCTTTGATGTCAGATGGGCGTTGATGGGAAGCTCAAACGCCACCCATATATTGACCAAGGCAGTGGCGGATACAAAGGTGGAGGGCGCTCGAACCCAAATATGTTCTTATAATAAATGCATAGTTAGATTCCGTTTTGAGCAAATTGCGGAGGAGGTTTGAGCCTGCAGCCCTTCAATGTATTCCTGGATCCGCAACTGGTTAAGTGGCCCACAAATTGGGCTGGGGTCCCACGAGTTAGTTTAGGTCCGCAGAAGAGTTGGTCTGGATATCCCGAAAGTTGCGAAAGTCCCGAAAGCACTGCAAGGCGGCTCTCTTTGATGTCAGATGGGCGTTGATGGGAAGCTCAAACGCCACCCATATATTGGCCAAGGCAGTGGCGGATACAAAGGTGGAGGGCGCTCGAACCCAAATATGTGCTTATAATAAATGCATAGTTAGATTCCGTTTTGAGCAAATTGCGGAGGAGGTTTGAGCCTGCAGCCCCTCAATGTATTCCTGGATCCATAAGTGTCGCCACCGACAAAAAAGTGGGGGGCCAGCCAAACTTCAGCCTGATGCTGACATAAAACTTTCAACGTCAGGACCAAAAACTGTTCGAATTTGGGCTCTTTGTTGCCTCCCGCAGCGGCTGGATATAAGAATGTCCGGTTTTCTCTCATTTTGACTGAGATCAGGAAATTTTTGGCCAAAAAGTGGGGGCCAGGCCCCCCTGGCCCCCCCTTTTCCGACGCGTATGCTTGGATCCGCCACTGGTTAAGTGGCCCACAAATTGGGCTGGGGTCCCACGAGTTAGTTTAGGTCCGCAGAAGAGTTGGTCTGGATGTCCCGAAAGTTGGTCTCGGGGGTTCTCAAGAGCAAGTCTGTGTGGTTTTAAATCGTTTATCCCGGGGGCTGTAAAGAGTTTATCTCGGGGCGGTCCAAAATTGTTTGTTACGAGGGCCCATAGTATCAGTTTTGGAGTGACCTTACGATTAGTCTCAGGACCCTACCCGGAATGATTTAGTTAAGAGGGCACAATACACTGTCCTGGGGGCGATTTATTTTTACTGGTGATGAAATTATTCGTCTGCCGCCCCGCGCCCAGCCCCACTGGAGGCATGGAATTTGTATTGGGACATTTCCACAAAAGGGTGTTTTACTTCCTTTCAAAGCGTTCCTTAACCGCACCGATTCGGACTAACACAGAATGTAATATATTTGCAAACTCTAACTAATCAGATCGTTTGTGTGGCAACATTTTTTCTGTGATGATATATTGATAAATATAAATATATTGAATAACGGGTTTCCCGGCACCCTTTACAGCTTGGCTATCTCAGTTAACACGCGCATTGACGGAGGGCGGATACCCGCCCGCCCCCTCCCTTCGGGTTTTTCGGATACAGTAGAAAAAACGGCAGCGCGTAGCGCCGCCATTTTTGCATTTTATATACCTCGACCCTGACCTAACCTCAGGTCAGGACAGATCCTTGATTTGACCTATCAAGGTCAAATTATATACCATTCGATTCGGCTGCTTGCTGGGAGGATTCATATCGTTCAATTCGTTTTGCTTTATCTTTACTTGTTCAGACGTAATGGCCAAAAAAACTTAATTTACATGTTATCCCTATGACTGCCTGTCTTGACCTCTCGTGACCTTAAATTTGACCTGACAAAAAAATGGTTCAACTATTTTCGATGGAGAAGTGGATGGGCTACCCAACACCGTTTACCGTTCTTCGCTACCTACCGTGGTTCTCGAGATCTTAGGGGGGTGGGTACCCGCTCCCCCTCGCCAAAGCGAAGGTGGCTCAGACCCCCGTCAATGCGCGTGTTAAATCACGTTATAAAGGTGCAGCGTTGTCTTTAAAGGGAATGTGGCACCTTGGTCCATACGCGTCGGAAAAGGGGGGCAGGGGGCCTGGCCCAACACTTTTGGCCAAAAATTTCCTGATCCGTCAAAATGCGAGAAAGCCGGACATTCTTATATCTAACCGCTGCAGAAGGCAACGAGGAGCCCAAATTCGAACAGTTTTTGGTCCTGATGTTGAAAGTGTTTTGTTAGTATCAGGTTGAAGTTTGGCTGGCCCACCCACTTTTTGCCGGTGGCAACACTTATGCCTTGGTCGAATCATGGAATTTAGTGAAATTAGGCGAACTTTTACCGAAAAATAAAAATAAAACCACTCATCATTTTCTGAAAAATGTTCAATAAGCTCAATATTTTGTTTTTAAAAATACTCCTCTAGGAAAATAAGTAAATACCTGCCTGTGGTGATGTAATGACCTGGTAACCACTACCATACCTACTTGTCAGGTAGGTAGGTAGGTAGGTCTTGGTGTCAGGTAGGTTTTAGCCTTTTTTCTACGGAAATATCGAGTTCCAAGACAAATGATATATGGAGTACCGGGCTTTCCGACTTGCTTTACAGCTTGGCTATCTCATTTAAAATCAGGTCGTTATGAAGGTGCCATATTTCCCTTTAAGCATTGCATATGCTGCAATGCTCAGAGTCGGGTGCCAACCGGTTTAGGCATCCCATTTTCGGACTGCTATCCGAAAATCCGTGCATTTGTCCGGGATATGTGGCAGCGCTCATGGGAGAACCACCCTAAGGGCAGTAAAATACGGGTGCTGAAGCCCAAATTAGGGGGTATGGTCGTCGGCCAGTGCGCAGTGCAGGAGAGAGGAGATTCTCGCCACGCTGAGTACGAGCCACACATACGCGACACAGCCGTACCTCGTCTGCGTTGATGGTCCGCTGGGGTGCCCGTGCTGCGACGGGCGACTCACAGTGGCACACGTGTTAGTAGATTGTCGTGATTCCAATACTGAGACGGCGATATACCTGACGGGGGCTCCTTCTCTGGAGGAGCTGTTCGGAGAGCGCCGCACTGCTGACATTTATAATATTGTTTTATTTCTAAACAAGGCTAACTTTCATGTTATTTGCTCACCTGGAGGTAGCCGCCCCTGAAATGCACGGTCTACTGTTATCGCCGACTATTTGACAATTTTTTTCTTTTAATTTGTTCTACCATCGACCCATCCAGGGGTGTAGCCAGGGGGCGGCAGGGACAGTCCCCCCCCTGAGGGCCCGAGGAGCCCCTCTGAGGACATGAGCCGCGCGACGAGCGGCTCGCCCGCATTATGCTCGTTGGTCAAATTTGAAATTTTTATATCAGACGAGCCCTCTTAAGCCCTCTTCAGCACTCTATTCTGGAACAATCATGGCTCTTTTTATCCATCAGATCCCTTATGGCGCTGTCGCAGGGGCCCTTTTCGGGGCGCCGTCCCCCTCCCCACCCGAGCGAAATTCTGGCTACGCCCCTAGACCCATCGTTTTTAACTGTGTCTCATTACCGCATTTTAAACTTGACTGGGCCTAGCAGTACCCCGGTGTGTAATTTTATTATTTTGTTATGGGCGCCATATGACCCTGATATCGGTGCGCCCCTAAACCTAACCCTGGGCAAGGAGCGCTCCACCGTTCGAGGCACGAATTTCCGTTAGCTTGCACGCCCCAGCGTACGGCACCAAGCCCGTTAAGTTCACAGAAAACTCAGCGAAAATATTCTAGAAGTCAGCCTTCAGATATAAATAATGCAAAATTTGACAGAACGTTTCCAATTCAACATCAGATTTTGAAACTTGCGAATTATGTATCACACTTTGCAACGACTTGGATGAGAACCAAAAGATGACGACACATGCAAATAGGTATATCCCGACAGAAGGTTTGAAATTTAAAATTATCAATTTGTAAACAAATGGGCATTATCTGCCCAATCAGCCTGCTTAAAAGCAATATTTGACCAAAAGCAGAAAGTGTTCCAATTGACCAATTTTCCAGAATAACCAATACAAATCACCAAAAATCAGCCCCCTAAGACCCACCACATTAGGTACGTTTCACAGAGTTTGAATTGGTCACCATCAAATTCTAAATAAATTGTGTAAATGATGTATAACTACTGCTCTGCAGAAGACTGTACTTGTGCAGCATACCAATATTCTTTAAACTCATGCATATGTGCACTAAGTTTCAACAGCTAATCAATTTCAAATATGTCAATACTTTTATATATATATATATATATATATATATATATATATATATATATATATATATACAAGGTTCTTTTTTCCTCCTCCCTTACTTAATTCCTGAACCCACTTTTAGCGCTCCTGGGTCGCCTGTGCCTGGCGCTGATGGCCGGGGCGAGGGTGCCCCTGGTGGGGGGCTGGTGTCGGCGCGGTTCACCGACGGCTGGCCGTCCGGCCGTGGGAGGGTTACGTCCGCTCTGCGGCTGCGTTTCGCCGGTCGCCGTACCTGGGACGCCCGCCTGCTGCCCGCCGCGGCGTCCGTCTGCAGCTGCATGTCCGCAGCGGCCACTCTGCATTCTCATCGATCGCCGCGCCCTGGCGGCCTCCCGCTGTCCGGGGCGGAGGCCGCTCGACGACTGCGTCTCGGCACTCGCCACGCCCTGGCGGCCTCTCACCGTCCGGCGCGGTGTCCTCCCTGCGGGTTTATGTCTCCAGTCGCCGCGGTGGGGTGGCCTCCCGCCACCCGCCGCGGCGGCCAATCTGCGGTCTCAACGATCGCCGCGCTCTGGAGACCTCTCGCCGTCCGGCGCGGCGGCCGCTCAACGGCTGCGTCTCGGCGGTCGCCGTGCCTTGGCGGCCTCCCGCCGTCCGGCGCGGCGGCCGCTCGACGGCTGCGTCTCGGCGGTCGCCGTGCCTTAGCGGCTCCTCTCGCCGTCCGGAGCGATGTCCTCTCTGCAGCTCCATGTTCTCCGGTCGCCGCGGCGGCTACTCTGCAGTTTCAACGACCGCCGCGCCCTGGCGGCCTCTCGCCGTCCGGCGTGGCAGCCGCTCGACGGCTGCGTCCCGGCAATCGCCGTGCCCTGGCGGCCTCTCGCCGTCCAGAGCGGTGTGCGCTCTGCGGCTGCACGTCTCCGGTCGCCGTGTGGCGGCATTGCGTCTTTCTCTGCGGCCGGGATCTGGCCCGGCGGTTGTGTGCACTATATTGTTCCGCTGTTTTGTACTGGTACTCATGCATTTTATAATATTGCTTAGCGTAATCATGCCGCCCGGCGCTAGGATTTTAGGGTGCGCACCCATTGTTTTCTTCGTTTTTTACCGTTGTAGTGTTTTGCCTGTGTGCGTTGTCGCAAAATACATGTATGGATGGAGGTGGGGATGAAAAAGGAAAATGAAGCACATGCACTGTGAAACAACAAGAATGACAAGAACCTGTAAATGATGAAATTGTCAAATTTTACAGAAAATGTGTAAAACACGCGATATTCAGCTCCAGAACCAACCTATGTGTAGTTTACCACATAGTTTGTAGCTTAAAAGTAACAATTCAAACACAAAATGGTTCTTATTTGAGTAACCTTGAAACATAATTGTCAAACCAGTACCTACATTATCAATCATATCAAGTTCAAAGAAAACTCAAATCACAAATCACCTAGAAGTCAACCTGAAGATATTAATAATGCTTAGTTTGATAAAAAGTTTCTAATTGAATATCATCAGGTTTTGAAATTGGGAAACATATATCCAGCTTCACAACCACTTGAGAGAACCAGAAGACGATGAAACATGTGAATTTAACCAAAAGATATACAGAGATCACATGGAAAATAACCTCTGAACTAAATGATGCATACCCTGACAGAATATTTAAGCTTCAACATCCTTAAGATGTAAACACATGAATATGAACTTCCCAATCTGTACCATACGTAAGGACAGTACTTAAAAAAAAAAAAAACATTCAAACAGGTGAATTTCCCAGAATATTTTGTACAAATAAAATTAAATCAGCCTTAAGACCCATCCCACTAAATATTTCTTTGGAAAGTGGGAATTCAACATTATCAGATAGTTAATAAGTTCAGTACATCATTTTTACTGCTCCACAGAAGACTGCAGCTCATCAGAATATAAATAATTTTGAGTTTTCTAAAAACCCATGAACCCATAAACTGGATTTTATCAGTTTACCAAATACTTTTTTTAAAAATGGATTTCACATTTTAGTGATTTAAACACAATCAAATATTTAATAAATTGGGTACATAATCTGTACTACTCTGCAGAAGTGGCTGCAGCTCATCAGAATATCAATCACTTTGGGTTTTTTTCTATAAATTTAAGCACCCATGGACTAAATTTCATCAGCTTCTAAATCACATTTATTTTTAAGAAAATAATTCATATTGCAATGAATTCAGCATTATCAAATAATTGGTCTTAATAAATTGGGTATATGATTTGTGCTGTTCCACCAAAGACTGCGGCTAACCGGAATATGGATAATCAAAGGTATTTATAAAGAAAAATTCACACACCCACAAACTGGGATTCCATCAGCTAAACAAATACCTCTTCATTTTCAAGAAAAACACTTCCTATGGCTGGCAACATAAGCCTACAGCCTACTCTGAATGGTCTCGTGCCAGATGTGTGTGCAGTTTTTCTATAAACTCAAGCACCCATGAATGGATTTTCATCAGCTTCACAAGCACATTTATATTTTTAAGATCATTTTCATATTTCAATGAATTCAGGATTATCAAATAATTAATAAATTCAGTATATGATTTTTTACTGTTCCGCAGAAGACTGCGGCTAACCAGAATATGGATAATCATGGGATTTATTTAAAATTCATACACCCACAAACTGGATTCCATTAGCTGAACAAATACCTATTCATTTTCTCAAGAAAAATACACTTCATATGGCTAGCAGCATAAGCCTACAACTTACCCTGAATGGTTTCGTGGTAGATGTGTGTGCAAAGTTTTTCTTTAAATTTAAACACTCATGAACTGAATTTCATCAGCTTCACAATCACATTTATATTTAAGATCATTTGCCATATTTTAATGAATTCAGGATTATCAAATAATTAATAAATTGAGTATATTGCTTTTTACTTTTCCGCAGAAGACAGCGGCGAACCAGAATATGGATAATCATGGGATTTATTTAAAAATTCATACACCCCACAAACTGGATTGCATCAGCTAAACAAATACCTCTTCATTTTCAAGAAAAAAACACTTCCTATGGCTGGCAACATAAGCCCCTACAGCCTACTCTGAATGGTCTCGTGCCAGATGTGTGTGCAGTTTTTCTATAAACTCAAGCACCCATGAATAAATTTTCATCAGCTTCACAATCACATTTATTTTTAAGAACATTTTTCATATTTTAATGAATACGTCAGTATCAAATAATGAATAAACTTGGTATATGATTTTTATTGTTCCGCAGAAGACTCGTGGCTAACCAGAATGTGGATAATCATGGGATTTATTTAAAAATTCATACACCCACAAACTGTATTCCACCAGCTTAGCAAATACCTATTTATTTTCAAGAAAAATACACTGCATATTTGTAGCAGCATAAGCCTACAACTTACTGTGAAGGTTTTCTGCTTGACCACGTGGTAGATGTTTGTGAATGTTTCTAACTAATCAATTGGAAGAGCGCATTTCTAACTTAGTTTTCCTATTTAAACACCTGCCATATTAATTATTTTGACCAATTGGTTGGCAGCAACTTTGCAATGACAAACCTATGCATCACACATCTGAATTCCTAAGATATTTGCCCATCAACAATGGCTGCCTGGACATCCAACAATTTGCCAGAAAATTTGGGGTGGCAGCATAGGGTTAATTTCTGTTATCTTGAGAAAAGTTTGCGAAGGGTGAACATATCCCAAGTTTCGTGAACCGTCAGTGCTGCTGATTGGTTAAAATGCTCACGGCAGCATAGGCAGAGGCTAAGTACCCTCCTACTAGAATTGTACTTTTCCCAAGGGTGAACTTTGCG
>JAOTON010001170.1:600000-870411 GCA_034440635.1 Lepas anatifera
AAGACGTGGGTGGGCGGCGGCTGACTGCGGCTGCCTCAGGCTATTTCCGTGATTGGATAGGCAAAAGGCTGTGGACATAGCGTGACTCTGCTTTGTTCCCGGCGCGTCTCTCGTCAACAGGAGCAAAACAACTGTTGAAATTATGTCTCTTTCCACAGCTGATGGCTTGCCGGGGCAGTTGTGCTGATGGTACCCTCCGGGGTTGTGTATGTATAAATTCAGCTACTGGCTGGTGCGGTAGGATCGTTTGTTCACAATTGTGCTCTCGCTGAAAGCTGACAGAGCTTGGCTGAGTTGATACACGGTACAAAGTTTCATTACTGTCACTCACGTGTTCTTGGTGAATGAGGTATGATGTGGTCAGGGCGGTCGCCACAAGTTTGTCACGGGGGGGGGCGACCGCGAAGTCGGACTTTAATCGCTGTTTTTGGAGTGTTAGCTGGGCAGCACTGGTATCAAGACTGGGACATTTATGTAGCCCAGGGTGGCAGTGGCGTAGGAAGAAAAAACCTAGGTCGAAGCCCACAATAGGAGAAAAGGTACGATTTCCCTCAGTGGGGGGGGGGCAGGAACGCCTGGTACCACCTCTTCACCCTTCCCTCGCTCTCAATACCCATTGGTAGGGTTGTTGGGGCCGGGTGGCCTAGTGGCTTCATTGCCCGCCTTCAGATCGGGACAGCATGGCTTAACGTGGGTTCAATCCCCACGGAGGGAAACCGCCTTTCATGCCCGATCTGACCCGGTGGAGAAGATTCTTTAACAACCATACCAATACTCTCTGTAATTGGGCAAGTATGCCTGTTGGTAGTGACCCCAAATAAAATACAAGTAGCTACATAAAATTACTTTCGAAATTGATTTGCCGGCTGTGCTTTTGTAATAGTAATTTGGGAACACACACGTTTTCTTCGACTGTCGGAAAAGGACTACATGTCATTTCGGAAAAGAACTACATGTCATTGATCGCGTAGACAATTAGCGCTCGTTGGTTTTCCGATTATTGTTATAAAAAATTATGAAGCGCTTCCAAGTCTTGCAAATATCGGGATATTTGCATTGGCTGCAGACAGTTTTAAGTACGAAGCTGGCGGGTGATGGCGGTTGTTGGTACGTCGGTTCGGCGTTTGGGAGTCTCCCGCCTCCACAGAGTACGCAACATGGTCTTTCCATTGGCAATACTGTCACTGGAGGCAGGTCAAGGAGTAAAGCGTGGAAGCCCCGAGGCCGGCGTTGCCGAAAATTGGGTTGAGGACCAAAAATTTGGGTTCGTAGCATGGACACCTAATAAATGGATCTACGTTAAAGCAGAGTTGGCACGCGCACTGACCGGGAGCGGTTACCCGCCCCCCCGCCTAGGTTTTGTGCTGATGCATCAGCGCAGGTCATCACGATTGCCTGAAAACGGAGGCGCGCAGCGCCGCGGTACTTGGGATACCTTTTCTCTGATTCTCTCTGCAACATGTGTCTTAAGTTTTGGTTCCAGGCCATTTCAGGTCACCAGTGCATGTCAAGTGAACTCATCTCCAAAAAAGTTTGAGGATGTCATAATTAAGAACAGAGTTCATCTATGGATTTGCAATTCATATAACATAATGGGCCCGCCGGGTAGGTAATACAAAATAGTGGGATTTTTATGTCCATGACATAAGGTCAGGTACAAGCTATGACCTCTACATCAGAAGTTCATGAGTAGGGGAGGGTGGGGTGGGTTGTATCAGTTTTTACTCCAGGTTCATTAATTTCGTAACTACTTGGGATGGCCTCGTGATTTCAGTACCATCTCGTAGCTGCGTCCGTTGGCTTCCTTTTGCCGATATACTTGTTTCTTTATCTTTACTGGTTTGTCTCCTACTGCCCGGCGAATGGACCTTTTCACTTGATACAACTTACCCCACCGGTTGGGTGAGTTGTATCACATGGTGGGTTAAGTTGTATCAGTGTGTCACGTTTCGAAGACTGCCTGCCACCGATCATGGCCGTGGGAACAACCTTCAACGAATTTAAAATTTAATTATAAACTTAACTTGCAATTTATTGCACCAAACTATGGCCAATGCAGTACGAAATTCATGGCGACAGAAACGCAAGCGAAACATCAACCGTGCAGGTGTAAAGGTGACCCGTTTGGAACAAAGAAGCCAACACAATGCGACGAAACGGGCAAATTCTAGACTAGGTACCAGCAGACTTAAGTCAGGGCTAAAGTCTGTTCAATCTGCAACTGTTCAATCTGAAAAGCCTAAACGTATTAGTTATGGACTTACTAAGTAATCCCCTCACAGTAGTTACGGGAAGGGTTGTTTCAGGGATACAGATGAATTGCATGGACGTTTGAAGGAGGAGGCGGTGGGCGAGCAGGGGTGTGCCTCGAATTTGTGAAGCGCAGGTGGGGATGTGGCCATAACTTCTCGGGACTTGTTAGACTCTAATTTTTGTTTTTGCTTTCATTCCATCAGCGCGGCCTGTCTTGCACTTATCCTGGCCTGCACTTTTTGCAGCATAAATATTTGTACCTAATTTTTCGTTGTGGCTACCTGTGATGATATAGTGTTTTGGCAACAATGAATCTGTGGCGACATCCCTAATGAGCTGTATAGGCAGCGTGGGGTGCCTACCCATTTAAACGGATCCTAAATAAGCTCAGGGGGCCAAAACTAGCTCAGGGGCCAACCTTCAACTCATGGGGCCTAGACACGCTGAGGGGGCCCCAAAGCAGCTCAGGAGGCCCATACAAAATAAGATGGCCAGACTAGCTGGGTGTCTTGACGAACTCATGGGGCCCAGATACGCACAACGGGCCCCAAACAAGCTGAAGGGGCCTATATCAGTTAAACGAACACGATACCAGCCCAGGGGGCCCTTGCCAGCTCAAGGGAGACTAATCAAGCGAGGGGCCCTATGACCAAACCAGAGGCCCCTTAAGTAAATCCTATCACGGTCCCTAGACCCAGCTCGTGGCTGCCACAATAATTTCACCTACAGGTTTATTTTTAGCTTAGAGGGGCCCAAAGCAGCAAAGGATCTAAGGCCAAGCCAGTAAGCTCCTGTGCAATACTCTTTCACGGTCCCAGAACAGCCCAGGGGCAACCTGAAAACTCGCTCTCAGATAGCTCAAAATTAATTCAGAGGGCCCAGGATCTGTTGAGGGGGCCCTTCACCAGTTAAGGGACCCCGAAAAACTCAGAAGGCTCCAGTGGCGACACATTCAAGTTCAGTGTGAGGGCCTGGTTATCTAAAGCGGTCCCAGATCAACTGAGGGGACTCAGTATCAGCTCAAAGTAGCCACCAAAAACTCAGAGGCCCAGGGCCCGCAGAGGCTGTGCGGCCTCTGATGCTTAGTTTAGCGTCAATAGGGGATTTCAGTAGGGACCCAGCGATAGTCAAGACAACTGTGATATGTGGAGGTGATCGATACGGCACCTTAGTTTTCGCCAGGACTTAAGTTCACCAAAGTTCTCTGTATTAATTGTTAATTGCGCTTAATGTAGCGTCAATCGGGGTTTCTGTAGGGACCCAGCGTTAGCCAAGACAACTATGATATGTGGATGTGGTCGATACGACACCTCAGTTTTCTTCAAGACCGAAGTTAGCTGTATTCTTTGCTCATGGTGCTTCAGTTAGTCCAGCATTTTCTACCAATGTACCAGTCATTACTTTCTGGGCGAAACCTTGTCGGCCCGAAATATGTTTAATGGTAAACGTGAACATGTTTCACTGAAAGGCTGCTTTCATGAAAATAAGCATTTACAAATACGTTTTTTAAACGCGTTTTTTCTTCGACACTGTCCGCCTATTGGGTGGTAAATTGGCGCCCCTCAGATTCGGCGCCCCCAGGTTCGGCGCCCCCCCTCAGAGCCTGCCCCCTAACGAAATCCTAGATTCGCCACTGGACTTGTTAGACTTTAATTTTGCTTTTGCCTTCATTCCATCAGCGCGGCCCGTCTTGCACTTATCCTGACCCGCACTTTTTGCATCAAAAATATTTTGCCTAATTTTTCGTTGTGGCTACATGAGACAATATAGTGTTTTTGGAAAAAATGAATCTGTGGCGACACCCCTAATGAGCTGCATGAACATTGGGGTGAGTTGTATCACTGGTACAACATACCCCACCTGGCCTTGATACAACATGTACCACCCTCCCACATTGGAAAAAACGTCCTCGTGCTCAACAACCAGTAGCCAGCCGAGAAAATCCTTCTCACGCACGAAGCCTTAGAATCTACCCTTACCACTGCTACAGCGATCCTTTCGATTCGTGATCATCTGAAAGACAAAAACACACATTTCCTTACGACGAAATTTTACAGAATGACACCCCGAAAACACATTTTCTACACTCACCGCGAAACGCGCCAAGCCAAGCAGACGGCAGTATAAAGAAAGATGGCGGACCTCATGCCGCATCATCTGGTCGTGTCGGGAGCGCTATCTCTTGGATAGTTTTGGAAAAAATCGCTCTGATACAACTTGTCCATGATACAACTCTCCCCGCTCTCCCCTAAGATGATATAAGCTTGATAGTTTCTTCGGCAATAGAGATGCAGCGTGTACTTTGAAGTCATTGGTTTTGTCGTATCTCTGCGCTTGCAATGATGTACGTTTTGATCTTGACCTGACTCGGGTCAAGTTAAAGTTATCGTAGATTTGGCCTAGCAAGGTCATATATATATTATTCGACGCCGCTTGCGAAGAGAATTCCAAACGTGATAATTTCAAATAGTTTTCCTATAGCTCTGTGCTACGTCAGATGCTATGAATGACCTAATTTTTATTTCGAGAGATCCAAAACTCGAAATCGTTGACATAGAAGATTAAGAACCGGTACACTCCCGCTCAACCCTTCTCTATACCAAATTCAAAAAGTAATTTACCCTGTCAAAACAGAAGTGTGGATTTATATGTATTTGGGGTGCCCGGGCACCCCCCCCAATGAACCGGTAAGTTACGGTTAAAAATTCCTTAAAATTCAATTGTTTATAATTTTCAGGACTTTTAACTGGTTAAATTTGCTTCAGCAGGCCTGTGTGAGGGCCAAAACAAAGATAATTTCGTGCTATCTTTTCTTGCGTGATGGTTATTGGTATTCTTTCAAATTTGGGCACCCCGAATGATTTTCGAAAATCCACGCCCCTGTATCAAAATGTAGGTATCCCTATAAATACAGTTACTCCGCTAAAGCGAAGGTGGCTTAGGCCCCCGTCAATGAGCGTGTTAAATCGTACATGGAGAGTGTTTGATGGACATCCGGCAATCAATAACCTATCACCCAACGTTGTGATGCTGGTGGTGGATAACATAGGGGTAGGGCGAAATGACTGAACAGTTTTAGTGACACACATGGTTCTTTGTAAGGCAGTGTGCTCCAATCGTTAGGTAAAAGTCATAATTCGAAGCTGAGTGTGCTGATTTCGGTTATTTTAAAATTGTTCTTTATTCCTCAAGGACATTTTCAAATTTTCGATTTTTTAAACTCAGATACGCCAATAATTTTTGTCCCCATTTTGCATATTGCATAGCATTGACGGATATCAAATGAAAGCTCGCGCGCTGCAGGATACAACAGTGGTCCTCAAATCTGTGTATCGCATCTGTAGTTCGCGTGCTTGCTCTTGAACACGTGCATTCAGGGGCGCAGCCAGAGCTTTCGTATGGGGGGGCACACCAACTTTGAGGGGCACCCCGGGGAAAAAGGGCACTTTTTAACGTAACCTAAAAACTTACTATATCTTTGTTTATATAATTTTTTGGCATCTTTGGTTCAATAAAAATGCAAAGAAATCATTGACGGAGAAGGAAAACTCGATTAAAACCGAAAAAAGGAACAAAATATCACCAAAATGCCATGGAAGTAGCCAAAACACTACTTTTTTGGGACAGATTTAAGGACAGCCAACTCATGGAAGTACTTAACATCAGCGGAGCATATGATATATGTTACAATGTGCAGGTTAAGGCATATTGGAGTCGAAATTGTTTTCTTATGCCCACTGGTTTTGTCGTGACGAGTGAGCCCTGGCTGAACGCGGATAAGTTCCTTGCCTCCCACAATCGCCGTGGGACGAGGAGTGGCATAGTGTCTTTGGAAGAACACATTTTTGCTGCCGGAAAAATTTGGGAGATACCTTTTGAACTCGTTTATTAAGTTCCATATTCTCAAGGATCGGTCCCAGTTAAGAGTAAATAAAAGGTGAACAGGCCGGTGGTTTAGATGGGGATGGTGTGACAGGGCTGAAAATTGTAACAACTAGTTCTTCATTTAAATTAATTAGTAGAAATCCTGGTTTAGGGGACTGTGCTCTGAGCTCAGGGGCACATGCCTTTTTATCATCCCTTCCCAGAATCCACCAGTATAATAAGCAATTTATAAAACCTGGGGTGCCTAGGTATCACAAGCCGTTTTAGAGATTCCTCATTCCTCGTTAGCTCCGTTTTACAAGGGGAGTTTCCATTGTGTTCTTATTCCCCATCTATTCAAGACCAGCTCTGGGGCCCCCAAATGTGGATCGGAGGCCCCAAGAGCAGCTTCCCCCATCCCCCAGTTATGCCTCCAGGGACTAGACTAGCTCAGTGACCCCGCCCCGAAATGATGGGAGTTGGCCTTGTGTTATTATCTGTCTATTCAAGACCACCTCAGGGGCCCCTGATGTAGATCAGGCCACAGAGCAGCTCACGCTTCACCCAGGGACTAGACTAGCTCATTGGTCCCAGAGATGAGGTCATCAGACTAGCTCAATGGGCCACAGATAGGCTCATAGGGCCTTAAACCAGTTCAAGAAGCCCCAGAACAGTTTAAAGCGCCAGATCACCTCAGGGGGCCTCAAGCCAACTTAGGGGCTCTCACAAGCTCGGCGTCCAGACCAGCTCAGGGTACACTAAGAGCCTAGACCCACTCTTGGGACCCCAGATCAGTTCAGGGGCCTCAAGTCAGGTCAGGGGGCAAGATCAAGTCAGGGCCACTAAATCAGCTCAGAAATCCCTCACCAGCTCGGGGCCCAAGCAGTTCAAAAGCCCCAGAGGTGCTCAGGGGACACCAGATCGGCTCATAGGGCACCAGATCAGCCTAGCGGACAAAAAATCAGATCAGTGGTCCCGACCAGCTCGGGGCCCAGATCAGCTCGGGAATACCAGATTAAGTCAGGAGGCACTTAATCAGCTCAGGAGCCCCATACCATCAGGGGCCCTTATCAACCCCTGTTGGCCCAGCTCAGCTCAGGGCCTGGGAGCTGCTCAGGAAATCACGTTATCAACCCAGGAGGCTCAGGTCTGCTTAAAGGGCACCATACTAGCCATGGAGCACCAGACTAGCTCAGAGGGAGTCAGATGGGCTCAGGAGACACACTGATGACTCAGCAGGCACCAGATCGACTCAGGGGCATTAGTTAAGCTCAGGGGGAAGTATATCTGCTCAGGGTACACCAGATCGATCAGCACAGGGGGCATGTTCAAGTCAGGGGCACTAAATCAGCTCAGGGATCCCTCACCAGCTCGGGGCCCAATCAGTTCAAAAGCCCCAGAGCTGCTCAGGGGAAACCAGATGCCCATAGGGCACCAGATCAGCTCCGGGCACAAACAATCCGATCAGTGGTCCCCGACCAGCTCGGGAATACCAGATCAAGTCAGGAGGCACTTAATCAGCTCAGGAGCCCCATACCATCTCAAGGGCCCTCATCAGCCTCTGTGGGCCCAGCTCAGCTCAGGGCTTTAGATCTGCTCATGAAATCACGGAAGGAGGCCCAGTTCAGCTTAAAGCGCACCAGATCAGCTTAAAGGGCACCAGATTACTCAGGGGGGCATCAAATGGGCTCAGGAGGCACCAGATCGACTAAGTGGCATTAGTGCAGCTCAGGTGGCACCAGATCGATCCGCTCGGGGTCCAGATCAGCTCCCAGCCCCCCAGACTATGGCAGGAGCCTAAATCAGCTCAGGGAGCAACATAACAGCTCAGGGGAGACACAAGGTGGGCTCAGGGCCCACCAAACCAGCTCAGGGGGGGGACCAGACCATCTAAGGAGACATCAATAATCAGTTGAGGGGGCACCTAATCAGCTGAAGAGGCACCATATTGACTTAGGAGACAGAATCAACTTGGGGAGGCATGAGATCAGCTCGGGGGGCGTAGCGCCACCGTACTTCGCATACATTTGCTGTGATCATTTTTACAACTTTGGTGAAAATTTTAAGGTTAGGTCATCTCAGGTCAGGTCAACAGTACAGGTCAAGTGACCTGACCTCAACAAAAGTTTAAGATAGCGTAAGCCCGAACAGGGTGAAGTAATCCGATTAAAACTCGATGTCACATAATGGGCCAACCGATTTCTCTAAAATTTGTTCCGGTACTTTTATATCGAAGACCTCAGGTCAGGTACGAGCCATGACCTCTCCATTGGAAATGCATGGGAAAAAATGCTTTATGTGAATAACTTAGTAATGAATGGTGATAAAGCGTTTATTTTAACCGTTAAGATAACGCATAAATAACCGATAAAGCGTTATTAGATTTGCCTTGTCTTGGCGGTTCTAATAGTATACATTTTAATTCATTTGACCTTGACCTCACCTCAGGCCAGGTCAAATCCTTGATTTGACGTAGAAATGTCATATCATATAGCATTCGATTCGGCTTGCTGCGAGGATTCCAATGATTTAAATTGTTTTTCTCTATCTTTACTTGTTCACATGAAATGACAGAAAACCTTCATTTACATGTTATCCCTGTGACACCGTTTGCCGTTTTTCGCTGTCTAGCGTGGTTCTCAAGATCTTCGGGGGCGGTTACCTCCCGTCAAAGCGCAGGTGGCTCAAACCTCCGTCAATGCACGCAGTGGCGCAGCCGAGGGGGGCACAGGGGCACGTGCCCCCCCATCGGTGCCGGGGTGCCCTTTTGATTGCCAGGTGGTGTGCCCTCTTTGGGCCGTGCCGCTCGAAATTTAGTACCCTACGTCGTTGAGCCTAGATAGAACTAGACTGCATTTCGTGATTTAAGCTATTATTTGACAATTAAGTGCCTTTTTGGTTAGCTAGGGCATTCTGTATCCTTTCCAAGCACCCGGGAAGAGTATAGGCACGTAATCCGTTTCCAGATAATGCCTCATCGTCGCCAATAATCGTATGGGCAGAGCAAATCTGGTGCCCCTTGAGCTCATCTGGTGCCCCCTGAGCGCTGGTCTTGAACCCTGGAGCTGATCATGTGCCCTCTGAGCTGATCTGATGCCCTCGTAGTCAATCTGGTGCCCCCCTGAGAAAATAATTGTGCCTTCTGAATCTATATAATGTTCTCTGAGTTAGTCTGATGCCTCCGAGCTTGCCTGGTGCCCTATTAGCTGTTTTAGTGCCCCTTGAGCTGATCCGGGCCCCCTGAACTTATTTAATGCCTTCCGTAGTTTATCTACTGTCCAGGGCCGCAGCCAGGAGACACCGGGGGGCACGTGCCCCCATCGGTGCCGGGTGCCCTTTTGATTGCCAGGTGGTGTACCCCCTTTGGGCCGTGCCGCTCGAAATTTAGTGCCCTACGCCGTTGAACCTAGACGGAACTAGGCCGCATTTAGCGATTTCAACTATTGTTTGACAATTAAGTACCTTTTTGGTCACCTAAAACATTCTGTCGCCTTTCCAAGCACCCGGGAATAGTATAGGCACGTAATCCGTTTCCAGATAATGCCTCATCGTCGCCAATAATCGTACGGGTGGAGCTCATCTGGTGCCCCCTGGAGCTGATCATGTGCCCTCTGAACTGATCTGGTGCCCTCGTAGTCAATCTGGTGCCCTCCTGAGAAAATAAGTGTGCCTTCTGAGCCTATAAAATACTCTCTGAGTTAGTTTGATGCCTCCGAGCTTGCCTGGAGTCCTTTTAGCTGTTTTAGTGCCCCTTGAGCTGATCCGGGCCCCCTTAGCTTATTTAATGCCTCCCGGAGTTGATCTACTGTCCAGGGGTGCAGCCAGGAAGGCGGCACAGGGGGCACGTGCCCCCATCACTGCCGGGGTGCCCTTTTGATTGCCAGGTGGTGTACCCAATTTAGGCCGTGCCGCTCGAAATTTAGTGCCCTAGCCGTTGAACCTAGATGTAACTGGACCGCATGTAGCGATTGAAACTATTGTTGGACAACTTAAAGGGAGATACGCGAAAAAATTTTTATTGGCTAGATCAAAAGGTCACAAAAAGTTGTTTCAGAAGTCATATTCTCATTTTTGCGAATTCGGCCTCCAAATGCCTTAAAATTGATCTCAAAGTCAACATTTATAGACGACTTTATCGATACACTGCATATCGATGTATATGACGTACACACGGCTAGGGTTATCAATTTCTCTAAAAAATGGTCGTAATTTTCCTAAGCAGTGACTTGAAAGTTTTGAACCGATAAAGACAAAAAATTATTTCAGAATATCTACAGCCCAAAATAATATTATAATAGAAATATAGGATTTTTAAGTTATCACAACTGACCAATCAGAAGGCATAGCCAACTCAAAGGGGGGTCACGTGACCTTCCTGACGCAAAAGTTTCGTCATTTTGGGGATATTGCAGAAAACGGTTGAAGACCCGAGGACGCAGTGAGACATATATGAACGAAAAGAGACATATTTAATCTGTATTGAAGCAAGGGAAACAAAAGCATAGTTATATAGAGGATTTCGAAGATTTTGGTGCGAGTTGTTCTTGTATTCTCATGTTATCTTCCACAGGTAATAGTACAAATAGTATTTTGCAGAGCTGATGCAGAAGAAATCTTCTGTTTTGTGCCTCTTTTTTTCTTTGTACCACCGAGTATATGTGAATGGCTTCAGAAAAATAAAGCCCATCGGCCCATCCGCCGTGCTATCATAGTTAGCAAACCAATAGAGACACCATAGTTAGTTACAACAGTACTCTGAGCAAGTGCCATAAAACGTTGTTTTTCGTAAGAAAGCATAAGGGAAGGAGATTGTGGGATGTTGGTGTGCGATCATACATGTAGGTTCTGGAGAAACTATGATATTGTGCTAAGGTTGATGATGGATGGAATATTTTTTGTACCAACTGTAAGTGAACTCTGTGAGTATGCTTACTTTTAAAGATAGATGTTCTTTAATATTTGTCATTCTTAAAAGATAAGCAAGACATTTTTTGGGTTTGGCAACCTATGTGGCCCTTGAACCTTTTAAATTAAAGATTAAACAGAGCATTCAGATAGCTCAAATTAGACCTTAACATGCCTTGATCTATACACGTTTAGGTACTATGGCAAGCTCATCTCTTTTTTCTCCCGTATGCTAGGTGGGGGTAAATTTAGAAGTCTTATCCTTCCTCTATGTTGGAGATGTATGATGTGGGTAACAACAACTCTATTTTCTGTCCTCAATGATATTCTGGCTGGAGAATGTGGCTGGTTTCTTGAGGCATTTGGGGCAGCGCAGATCCTGCATATATCTGGAGGCATAAACTTGATTTCCAGAAGAAACTTTTGTTTTCAACCGGTGCACATATCCATTTTGGTGTGTGGGGAGGTCGCTGATCAATAATTGCCATTTTCTCTGTTCTCCTTTTCATTGCTTTGTATCAAACATGATATATGTTTTATATATATTCACCATTGTGGAAAGTATGGCAGCTGGTCAGAAGAGTCGCACCAGCCATCTAAAACTCTGGCACAAATTTGCACAGCCAGCCACCTAAATTCATACCAATCTGCAGTATACCAGGGAGAAAGCACCCATCCCTACCCTAGTGTGCAAAGTATGGCATTCTCTTCAAGATCTCGTTGGTTCGAGTGTACTTGGAGACAGGATCAAGTGGTGCAAAGTCAATCAACCTTGTGTGAATTTGTGAGACTGGTGCAAGAAAGGTGACACTGAAAACCAAACAAATATTGACTGAATGGTTATAAAGACTGAGGAGGGGGCTTGAAAAAGTCCTTAACTATCTCACTAATAAGAGAGACAGCATTGCATTGTGTGGGTAGGAATGAGAGTGTTTTTCCCTGGTAATATGACAGGTTAGTGTGAATTTTTGGTGGCTGTCGGTGCAAGAATTTCAGATGGCTGGTGCGGCTTGTCTGGCCTGCTGCCATACTTTGCAGACAGGTCCCTACCCACATGATGCAATTTTCCTTGTGTCTTTATAACCATTTTTCCATTATTTGTTTGGTTTTCAGCGTTACCTCCCTTGCACCAGTCTCAAATTTGCACCAGGTTAATAAAATTTGCACCACTTGTTCCTGTCTCCAGGGGCACTCACATTGACTAGGCCTAGTCAAAAGTACCATACTTGTAGCAAACAATGATTTTGTTGCTTCTTTTTCTGCTGTCACTTTTGTGTAATAACTTGAAATATAGTAATGTGATGGATAGCATTCTTATAAAACATTTTGGCCCTAAGCCAAGTTTGTGCTCACATTTAAGTCCTGGGAATTGAAGTCTTCCATTCCATATTTTTTGCCTGTCCTTTCCTAATGATTGTATGAATTTTTCAGGTGCTGCCAGTGGCTTAAGATCTGTGGATGGTCCCTCACTTCCTGAAGCTGCTGAGGAACCACATCTTGGACCAGGGTCTGAGGCTACTGGGTCCAGAGGCACCGGTAGTAGACAAGGGCCTCCCCCAGCAGCTTTTGGCAAAGGACAATGCCAAGCTTCTGCTTTGCCACGCCCTTCAGTTGAAGCATATAAAGGTATGGGCCATCAGTTTTGTGGATCAAACTTTTACTTGCGTTCTTTTTATATGTGCTGGACGTCAAATTTAAATCATTTGTATAGGATTTTAAATTATTCAGTGCTCGGGAGTGCACCTTTCCATTTGGTTTGTACCGTTTTTATTAATATACTGTGTACAATAGTATTTGCAGAGGCAAAATGGATTGCATTGCTATCAAATGAATCTCAGGTCACTCATCCGAATGAACATATCAATATATTTTTCACTGGCAACGGGAACATAGCAATAATTTTAGTGGTCCTCTTTTTAATAAAAGGACATTATGAACCTTCCCTGATAGGTGAAAATAGATTTAAAACAAATCTATAAATGTGTGAGAGCTGAACATGTTTCATCTTCTAATATCTGTTAAGTTGAACAATCATGATAAATGACTAGATTGTGAATATTTGACTAACTGTCAGTTATTCGCTCGATATAGCAAAATATCCAATAAAACTGTTCGTTTTGACAATCGCCCATCAGTTGATGATCGTCAGATGAAGTTTATACCACAAAATTTCCATCAGGTGACTGGCCAGGAGCGACAGCGAGTACGTCCAGCGGCCCAGATGCTCAGCGAGCGCGTGGGAAAGTGTCTACTCCACCTATTCGGTCAGCGCTTCGTCAAGCAGGCTCAGTTCGTCATCACCTGCGACGAGATGTTCGACACCTGCAACTTTCGGTGCTTCCTGGACGGCAAGGCTCATCGGTCAGCATTCGGCTTGGAGCACACCATCAATGCTCAGTATACTTCTCTGCTCGAGTTCATGCGGCTGATTCGGGACTCCCGAGTCGGATGCCAGAGCAGGTACCATTCCAGAACGGGTTCATCATGTCCTTAACAGCCCTGCGAGGTCTCCACAGCATGCTTCAGAACATCTACGGTGTCAAGTACTTTCTGACGTCTCGGGTGAATCAGGACATGGTAACAAACTTCTTCTCTCAGGTCAGGTGCTTGGGAGCAGGCAGCACCCACCCAACGGCGGTGGAGGCGAAGACTCGTGTTCTCATGCTAAACCGCATGCTGATGGAGCCCCAGTCTCGCTGGAAGAAGAAGAATCAACATACCTGAGTGCGGCTACCCTGCAACTGGACACCCCCCCCGACAGTCATTACTGAAGAGCTGGATGACATCGCTGCTGTGTGATCAGATGGAGAGGGTGCAGCCGTGCCCCGCTCCACCGGTACTGGACAACCCGGAGCAGGACTGGCTGGACGAGGATGACCAGGACGACGCCGCGGAACGAGCTGCTCCGTCAGCAGGGGACGCGAACCAAAAACTTTGTAAGCAGGCACCGGCCTACGTGGCGGGCTTTGTTGCTGCAAAATGCAAACCTGTGGACAGCTCTCTCTGATACATATCATCGACCGTGCCTGTAGTAGATGAAAGTGGGGAACTGGAGTGGTTGCAACGTCTCAATCGGGGTGGCCTCACAATACCAAGTGAAAAGTGGCTTAGGCAAGTAGGGGAGCTAGAGGTTTTAGTTTGTGATATGCATGGACCAAGCGACATCGATAGGAAACCAGGATTCATTCGCCGTTTGACTTCTGATGTGCTGGTTAAATTCCCGGACCTTCACGAAAAGGTAGCGCGAAAGTACGCGGTGACGAGAACACACATGCGGCTGAAGTGGCTGCAACGGTTGTATGCGGAGGGGAAGCGAAAGGCAAGGGCAGAACAGAAAAGTCGTCGGGAAATGAAGAGAATGCGTTACTACATTTAGTAAAAGTGATTGAGTAGTATCCTCAGGTAGCCAGCTATTATTGATAATACTGTATCTGCACCCAGTTCGTATACTAATCGGGCGTTTACCCGCTGTAGCGCCGCGTCAGAGGTACGAGTCGGTGATTGATAAAGGATTATTTATATATTTTAGGAACGTGCATTGATCTATATATCTATGATAGAAGTGATAACAGTTGTATGTACGTTTGGTTTTTTACATGTGTTTTTTGTGATTTGGATGTCCCTTGCGCAAAAACATTTAAAAACCTAAAAAATAGCGGGGAGTGGTGTGGCCCATAATATTTGCTATACATTGTTCTTCTTTGTTTTTCTTCGTAAAGTAAATGGGCACATGGGAAAGGGAAGGGCACTCCTGCATACCCAACAATGGGCAGGGGCAAAATTTTATGCGTGATCTGTACATTTTGTGTTGCGTAGTTTGTTGCCGCCCTAAACTTATCAGTTATGTATGCTAGTCAAATCAAACTGTTGGCTTCCCTGTTATGTATAGTAGTGTGACCTTTGTACACAGTGTCCTATTTTTGGTGCATCTGAACGAGAAGTGAAGTATTCGTCATATATTTATCGTGACGAACGGCTCAGTGGCTGAGACTGCGTAAGTGCGCAAACCATGAAAGAATACGTGTGGAAATGAACGCGACACCACACAAAACATGTGCACGGCGTTACGATTTCGTTTAGCATTTGTATACCGTCGATTCTCTGCTCACCTATATCATGATTAAATGTATGATTATGGATTGCGATATTTCATTTGGAAATGTCTGCCGAGATGGTGCTGAATTAAATAGTCTTTCCGAAAAATTGCGCTCAATGTGATGTCAAAGGAGCTTCTTCGCTGCCGTGATGAATATAAATCACTGCATTGGTACATAAATTTTGTTCCACGGTATTTACCTAAGCATTTTAACACAAATTATATCGTTTTCTGGTGAAGTTGCTAGATCTTCGAAAGAAAATGCCTCCCACGTTTGTTGTCTTGTGCCCTGATTTAGCTTGAAAAATTTGAGAAAATGCCTGAAAATAAATATCCATTGAAAAATGTTTCCGCTGAACATATGGCTGATAGTTATGTTAACACGCGCATTGACGGGGGCCGGTACCCGCCCCCTCGGGTTTTTCGGAGACAGCAGAAAAACGGCGGCGGGTAGCGCCGCCGTACTTGGCATACATTTTCCCTCATCATTTTTACAACTTCTGTGAAAATTTTAAGGTTAGGTCATCTCAGGTCAGATCACCAGTACAGGTCGTGACCTGACCTCAAAAAAGTTTAAGATAGTATAAGTCGGAGCAGGGTGAACTTATCCGATTGAAACTCATCACATAATGGGCCCACCGAGTTCTCTAAAATATTTTCCGGTATTTTTGATATCGATGACCTAAGGTCAGGTACAAGGCATGACCTCTCCGTTGGAAATACATGGGGAAAATGTTTTTACTGAATAAATCAGTAAGGGATGGTGATAAAGCGTTCATTCTAGTTGCATTAGACTCACCTTGTTCTTGCGGTTCTAATAATATAAATTTTATATAATTTGACCTTGACCTGACCTCAAGTCAGGTCAACTCCTTGATTTGACCTAGCAAGGTCAAATCATATATCATTCGATTCGGCTTGCTACGAGGATTCCTATAGTTTAAAAGAAGTTTTGCTCTATCTTTACTTGTTCAGATGTAATGGCCGAAAACCTTCATTTATATGTTATCCCTAGGACGGCCAGTGTGCAAAGTATGACATTTTTGACGAGATCTCGTTGGTGCGAGTGCACTTGGGGACAGAAGCGAGTGTGCGAATTTTACCAACCTGGTGCGAATTTGTGAGACTGGTGCAAAGAAGGTGACACTGAAAACCAAACAAATAATGGCTAGGTGGTTATAAAGATACAGGAGGGGGCCTTATGAAAAGTCCTCAACTAACTAATAAGAGAGATAGCATTGTATCTTGTGGGTAGGAATGGGTGCGTTTTTCTCCCTGGTATATGGAAGATTGGTGCGAATTGTTGGTGGCTGGCGGTGCGAGAATTTTAGATGACTGGTGCGACTCGTCTGGCCTGCTGCCATACTTCGCAGACTTGTAGGACGGCATGTTTCAACCTCTCGTGACCTTAAATGTGACCTGACCAAAAATGGTTCAAATATTTTCGATAAAGAAATAGATGGGCTACCCAACGCTTTACCGTTTTTCGCTACCTACCGTGGTTCTCGAGATCTTAGGGGGGCGGGTACCCACCCCCCTCGTCAAGGTGAAGGTGGCTCAGACCCCCGTCAAAGCGCGTGTTAAATTAGGAGACATTAAAATTGTAGTGAAAAATTCCCGCAAGGTCATTTTCATTTCCGCTGGGGGCTAGAGGGTAAGATGCTCCAACGACAGAACACTTGTGCCAATGAGCGCCGCCACGGCACCTAGAATTATGGGGGGGGGCAAACCCATTTCTGCCTCTCCTAGGTGGGAACTAATATTTTTTGCTCTACAGACCTTGTGTAAATATCTCTTTCAGTGCTTGTCAGACCTAGTATAAAGCTACATCTCCAAGAACATGATCGCTCTCAGGGGCGAGGGGGAGCAAATATTTCTTACTCTACAGATCTAGCGTAAACACTTTTCAAAAATTTCTCCGGCGTTTTGGGGGGCCAAAAGATAGTTTGGTCCCCCTCCAACGCTTTGGGGGGCGATGGTCCCTCCGATACACATTTGGTCCCTCCGATACACATCAACTCTACAGCACAACCCCTGGCCATCCTCGGCGCTAATAGATTCTGATCTAAATGCACCTTTTTCCCCCTACAATAGAAAACCTGGATCAGCCATTGTATGTTTCTGTTCAGAGCACCATAGTCTACACACTTGAAACACTAAAAACGGGTCTTCACTCATACGCGTCGGAAAAAGGGGGGCCAGGGGGACCTGGCCCCCACTTTTCGGCCAAAAATTTCCTGATCTCAGTAAAAATTAGGGAAACCGGACATTCTTATATCCAGCCACTGCGGAAGGCTACGAGGAGCCCAAATTCGAAGAGTTTTTGGTCCTGATGTTGAAAGTTTTTGTCAGCATCAGGTTGAAGTTTGGCTGCCCCCCCCACTTTTTTTCCGGTTGCGACACTTATGTCTTCAATGTCCTTACTTTACCAAGCCGAGCCCATTACAGCCTTCGGGGTACCGCCGGACAGATTTTCATCTCTAGTTGGGTTCTAAAGTGACTCAACGGCAATTTGCATTACTCCCGGCCGGCTCCTGGGTTTGTTTTGCAAAACTCGAACAGAGGTGTGTTGAACTGCTGGCAACCTACAAACTCTTTTGTGGTGCGCAGGAGCAATTCTGCATATTACGGGCTCGCTGCGCATATTTTTTTCATACAATGAACTCTACATACACGGAGTAGAATAGTGACGATTTCTGACACATTTGGAACCTTCGATGGTTGTGTATCCTAAAAAGCCTATTTCTACCGTTTTGAATTAAGTTGTAACAATTAAATATTTTTAATTTTCTTGAAACATAGTTTCAAGACAATTTTTAAGGAAATATTGCGTTTTTTTAATATCCAGAGAAGTTCAGTTTCTTCGATCCAATATTTTCATCTCTTTTACGATTCATAAGCGGTGCAGCTGAAACATTTTCGGCGCATGGTTGATGTTCTGTAAAAAAGAAGGAAGGGCAGTGGAAGGAAATTGATTATTTATTCGTTGTTGATATATGTGGCGTGGTTGCTGCCCATTTTTCATAATTGTGATCGATATGCGTATGTTTTTCTTTTCGGGATATATGTGTTATCATTCTCTTTTGTACAGGACAAAGCCGTGGAAATTGTGTATCCGAATTTTGGCGTTATGGTCATATTTTTTAAGAGCTTTCACAGAATTGCATAGTAAGTGCAGGCAAAAATCTTCCTTATTTTATACCCTGCCAATATATTTAGGGAATAAAATGTTAAGATTTCCATATATTGACATGGAATGAGAAAGTCAAACAGGCTTCACCAGTTCTTATGAGTAGGGTGGAAACTTGCAACATTTTCCACACTAGTTCCACCTGCAAATGTAAATTGAAATAATGAATTCCAAACCAAGAATTTTTCTGGAGTGCAGACACAAAAAATTAGAACCAAACCCAGGGCGCTCTATGGGCTTGCCAGGCTAGTGCACCCCTAAGCCCAAATAACTACAACTTAGAACCAAACCCTGAGCATTGTGTTGATTGACACATGTAATAATCTACTTCCATTTACACTTGGCTGGAAGGGCTTGTTTATTATTTTGTGACTGGTGCTCATTATTCTGGTTTTAGAACTATACATAGCTGTCATGCTCTAGTCACAATTGTAGTTGACTTTTTGATTGGGCAGCTGGAGTGTCTGAATTTTTTTCAATTGATTGTTTTGTTATTTATTAGCACTACTTGAATGCTGAATGATGATATATTATATTTGTGTATGCATGCTTGATCAATATGCATGCTTATTCTCTACAAAAATTTTTGTAAATAGTGTGTAGATTAGCGATAGTTTCCAATACGTTTAGGACGTTTGGCACTTTTTCCCTCAAAATCACAAATTCACCATTTTGATTCCAATAATGAAAAGAAAATAATTTTGCTACTTGCTATCATTATAAGGTAAAGTTTTGGATGCATATGGAATGCTTGGTGCTGTTTTTCCCTGAAAAGTTCTGATTTGCTATTTTGGCTCCAATAAATAAAACAAAATTGTATTTCTATGTATGTAAGGTAGCATGACAACATAATTGTCCAAAATATTATTTTTTAAGATTTGGGGAGCTCTATTACCATGATGAGATGTCTATCTCTTGTATGACTCATAAATGGCACAATGAGAGTTTCTCAAATCAGTGGCTGATCCAGGGGGGCAACAAAGGAATTTGCAACCCCTAAATAGAAAAGCTTGGGGAAAAACTGTTTTCCCCTGCCCCCAAAGCTGTTGACCTCTTTTGCCCCAACCCATTTTTAGTTTAAAAGCAAGGTTTTGGTGCTTCTAAACTTAACTTCAAACAGAACCACTATACTTAAGCATAAAATTTGGTCTTGGAGAAAGCATAAAATTTGGTCTTGGAGAGCAAAAAGAAGCCTCTTGTGCCCACATCTTTCACTCTGAGACATTTTTAAAGAAATCAGTAGTATTTTTCTCATCAAATTTTGGGTTTACCTCGAGAACCTACCATCCAGTTAGATTGTGGCAAAGTGTTTCACTGTGTGACTCTTCTGTTTGGGCTTGCCCCCAAACCTACCTGCTAGATCTGCCACTGTCTAAATTATTTTTCAGCACTCCTCTGATTTTGATGTTTCGATATGGCCAAGGTATATCGATATAGGTGGAGCTGCGCTCAAAAATATCGATAATATTTGCAGATTATCCTAGAAATATAATTGAACTGGTTCAATTATGGTGTGGTATTTAAGTTTTTCCCTAGAAATGTAGGCAAAACTTTTTGAAGTTCAAATATGTACACAGTCGTGAAATTGTTTTCACAGAAAGTGGAGGGTGAGACCTAACTCCCAAATCAGGTAGCAATTGGCTCCAATCTTTTAATGCCCAAATGTGTAGGCATGCATTTTTTCAGGCAAATGTTTAGCACTTCATGTGTACTTCAGTTTCTCCGGGGCGTGTCATTTCTCTTCATAAAATAAAAAAGGCGTTTTCCTCAATTTAATTTTCAATTCAGGCCAAAATGAAGTGCTGGTGAGGCCGAAAAAATATTAAAAGGTACGTTCTCCGTCTAAAATTTTAGGATTTTAGGGCACTGCATGTGTCGGTAGTATGGTGATAGCAACCAAAATCCGACATAAGGGACTCGGTCCCAGGTGGTGGATACAAGGGGGTTAGGGGCTGAAGACCTAAGGTTTGCTTACCTGACTCGGGGCTTGTGTTCTCCGACAGGGTTGGCCGTCTCACGCCGTGTCCGTTGACAGTAGCTGGTTGAGCCATCGAAGTCCGCCGGAGCGACTTCGAGAAGCAAACCGCGGCCATCGATACCATCAGTGCATCGACAGTTCTGCCGCCGTGATAAGGCGGTACAGTGGTGATAAAGACGAAGATAAGGAGTGCTACGGCGGTGCAACGGTGATAAAGGCGAAGATAAGGTTCGACAAAGTGAATTGATTTTTTAATCATACCTTCTGAGATCGCCACAATCGTGCGCTCACCCTTGCACCCGCATTGCAACCTGATTAGTGACCTGATAACGCCATATGGTTGGGATGATATGCCAGGGCCTCCTCACATGGTGCTAAAGGTCACAGGTCAAGGACCTAACAGTATTTTCAATGCCATTGACTCAAGTGGTTCTGGTCAGATGTGTCATCCAGTCGGATGCATATTTTGTCATGACGTCAGAGTTAGAGGGAATGTGACACCTTGATGGAATCCTGGAATTTAGTGCAATTAGGGGTACTTTTACCTGAAAATCATAGAAGCGACCATGATTTCTCTGAAAACGCACAATAAGTTCAATATTTTGATTTTTTAAATGCTCCTCTAGGGAAAGAAAAGTATCTGCCTGTGGATGTCATGATCTGGCAAACACTACCATATTAAATACGTTTCATGGGCTTCGATTGGCTGATACTCACAGTGATGTCAGCATATGTCACACCAAAAGCTATGATAACTGTAGCCTGCTGCTAAGGGTACATGAGGGGTACATTTCAGGTAGGTTTTAGCTTTTTTCTACGGAAATCTTGAGTTCCAAGACAAATGATACATTGAGTACGGCGTTTACCGACTTCCTTTACAACCTGGCCAGCACAGTGCCCAGCACGGCTTAGTTTTGACATGGCCTCGCTTGACATTTCCATTACTCATTGCGTTTTGAGCTGTCTAGCTGGCTTCACCTACCATACGGTTTTCACCCGCAGAATCCCGGTCTCATATCTGGCCATTTGCGACATTTTCTTCCAGTACGATTTGGTTTGCATTGTTTGCTTCATCATTGACCACATTTTAGTTGTTTGGCAAATTATTCAGAAGTGGATGTAACCTTGTACCGCTCGCAGCTATATTTTCACTGAACGACCTTCCGTTTGTGTTCCCGGCATTTGCTTGAGAGCCTGATGATGTGATTGATGCGAAGCTTATTGTTTGTTTCTGTCAATGATGAGCACTCGATTATTACGCCCCGACTTCGATAACTCGATAACCTTTCCTGCGGACAGCGACTTCGATTACGATAAGTACATTGAGCAATATTCCCCGTGGAATATTGTCCGTTTGTTGTGCCGAGCAAGAATTGTTGGTTGGAATATATATATTGACTCTTATTGTTATCGTTTCATCTGGCCGTTTATGCGAGCTATCGTTATGAGATATATCAAAGAGACAAAGTGCACCGGTGTCCCAATCCCCTCCATTCGGCACCGACGTCCACAGCATCCACTATCTCGCCTCATTATCGGCCTGCATTGTGATACGCAACTTCGTTTTGTTATCTTCGTTCAATACCGCTTCAGCGTGGAGAAACTCGCATTAAACAGTCATATCGTTGACTTAACTATATTGGAAAATATTCATAAACAATGGAAACGACATAACCAGCTCCTTCTGATGGTATATCAGATATAATGTATGTCACAGCAGGGGCATGTAGTTTTAGAAAGATTGAGGGTGCCCAAAATTCCAACCATGTTTTCACCACTATATTAAAACTGATAGTATAGAATGAAGCTTGTTTTGGAATTCCCACAGATCTATTGCACCGCCTAGACCAGTTAAAAAATCTTAAAATAAAAAGCACAAACTTGAACATTTTAAGATCGCTTCGAGGTTTAACTAGAGATACCCCAAAGGTACCAATCCACAACACTGCACCATAGATGGCAGAAACTAGTATTAGACGCGCCTACTTTTTTTTCATACAGACCACAGAAAAAAATGACACTTTAAACAAACACACTTTAAATAAACACACTACTATCGCTTTGCATCATCCTTTTGAGCTTAGCTCAATCTTCCCGACATTTTTCGTCCTGCTGTGTACATCCTGAGTTATTTTTCGCGGACGCTGGGCCGCCACGGTCATTTTCGTTTCGTCCGGGTTTTGAAGGATCTTACTCCTTTTGAGGAGAACAAAAAAACACAAAGCCAGATCGGATGAGAAGGGAGGTTGCTGGAGCACGGCAATTTCTTTACCAGATAGGGTGCTGAGGGCTTGGAGAAGCTTTACCACAGTTTTAGGATGCCCAGGGTATTGAGCAGGCATAGACGTTGTCATCAGTCGGCGATGAAGGTGGGAGTAATTTCCTTGTCACAGCTCCCACTTTTTCTTGCCGATCGAACGAGATGTTTCCTACTCTCGACAGAACATACTTCATAATATTTAGTTTCAGTCAATACACTGAGGATAAAGGCAAACAACATCGCCTCGATGATAACGGCACCAACCCGGTACTACGCACTCATTAACTCAGCTATCGGTGTTGCCATTCGGACAAAAGTGTGAGCGTTGGCCAGGACGGCACTACGGGAGTGCAGGCGAGTCCCCCATCCAGAAAGTCGGATCACGCGTTACTCACAATATTGCAGCGGGAGAAAGCTCATTGTAAAAAGAACCAGTACTGGAATACTATCGCTATCAGACGGTGCGGCACGAAGCTGCGGTCACAGACTTGGGAGTCTACGCAGACGGTGATACCGTCCGTTTCATGTCCGGAGTTTTCCAAAGCTGACCAAAGGGAGAACATCTCGGCGCGGTGGCGGGAGCACAGCCGTCCGAATGTGGTCTTGTGCCCAGCCAGTCGGCAGTTTTGTAATTCGAAGGCGGAGTTCTTCCGTATTCTTAGCAATCTGCTGTTTATGGCCACAGTTGAGAAAAGAAATCATAGTTATCGAGCTTCGTGCCGGCTCAAGACTCGCACGTACCCCGGTACCTCGATCTTACTCCACAGCCTCACACCTGGTGGGAGAAAGAAAAGTCAGAAAGGAGAAGACTGGAGCAGTGGTGTCGAATTTGATCTGCCTCTTAATCCTATCATACGAGTTCTGAATAGCTAAGGAGTGCATTTTGGAAATGTTTTGACTTATAATTAAATTGACTAGGCCTGATCTTGTTGAAGCTGGGTTCATATATTCAGTTCAGAAATGTATTCGATTAGGATAATTTTGCATATACTTTATTTAACCTGCACAGATATTCGTAAAGTGACAGATAACACGCGCACTGGATGGGGAGGGGCTCAGAGCCCTCCCCCACCTATTTTCCGAGATGACCGGAGAACCATTCGTAGCCAAGAAAACGATATTCGGTCTCATTTGGAAGAATTCAACACCGTGTCAGTTGATGAAAGAATTTGGAAAATCGGTCGCAAGCATGTTTACTTATAGGATTTCTGTGTGTGTGTGTGTGTGTGTGTGTGTGTGTGTGTGTGTGTGTGTGTGTGTGTGTGTGTGTGTGTGTGTGTGTGTGTGTGTGTGTGTGTGTGTGTGTGTGTGTGTGTGTGTGTGTGTGTGTGTGTGTGTGTGTGTGTGTGTGTGTGTGTGTGTGTGTGTGTGTGTGTGTGTGTGTGTGTGTGTGTGTGTGTGTGTGTGTGTGTGTGTGTGTGTGTGTGTGTGTGTGTGTGTGTGTGTGTGTGTGTGTGTGTGTGTGTGTGTGTGTGTGTGTGTGTGTGTGTGTGTGTGTGTGTGTGTGTGTGTGTGTGTGTGTGTGTGTGTGTGTGTGTGTGTGTGTGTGTGTGTGTGTGTGTGTGTGTGTGTGTGTGTGTGTGTGTGTGTGTGTGTGTGTGCGTGTGTGTGTGTGTGTGTGTGTGTGTGTGTGTGTGTGTGTGTGTGTGTGTGTGTGTGTGTGTGTGTGTGTGTGTGTGTGTGTGTGTGTGTGTGTGTGTGTGTGTGTGTGTGTGGGTGCGTGCGTGCGTGCGTGCGTGCGTGCGTGCGTGCGTGCGTGCGTGCGTGCGTGCGTGCGTGCGTGAGAGAGACAGAGACAGAGACAGAGACAGAGACAGAGACAGAGACAGAGACAGAGACAGAGACAGAGACAGAGACAGAGACAGAGACAGAGACAGAGACAGAGACAGAGACAGAGAGAGAGAGAGAGAGAGAGAGAGAGAGAGAGAGAGAGAGAGAGAGAGAGAGAGAGAGAGAGAGAGAGAGAGAGAGAGAGAGAGAGAGAGAGAGAGAGAGAGAGCAGTGAGCAGTAAAGGAAAACAAACAACAAAATCAAGGAAGACATAAAACAAAAGACAAATGAACAGATCAAATCCAAAATAAACAATGAAATAAGACATCAACGCAGTTGGTATTGGCAGCACCCAACTTAAAGGGAGATAGTTACTGCTTACGATAAATAGGACCGGTTTTTAGAGAAATTGATAGCCTCACCCAGGGGTACATAATTTAAGCAGATAAGAGGTGTACCAGTAAAGTCGTCTAGAAACGTTGACTTTGAGAGTGATTTAAGGCGTTTGCAGGCCAAATTCACGAAAATGAGAAAAGGACTACTGAAATAAATTTTAATGACCTTTTGATCTAGCCATTAAAAAATTTCGCGTTTCTCCCTTTAAGTGAAAGTGGTGGTCAAAACAGAAAACACAGGCAAAAATATGGAGAGAACATAAGCATTCATTGAAATACACCTAGAAATGAAAGAAAGGCAGTGACACTTTTTTAGCCTAGTATTAAGTATGTAGTTTATTAGTTTAAGTTTAATCTCCTTTAAAGGGAGATACGCGAAAAAATTTTTATTGTGGTTTCTTGATATTTGAAAAATCCTGATCCTGAAACCAATAATCATTTTTGCATCTTCGACCAATTTTTGGGAGGCCACATCATAATTATTGAAATATTTATCAATACCAGTCAGAATATTAAACCCAGCACTCTATCACTAGCCAGGGACAGTCTTTTCTCGTTGCCATGGTTACTAAAATTGTGTTTTGATGTTTCTCATATTATATATTTGTATTCAGAATGTATTTTTACACTTTTTTAGTTATTAATTTTACAAATTTATCCCACAATAAAGATTTGAAAAAAATTTAAACCTCTACCTACGGTCCGACCCGAACTAACCGGAAATGTGTTCGGCTGCAGGCGGACTGGCAGGTTTTTTCTGCAACGCGCACGCGCAATATCGTACTTTATAGAATGCAGACGGCAGCGAGCGCATATTTTTTTCATACAATGAATTTTACATACACGGAGTAGAATAGTGACGATTTCTGACACATTTGGAACCTTCGATGGTTGTGTATCCTAAAAAGCCTATTTCTACCGTTTTGAATTAAGTTGTAACAATTAAATATTTTTAATTTTCTTGAAACATAGTTTCAAGACAATTTTTAAGGAAATATTGCGTTTTTTTAATATCCAGAGAAGTTCAGTTTCTTCGATCCAATATTTTCATCTCTTTTACGATTCATAAGCGGTGCAGCTGAAACATTTTCGGCGCATGCTTGATGTTCTGTAAAAAAAGAAGGCTAGGCAGCGGAAGGAAATTGATTTATTGGTTGCTGATATATGTGGCGGTGGGTGCTGCCTTTTTTCATAATTGTGATCGAAATGCGTATGTTTTTCTTTTCGGGATATACGTGTTATCATTCTCTTTTGTACAGGACAGAGCCGTGGAAATTGTGTATCCGAATTTTGGCATTATGGTCGTATTTTTAAGAGCTTTCACAGAATTGCATAGTAATTGCAGGTAAAAATCTTCTTCCTTATGTTATACCCTGCCAATATATTTAGGGAATAAAATGTTTAGATTTCCATACATTGACACAGAATGTGAAAGTCACACAGGCTTCAGTAGTTCTTATAAATATGGTTGAAACGTGCCATATGTTCCATACTAGTACTTCCACCTGCAAATGTAAATTGAAATAAGGAATTCCAAACCAATAATTTTTCTGGAATGCTGACATAACAAAATTAGAACCAAACCCTCAGCACTGTGTTGATTGACCTATGTATTAATCTCTCTTAATTCACACTTTGCAGGGATAGTTTGTTTATTATTTTGGGGCTGGTGCTCATTATTCTGGCTTTAGAACTATGCAGAGCTGTCATGGTCTAGTCAGAATTTTGATTAACTTTGTAATTTGCTGCTCTGCCATGCAAAGGAAAAAGGGTAGTACCAATGTATTAGCAATGAGAATTGCCCTTTCACAACAGCACTGGAGCATATACTTATCTTCCTACTTTGAAATTTGTATACATTTAGTAGAATAGTGATGGCCTCTGACTCATTCAGAACCTTGAATAGTTGTCGGTCTTAAATAAGCATGTATTTGCTGTTGTAAATTAATCAACAGAATTATTTTACCTTTGTTCATTTTGAAACATGGTCCAAAGACAAGCTTGTGCTAAATTTTGCATTCAGTCTACATATATATATATATATATAATCTACCTTATGTGGGCCCCTAACTTTGACCTTCTCATTAAAGTCTACTTCCTCTTAAAGTCTTTACTTAGTTAACTTAAACTAATAAACTACATACTTAATACTAGGCTAAAAAAAAGTGTCACTGCCTTTCTTTCATTTCTAGGTGTATTTCAATGAATGCTTATGTTCTCTCCATATTTTTGCCTGTGTTTTCTGTTTTGACCACCACTTTCACTTAAAGGGAGAAACGCGAAAATTTTTTAATGGCTAGATCAAAAGGTCATTAAAATTTATTTCAGTAGTCCTTTTCTCATTTTCGTGAATTTGGCCTGCAAACGCCTTAAATCACTCTCAAAGTCAACGTTTCTAGACGACTTTACTGGTACACCTCTTATCTGCTTAAATTATGTACCCCTGGGTAAGGCTATCAATTTCTCTAAAAACCGGTCCTATTTATCATAAGCAGTAACTATCTCCCTTTAAGTTGGGTGCTGCCAATACCAACTGCGTTGATGTCTTATTTCATTGTTTATTTTGGATTTGATCTGTTCATTTGTCTTTTGTTTTATGTCTTCCTTGATTTTGTTGTTTGTTTTCCTTTACTGCTCACTGCTCTCTCTCTCTCTCTCTCTCTCTCTCTCTCTCTCTCTCTCTCTCTCTCTCTCTCTCTCTCTCTCTCTCTCTCTCTCTCTCTCTCTCTCTCTCTCTCTCTCTCTCTCTCTCTCTCTCTCTCTCTCTCTCTCTCTCTCTCTCTCTCTCTGTCTCTGTCTCTGTCTCTGTCTCTGTCTCTGTCTCTGTCTCTGTCTCTGTCTCTGTCTCTGTCTCTGTCTCTGTCTCTGTCTCTGTCTCTGTCTCTGTCTCTGTCTCTGTCTCTGTCTCTGTCTCTGTCTCTGTCTCTGTCTCTGTCTCTGTCTCTGTCTCTGTCTCTGTCTCTGTCTCTGTCTCTGTCTCTGTCTCTGTCTCTGTCTCTGTCTCTGTCTCTGTCTCTGTCTCTGTCTCTGTCTCTGTCTCTGTCTCTGTCTCTGTCTCTGTCTCTGTCTCTGTCTCTGTCTCTGTCTCTGTCTCTGTCTCTGTCTCTGTCTCTGTCTCTGTCTCTCTCACGCACGCACGCACGCACGCACGCACGCACGCACCACACACACACACACACACACACACACACACACACACACACACACACACACACACACACACACACACACACACACACACACACACACACACACACACACACACACACACACACACACACACACACACACACACACACACACACACACACACACACACACACACACACACACACACACACACACACACACACACACACACACACACACACACACACACACACACACACACACACACACACACACACACACACACACACACACACACACACACACACACACACACACACACACACACACACACACACACACACACACACACACACACACACACACACACACACACACACACACACACACACACACACACACACACACACACACACACACACACACACACACACACACACACACACACACACACACACACACACACACACACACACACACACACACACACACACACACACACACACACACACACACACACACACACACACACACACACACACACACACACACACACACACACACACACACACACACACACACACACACACAGAAATCCTATAAGTAAACATGCTTGCGACCGATTTTCCAAATTCTTTCATCAACTGACACGGTGTTGAATTCTTCCAAATGAGACCGAATATCGTTTTCTTGGCTACGAATGGTTCTCCGGTCATCTCGGAAAATAGGTGGGGGGAGGGCTCTGAGCCCCTCCCCCATCCAGTGCGCGTGTTATCTGTCACTTTACGAATATCTGTGCAGGTTAAATAAAGTATATGCAAAATTATCCTAATCGAATACATTTCTGAACTGAATATATGAACCCAGCTTCAACAAGATCAGGCCTAGTCAATTTAATTATAAGTCAAAACATTTCCAAAATGCACTCCTTAGCTATTCAGAACTCGTATGATAGGATTAAGAGGCAGATCAAATTCGACACCACTGCTCCAGTCTTCTCCTTTCTGACTTTTCTTTCTCCCACCAGGTGTGAGGCTGTGGAGTAAGATCGAGGTACCGGGGTACGTGCGAGTCTTGAGCCGGCACGAAGCTCGATAACTATGATTTCTTTTCTCAACTGTGGCCATAAACAGCAGATTGCTAAGAATACGGAAGAACTCCGCCTTCGAATTACAAAACTGCCGACTGGCTGGGCACAAGACCACATTCGGACGGCTGTGCTCCCGCCACCGCGCCGAGATGTTCTCCCTTTGGTCAGCTTTGGAAAACTCCGGACATGAAACGGACGGTATCACCGTCTGCGTAGACTCCCAAGTCTGTGACCGCAGCTTCGTGCCGCACCGTCTGATAGCGATAGTATTCCAGTACTGGTTCTTTTTACAATGAGCTTTCTCCCGCTGCAATATTGTGAGTAACGCGTGATCCGACTTTCTGGATGGGGGACTCGCCTGCACTCCCGTAGTGCCGTCCTGGCCAACGCTCACACTTTTGTCCGAATGGCAACACCGATAGCTGAGTTAATGAGTGCGTAGTACCGGGTTGGTGCCGTTATCATCGAGGCGATGTTGTTTGCCTTTATCCTCAGTGTATTGACTGAAACTAAATATTATGAAGTATGTTCTGTCGAGAGTAGGAAACATCTCGTTCGATCGGCAAGAAAAAGTGGGAGCTGTGACAAGGAAATTACTCCCACCTTCATCGCCGACTGATGACAACGTCTATGCCTGCTCAATACCCTGGGCATCCTAAAACTGTGGTAAAGCTTCTCCAAGCCCTCAGCACCCTATCTGGTAAAGAAATTGCCGTGCTCCAGCAACCTCCCTTCTCATCCGATCTGGCTTTGTGTTTTTTTTGTTCTCCTCAAAAGGAGTAAGATCCTTCAAAACCCGGACGAAACGAAAATGACCGTGGCGGCCCAGCGTCCGCGAAAATAACTCAGGATGTACACAGCAGGACGAAAAATGTCGGGAAGATTGAGCTAAGCTCAAAAGGATGATGCAAAGCGATAGTAGTGTGTTTATTTAAAGTGTGTTTGTTTAAAGTGTCATTTTTTTCTGTGGTCTGTATGAAAAAAAAAGTAGGCGCGTCTAATACTAGTTTCTGCCATCTATGGTGCAGTGTTGTGGATTGGTACCTTTGGGGTATCTCTAGTTAAACCTCGAAGCGATCTTAAAATGTTCAAGTTTGTGCTTTTTATTTTAAGATTTTTTAACTGGTCTAGGCGGTGCAATAGATCTGTGGGAATTCCAAAACAAGCTTCATTCTATACTATCAGTTTTAATATAGTGGTGAAAACATGGTTGGAATTTTGGGCACCCTCAATCTTTCTAAAACTACATGCCCCTGCTGTGACATACATTATATCTGATATACCATCAGAAGGAGCTGGTTATGTCGTTTCCATTGTTTATGAATATTTTCCAATATAGTTAAGTCAACGATATGACTGTTTAATGCGAGTTTCTCCACGCTGAAGCGGTATTGAACGAAGATAACAAAACGAAGTTGCGTATCACAATGCAGGCCGATAATGAGGCGAGATAGTGGATGCTGTGGACGTCGGTGCCGAATGGAGGGGATTGGGACACCGGTGCACTTTGTCTCTTTGATATATCTCATAACGATAGCTCGCATAAACGGCCAGATGAAACGATAACAATAAGAGTCAATATATATATTCCAACCAACAATTCTTGCTCGGCACAACAAACGGACAATATTCCACGGGGAATATTGCTCAATGTACTTATCGTAATCGAAGTCGCTGTCCGCAGGAAAGGTTATCGAGTTATCGAAGTCGGGGCGTAATAATCGAGTGCTCATCATTGACAGAAACAAACAATAAGCTTCGCATCAATCACATCATCAGGCTCTCAAGCAAATGCCGGGAACACAAACGGAAGGTCGTTCAGTGAAAATATAGCTGCGAGCGGTACAAGGTTACATCCACTTCTGAATAATTTGCCAAACAACTAAAATGTGGTCAATGATGAAGCAAACAATGCAAACCAAATCGTACTGGAAGAAAATGTCGCAAATGGCCAGATATGAGACCGGGATTCTGCGGGTGAAAACCGTATGGTAGGTGAAGCCAGCTAGACAGCTCAAAACGCAATGAGTAATGGAAATGTCAAGCGAGGCCATGTCAAAACTAAGCCGTGCTGGGCACTGTGCTGGCCAGGTTGTAAAGGAAGTCGGTAAACGCCGTACTCAATGTATCATTTGTCTTGGAACTCAAGATTTCCGTAGAAAAAAGCTAAAACCTACCTGAAAGTGTACCCCTCATGTACCCTTAGCAGCAGGCTACAGTTATCATAGCTTTTGGTGTGACATATGCTGACATCACTGTGAGTATCAGCCAATCGAAGCCCATGAAACGTATTTAATATGGTAGTGTTTGCCAGATCATGACATCCACAGGCAGATACTTTTCTTTCCCTAGAGGAGCATTTAAAAAATCAAAATATTGAACTTATTGTGCGTTTTCAGAGAAATCATGGTCGCTTCTATGATTTTCAGGTAAAAGTACCCCTAATTGCACTAAATTCCAGGATTCCATCAAGGTGTCACATTCCCTCTAACTCTGACGTCATGACAAAATATGCATCCGACTGGATGACACATCTGACCAGAACCACTTGAGTCAATGGCATTGAAAATACTGTTAGGTCCTTGACCTGTGACCTTTAGCACCATGTGAGGAGGCCCTGGCATATCATCCCAACCATATGGCGTTATCAGGTCACTAATCAGGTTGCAATGCGGGTGCAAGGGTGAGCGCACGATTGTGGCGATCTCAGAAGGTATGATTAAAAAATCAATTCACTTTGTCGAACCTTATCTTCGCCTTTATCACCGTTGCACCGCCGTAGCACTCCTTATCTTCGTCTTTATCACCACTGTACCGCCTTATCACGGCGGCAGAACTGTCGATGCACTGATGGTATCGATGGCCGCGGTTTGCTTCTCGAAGTCGCTCCGGCGGACTTCGATGGCTCAACCAGCTACTGTCAACGGACACGGCGTGAGACGGCCAACCCTGTCGGAGAACACAAGCCCCGAGTCAGGTAAGCAAACCTTAGGTCTTCAGCCCCTAACCCCCTTGTATCCACCACCTGGGACCGAGTCCCTTATGTCGGATTTTGGTTGCTATCACCATACTACCGACACATGCAGTGCCCTAAAATCCTAAAATTTTAGACGGAGAACGTACCTTTTAATATTTTTTCGGCCTCACCAGCACTTCATTTTGGCCTGAATTGAAAATTAAATTGAGGAAAACGCCTTTTTTATTTTATGAAGAGAAATGACACGCCCCGGAGAAACTGAAGTACACATGAAGTGCTAAACATTTGCCTGAAAAAATGCATGCCTACACATTTGGGCATTAAAAGATTGGAGCCAATTGCTACCTGATTTGGGAGTTAGGTCTCACCCTCCACTTTCTGTGAAAACAATTTCACGACTGTGTACATATTTGAACTTCAAAAAGTTTTGCCTACATTTCTAGGGAAAAACTTAAATACCACACCATAATTGAACCAGTTCAATTATATTTCTAGGATAATCTGCAAATATTATCGATATTTTTGAGCGCAGCTCCACCTATATCGATATACCTTGGCCATATCGAAACATCAAAATCAGAGGAGTGCTGAAAAATAATTTAGACAGTGGCAGATCTAGCAGGTAGGTTTGGGGGCAAGCCCAAACAGAAGAGTCACACAGTGAAACACTTTGCCACAATCTAACTGGATGGTAGGTTCTCGAGGTAAACCCAAAATTTGATGAGAAAAATACTACTGATTTCTTTAAAAATGTCTCAGAGTGAAAGATGTGGGCACAAGAGGCTTCTTTTTGCTCTCCAAGACCAAATTTTATGCTTTCTCCAAGACCAAATTTTATGCTTAAGTATAGTGGTTCTGTTTGAAGTTAAGTTTAGAAGCACCAAAACCTTGCTTTTAAACTAAAAATGGGTTGGGGCAAAAGAGGTCAACAGCTTTGGGGGCAGGGGAAAACAGTTTTTCCCCAAGCTTTTCTATTTAGGGGTTGCAAATTCCTTTGTTGCCCCCCTGGATCAGCCACTGATTTGAGAAACTCTCATTGTGCCATTTATGAGTCATACAAGAGATAGACATCTCATCATGGTAATAGAGCTCCCCAAATCTTAAAAAATAATATTTTGGACAATTATGTTGTCATGCTACCTTACATACATAGAAATACAATTTTGTTTTATTTATTGGAGCCAAAATAGCAAATCAGAACTTTTCAGGGAAAAACAGCACCAAGCATTCCATATGCATCCAAAACTTTACCTTATAATGATAGCAAGTAGCAAAATTATTTTCTTTTCATTATTGGAATCAAAATGGTGAATTTGTGATTTTGAGGGAAAAAAGTGCCAAACGTCCTAAACGTATTGGAAACTATCGCTAATCTACACACTATTTACAAAAATTTTTGTAGAGAATAAGCATGCATATTGATCAAGCATGCATACACAAATATAATATATCATCATTCAGCATTCAAGTAGTGCTAATAAATAACAAAACAATCAATTGAAAAAAATTCAGACACTCCAGCTGCCCAATCAAAAAAGTCAACTACAATTGTGACTAGAGCATGACAGCTATGTATAGTTCTAAAACCAGAATAATGAGCACCAGTCACAAAATAATAAACAAGCCCTTCCAGCCAAGTGTAAATGGAAGTAGATTATTACATGTGTCAATCAACACAATGCTCAGGGTTTGGTTCTAAGTTGTAGTTATTTGGGCTTAGGGGGTGCACTAGCCTGGCAAGCCCATAGAGCGCCCTGGGTTTGGTTCTAATTTTTTGTGTCTGCACTCCAGAAAAATTCTTGGTTTGGAATTCATTATTTCAATTTACATTTGCAGGTGGAACTAGTGTGGAAAATGTTGCAAGTTTCCACCCTACTCATAAGAACTGGTGAAGCCTGTTTGACTTTCTCATTCCATGTCAATATATGGAAATCTTAACATTTTATTCCCTAAATATATTGGCAGGGTATAAAATAAGGAAGATTTTTGCCTGCACTTACTATGCAATTCTGTGAAAGCTCTTAAAAAATATGACCATAACGCCAAAATTCGGATACACAATTTCCACGGCTTTGTCCTGTACAAAAGAGAATGATAACACATATATCCCGAAAAGAAAAACATACGCATATCGATCACAATTATGAAAAATGGGCAGCAACCACGCCACATATATCAACAACGAATAAATAATCAATTTCCTTCCACTGCCCTTCCTTCTTTTTTACAGAACATCAACCATGCGCCGAAAATGTTTCAGCTGCACCGCTTATGAATCGTAAAAGAGATGAAAATATTGGATCGAAGAAACTGAACTTCTCTGGATATTAAAAAAACGCAATATTTCCTTAAAAATTGTCTTGAAACTATGTTTCAAGAAAATTAAAAATATTCAATTGTTACAACTTAATTCAAAACGGTAGAAATAGGCTTTTTTAGGATACACAACCATCGAAGGTTCCAAATGTGTCAGAAATCGTCACTATTCTACTCCGTGTATGTAGAGTTCATTGTATGAAAAAAATATGCGCAGCGAGCCCGTAATATGCAGAATTGCTCCTGCGCACCACAAAAGAGTTTGTAGGTTGCCAGCAGTTCAACACACCTCTGTTCGAGTTTTGCAAAACAAACCCAGGAGCCGGCCGGGAGTAATGCAAATTGCCGTTGAGTCACTTTAGAACCCAACTAGAGATGAAAATCTGTCCGGCGGTACCCCGAAGGCTGTAATGGGCTCGGCTTGGTAAAGTAAGGACATTGAAGACATAAGTGTCGCAACCGGAAAAAAAGTGGGGGGGGCAGCCAAACTTCAACCTGATGCTGACAAAAAACTTTCAACATCAGGACCAAAAACTCTTCGAATTTGGGCTCCTCGTAGCCTTCCGCAGTGGCTGGATATAAGAATGTCCGGTTTCCCTAATTTTTACTGAGATCAGGAAATTTTTGGCCGAAAAGTGGGGGCCAGGTCCCCTGGCCCCCTTTTTCCGACGCGTATGAGTGAAGACCCGTTTTTAGTGTTTCAAGTGTGTAGACTATGGTGCTCTGAACAGAAACATACAATGGCTGATCCAGGTTTTCTATTGTAGGGGGAAAAAGGTGCATTTAGATCAGAATCTATTAGCGCCGAGGATGGCCAGGGGTTGTGCTGTAGAGTTGATGTGTATCGGAGGGACCAAATGTGTATCGGAGGGACCATCGCCCCCCAAAGCGTTGGAGGGGGACCAAACTATCTTTTGGCCCCCAAAACGCCGGAGAAATTTTTGAAAAGTGTTTACGCTAGATCTGTAGAGTAAGAAATATTTGCTCCCCCTCGCCCCTGAGAGCGATCATGTTCTTGGAGATGTAGCTTTATACTAGGTCTGACAAGCACTGAAAGAGATATTTACACAAGGTCTGTAGAGCAAAAAATATTAGTTCCCACCTAGGAGAGGCAGAAATGGGTTTGCCCCCCCCATAATTCTAGGTGCCGTGGCGGCGCTCATTGGCACAAGTGTTCTGTCGTTGGAGCATCTTACCCTCTAGCCCCCAGCGGAAATGAAAATGACCTTGCGGGAATTTTTCACTACAATTTTAATGTCTCCTAATTTAACACGCGCTTTGACGGGGGTCTGAGCCACCTTCACCTTGACGAGGGGGTGGGTACCCGCCCCCTAAGATCTCGAGAACCACGGTAGGTAGCGAAAAACGGTAAAGCGTTGGGTAGCCCATCTATTTCTTTATCGAAAATATTTGAACCATTTTTGGTCAGGTCACATTTAAGGTCACGAGAGGTTGAAACATGCCGTCCTACAAGTCTGCGAAGTATGGCAGCAGGCCAGACGAGTCGCACCAGTCATCTAAAATTCTCGCACCGCCAGCCACCAACAATTCGCACCAATCTTCCATATACCAGGGAGAAAAACGCACCCATTCCTACCCACAAGATACAATGCTATCTCTCTTATTAGTTAGTTGAGGACTTTTCATAAGGCCCCCTCCTGTATCTTTATAACCACCTAGCCATTATTTGTTTGGTTTTCAGTGTCACCTTCTTTGCACCAGTCTCACAAATTCGCACCAGGTTGGTAAAATTCGCACACTCGCTTCTGTCCCCAAGTGCACTCGCACCAACGAGATCTCGTCAAAAATGTCATACTTTGCACACTGGCCGTCCTAGGGATAACATATAAATGAAGGTTTTCGGCCATTACATCTGAACAAGTAAAGATAGAGCAAAACTTCTTTTAAACTATAGGAATCCTCGTAGCAAGCCGAATCGAATGATATATGATTTGACCTTGCTAGGTCAAATCAAGGAGTTGACCTGACTTGAGGTCAGGTCAAGGTCAAATTATATAAAATTTATATTATTAGAACCGCAAGAACAAGGTGAGTCTAATGCAACTAGAATGAACGCTTTATCACCATCCCTTACTGATTTATTCAGTAAAAAACATTTTCCCCATGTATTTCCAACGGAGAGGTCATGCCTTGTACCTGACCTTAGGTCATCGATATCAAAAATACCGGAAAATATTTTAGAGAACTCGGTGGGCCCATTATGTGATGAGTTTCAATCGGATAAGTTCACCCTGCTCCGACTTATACTATCTTAAACTTTTTTGAGGTCAGGTCACGACCTGTACTGGTGATCTGACCTGAGATGACCTAACCTTAAAATTTTCACAGAAGTTGTAAAAATGATGAGGGAAAATGTATGCCAAGTACGGCGGCGCTACCCGCCGCCGTTTTTCTGCTGTCTCCGAAAAACCCGAGGGGGCGGGTACCGGCCCCCGTCAATGCGCGTGTTAACATAACTATCAGCCATATGTTCAGCGGAAACATTTTTCAATGGATATTTATTTTCAGGCATTTTCTCAAATTTTTCAAGCTAAATCAGGGCACAAGACAACAAACGTGGGAGGCATTTTCTTTCGAAGATCTAGCAACTTCACCAGAAAACGATATAATTTGTGTTAAAATGCTTAGGTAAATACCGTGGAACAAAATTTATGTACCAATGCAGTGATTTATATTCATCACGGCAGCGAAGAAGCTCCTTTGACATCACATTGAGCGCAATTTTTCGGAAAGACTATTTAATTCAGCACCATCTCGGCAGACATTTCCAAATGAAATATCGCAATCCATAATCATACATTTAATCATGATATAGGTGAGCAGAGAATCGACGGTATACAAATGCTAAACGAAATCGTAACGCCGTGCACATGTTTTGTGTGGTGTCGCGTTCATTTCCACACGTATTCTTTCATGGTTTGCGCACTTACGCAGTCTCAGCCACTGAGCCGTTCGTCACGATAAATATATGACGAATACTTCACTTCTCGTTCAGATGCACCAAAAATAGGACACTGTGTACAAAGGTCACACTACTATACATAACAGGGAAGCCAACAGTTTGATTTGACTAGCATACATAACTGATAAGTTTAGGGCGGCAACAAACTACGCAACACAAAATGTACAGATCACGCATAAAATTTTGCCCCTGCCCATTGTTGGGTATGCAGGAGTGCCCTTCCCTTTCCCATGTGCCCATTTACTTTACGAAGAAAAACAAAGAAGAACAATGTATAGCAAATATTATGGGCCACACCACTCCCCGCTATTTTTTAGGTTTTTAAATGTTTTTGCGCAAGGGACATCCAAATCACAAAAAACACATGTAAAAAACCAAACGTACATACAACTGTTATCACTTCTATCATAGATATATAGATCAATGCACGTTCCTAAAATATATAAATAATCCTTTATCAATCACCGACTCGTACCTCTGACGCGGCGCTACAGCGGGTAAACGCCCGATTAGTATACGAACTGGGTGCAGATACAGTATTATCAATAATAGCTGGCTACCTGAGGATACTACTCAATCACTTTTACTAAATGTAGTAACGCATTCTCTTCATTTCCCGACGACTTTTCTGTTCTGCCCTTGCCTTTCGCTTCCCCTCCGCATACAACCGTTGCAGCCACTTCAGCCGCATGTGTGTTCTCGTCACCGCGTACTTTCGCGCTACCTTTTCGTGAAGGTCCGGGAATTTAACCAGCACATCAGAAGTCAAACGGCGAATGAATCCTGGTTTCCTATCGATGTCGCTTGGTCCATGCATATCACAAACTAAAACCTCTAGCTCCCCTACTTGCCTAAGCCACTTTTCACTTGGTATTGTGAGGCCACCCCGATTGAGACGTTGCAACCACTCCAGTTCCCCACTTTCATCTACTACAGGCACGGTCGATGATATGTATCCAGAGAGAGCTGTCCACAGGTTTGCATTTTGCAGCAACAAAGCCCGCCACGTAGGCCGGTGCCTGCTTACAAAGTTTTTGGTTCGCGTCCCCTGCTGACGGAGCAGCTCGTTCCGCGGCGTCGTCCTGGTCATCCTCGTCCAGCCAGTCCTGCTCCGGGTTGTCCAGTACCGGTGGAGCGGGGCACGGCTGCACCCTCTCCATCTGATCACACAGCAGCGATGTCATCCAGCTCTTCAGTAATGACTGTCGGGGGGGTGTCCAGTTGCAGGGTAGCCGCACTCAGGTATGTTGATTCTTCTTCTTCCAGCGAGACTGGGGCTCCATCAGCATGCGGTTTAGCATGAGAACACGAGTCTTCGCCTCCACCGCCGTTGGGTGGGTGCTGCCTGCTCCCAAGCACCTGACCTGAGAGAAGAAGTTTGTTACCATGTCCTGATTCACCCGAGACGTCAGAAAGTACTTGACACCGTAGATGTTCCTGAAGCATGCTGTGGAGACCTCGCAGGGCTGTTAAGGACATGATGAACCCGTTCTGGAATGGTACCTGCTCTGGCATCCGACTCGGGAGTCCCGAATCAGCCGCATGAACTCGAGCAGAGAAGTATACTGAGCATTGATGGTGTGCTCCAAGCCGAATGCTGACCGATGAGCCTTGCCGTCCAGGAAGCACCGAAAGTTGCAGGTGTCGAACATCTCGTCGCAGGTGATGACGAACTGAGCCTGCTTGACGAAGCGCTGACCGAATAGGTGGAGTAGACACTTTCCCACGCGCTCGCTGAGCATCTGGGCCGCTGGACGTACTCGCTGTCGCTCCTGGCCAGTCACCTGATGGAAATTTTGTGGTATAAACTTCATCTGACGATCATCAACTGATGGGCGATTGTCAAAACGAACAGTTTTATTGGATATTTTGCTATATCGAGCGAATAACTGACAGTTAGTCAAATATTCACAATCTAGTCATTTATCATGATTGTTCAACTTAACAGATATTAGAAGATGAAACATGTTCAGCTCTCACACATTTATAGATTTGTTTTAAATCTATTTTCACCTATCAGGGAAGGTTCATAATGTCCTTTTATTAAAAGAGGACCACTAAAATTATTGCTATGTTCCCGTTGCCAGTGAAAAATATATTGATATGTTCATTCGGATGAGTGACCTGAGATTCATTTGATAGCAATGCAATCCATTTTGCCTCTGCAAATACTATTGTACACAGTATATTAATAAAAACGGTACAAACCAAATGGAAAGGTGCACTCCCGAGCACTGAATAATTTAAAATCCTATACAAATGATTTAAATTTGACGTCCAGCACATATAAAAAGAACGCATGAAGTAAAAGTTTGATCCACAAAACTGATGGCCCATACCTTTATATGCTTCAACTGAAGGGCGTGGCAAAGCAGAAGCTTGGCATTGTCCTTTGCCAAAAGCTGCTGGGGGAGGCCCTTGTCTACTACCGGTGCCTCTGGACCCAGTAGCCTCAGACCCTGGTCCAAGATGTGGTTCCTCAGCAGCTTCAGGAAGTGAGGGACCATCCACAGATCTTAAGCCACTGGCAGCACCTGAAAAATTCATACAATCATTAGGAAAGGACAGGCAAAAAATATGGAATGGAAGACTTCAATTCCCAGGACTTAAATGTGAGCACAAACTTGGCTTAGGGCCAAAATGTTTTATAAGAATGCTATCCATCACATTACTATATTTCAAGTTATTACACAAAAGTGACAGCAGAAAAAGAAGCAACAAAATCATTGTTTGCTACAAGTATGGTACTTTTGACTAGGCCTAGTCAATGTGAGTGCCCCTGGAGACAGGAACAAGTGGTGCAAATTTTATTAACCTGGTGCAAATTTGAGACTGGTGCAAGGGAGGTAACACTGAAAACCAAACAAATAATGGAAAAATGGTTATAAAGACACAAGGAAAATTGCATCATGTGGGTAGGGACCTGTCTGCAAAGTATGGCAGCAGGCCAGACAAGCCGCACCAGCCATCTGAAATTCTTGCACCGACAGCCACCAAAAATTCACACTAACCTGTCATATTACCAGGGAAAAACACTCTCATTCCTACCCACACAATGCAATGCTGTCTCTCTTATTAGTGAGATAGTTAAGGACTTTTCAAGCCCCCTCCTCAGTCTTTATAACCATTCAGTCAATATTTGTTTGGTTTTCAGTGTCACCTTTCTTGCACCAGTCTCACAAATTCACACAAGGTTGATTGACTTTGCACCACTTGATCCTGTCTCCAAGTACACTCGAACCAACGAGATCTTGAAGAGAATGCCATACTTTGCACACTAGGGTAGGGATGGGTGCTTTCTCCCTGGTATACTGCAGATTGGTATGAATTTAGGTGGCTGGCTGTGCAAATTTGTGCCAGAGTTTTAGATGGCTGGTGCGACTCTTCTGACCAGCTGCCATACTTTCCACAATGGTGAATATATATAAAACATATATCATGTTTGATACAAAGCAATGAAAAGGAGAACAGAGAAAATGGCAATTATTGATCAGCGACCTCCCCACACACCAAAATGGATATGTGCACCGGTTGAAAACAAAAGTTTCTTCTGGAAATCAAGTTTATGCCTCCAGATATATGCAGGATCTGCGCTGCCCCAAATGCCTCAAGAAACCAGCCACATTCTCCAGCCAGAATATCATTGAGGACAGAAAATAGAGTTGTTGTTACCCACATCATACATCTCCAACATAGAGGAAGGATAAGACTTCTAAATTTACCCCCACCTAGCATACGGGAGAAAAAGAGATGAGCTTGCCATAGTACCTAAACGTGTATAGATCAAGGCATGTTAAGGTCTAATTTGAGCTATCTGAATGCTCTGTTTAATCTTTAATTTAAAAGGTTCAAGGGCCACATAGGTTGCCAAACCCAAAAAATGTCTTGCTTATCTTTTAAGAATGACAAATATTAAAGAACATCTATCTTTAAAAGTAAGCATACTCACAGAGTTCACTTACAGTTGGTACAAAAATATTCCATCCATCATCAACCTTAGCACAATATCATAGTTTCTCCAGAACCTACATGTATGATCGCACACCAACATCCCACAATCTCCTTCCCTTATGCTTTCTTACGAAAAACAACGTTTTATGGCACTTGCTCAGAGTACTGTTGTAACTAACTATGGTGTCTCTATTGGTTTGCTAACTATGATAGCACGGCGGATGGGCCGATGGGCTTTATTTTTCTGAAGCCATTCACATATACTCGGTGGTACAAAGAAAAAAAGAGGCACAAAACAGAAGATTTCTTCTGCATCAGCTCTGCAAAATACTATTTGTACTATTACCTGTGGAAGATAACATGAGAATACAAGAACAACTCGCACCAAAATCTTCGAAATCCTCTATATAACTATGCTTTTGTTTCCCTTGCTTCAATACAGATTAAATATGTCTCTTTTCGTTCATATATGTCTCACTGCGTCCTCGGGTCTTCAACCGTTTTCTGCAATATCCCCAAAATGACGAAACTTTTGCGTCAGGAAGGTCACGTGACCCCCCTTTGAGTTGGCTATGCCTTCTGATTGGTCAGTTGTGATAACTTAAAAATCCTATATTTCTATTATAATATTATTTTGGGCTGTAGATATTCTGAAATAATTTTTTGTCTTTATCGGTTCAAAACTTTCAAGTCACTGCTTAGGAAAATTACGACCATTTTTTTAGAGAAATTGATAACCCTAGCCGTGTGTACGTCATATACATCGATATGCAGTGTATCGATAAAGTCGTCTATAAATGTTGACTTTGAGATCAATTTTAAGGCATTTGGAGGCCGAATTCGCAAAAATGAGAATATGACTTCTGAAACAACTTTTTGTGACCTTTTGATCTAGCCAATAAAAATTTTTTCGCGTATCTCCCTTTAAGTTGTCCAACAATAGTTTCAATCGCTACATGCGGTCCAGTTACATCTAGGTTCAACGGCTAGGGCACTAAATTTCGAGCGGCACGGCCTAAATTGGGTACACCACCTGGCAATCAAAAGGGCACCCCGGCAGTGATGGGGGCACGTGCCCCCTGTGCCGCCTTCCTGGCTGCACCCCTGGACAGTAGATCAACTCCGGGAGGCATTAAATAAGCTAAGGGGGCCCGGATCAGCTCAAGGGGCACTAAAACAGCTAAAAGGACTCCAGGCAAGCTCGGAGGCATCAAACTAACTCAGAGAGTATTTTATAGGCTCAGAAGGCACACTTATTTTCTCAGGAGGGCACCAGATTGACTACGAGGGCACCAGATCAGTTCAGAGGGCACATGATCAGCTCCAGGGGCACCAGATGAGCTCCACCCGTACGATTATTGGCGACGATGAGGCATTATCTGGAAACGGATTACGTGCCTATACTATTCCCGGGTGCTTGGAAAGGCGACAGAATGTTTTAGGTGACCAAAAAGGTACTTAATTGTCAAACAATAGTTGAAATCGCTAAATGCGGCCTAGTTCCGTCTAGGTTCAACGGCGTAGGGCACTAAATTTCGAGCGGCACGGCCCAAAGGGGTACACCACCTGGCAATCAAAGGGCACCCGGCACCGATGGGGGCACGTGCCCCCGGTGTCTCCTGGCTGCGGCCCTGGACAGTAGATAAACTACGGAAGGCATTAAATAAGTTCAGGGGGCCCGGATCAGCTCAAGGGGCACTAAAACAGCTAATAGGGCACCAGGCAAGCTCGGAGGCATCAGACTAACTCAGAGAACATTATATAGATTCAGAAGGCACAATTATTTTCTCAGGGGGCACCAGATTGACTACGAGGGCATCAGATCAGCTCAGAGGGCACATGATCAGCTCCAGGGTTCAAGACCAGCGCTCAGGGGCACCAGATGAGCTCAAGGGGCACCAGATTTGCTCTGCCCATACGATTATTGGCGACGATGAGGCATTATCTGGAAACGGATTACGTGCCTATACTCTTCCCGGGTGCTTGGAAAGGATACAGAATGCCCTAGCTAACCAAAAAGGCACTTAATTGTCAAATAATAGCTTAAATCACGAAATGCAGTCTAGTTCTATCTAGGCTCAACGACGTAGGGTACTAAATTTCGAGCGGCACGGCCCAAAGAGGGCACACCACCTGGCAATCAAAAGGGCACCCCGGCACCGATGGGGGGGGCACGTGCCCCTGTGCCCCCCCTGGCTGCGCCACTGCGTGCATTGACGGAGGTTTGAGCCACCTGCGCTTTGACGGGAGGTAACCGCCCCCGAAGATCTTGAGAACCACGCTAGACAGCGAAAAACGGCAAACGGTGTCACAGGGATAACATGTAAATGAAGGTTTTCTGTCATTTCATGTGAACAAGTAAAGATAGAGAAAAACAATTTAAATCATTGGAATCCTCGCAGCAAGCCGAATCGAATGCTATATGATATGACATTTCTACGTCAAATCAAGGATTTGACCTGGCCTGAGGTGAGGTCAAGGTCAAATGAATTAAAATGTATACTATTAGAACCGCCAAGACAAGGCAAATCTAATAACGCTTTATCGGTTATTTATGCGTTATCTTAACGGTTAAAATAAACGCTTTATCACCATTCATTACTAAGTTATTCACATAAAGCATTTTTTCCCATGCATTTCCAATGGAGAGGTCATGGCTCGTACCTGACCTGAGGTCTTCGATATAAAAGTACCGGAACAAATTTTAGAGAAATCGGTTGGCCCATTATGTGACATCGAGTTTTAATCGGATTACTTCACCCTGTTCGGGCTTACGCTATCTTAAACTTTTGTTGAGGTCAGGTCACTTGACCTGTACTGTTGACCTGACCTGAGATGACCTAACCTTAAAATTTTCACCAAAGTTGTAAAAATGATCACAGCAAATGTATGCGAAGTACGGTGGCGCTACGCGCTGCCGTTTTTACGTTATCTCTAAAAAACCCAATAGGGTGGGTACCCGCTCCCCCGTCAATACGCGTGTTTAACAAAAAAAAAAATAATGTACGGAAATTGCACGGAATCGTAAACTCGGTGCTGGGGAGTAGCCTTTACTGTAGGTTAACGTATGGTGGCATGATCTTTCTGTACCCGTAGTAAAAGTCGGCCGGGAATATCACGGTGATGTCCAACTATTCGGCAACATTACATAACCAAACGCGAATAATTCAAAATCCTCAACTTTCTCGACTGTTTCCTAGAGGATTTTAAAACTTTCAAAGAAGAGCGTTGGTGCATGAACAAGGGCGATGCACCGATATTTTTATGGCACGGGTCGTACCCAGCGATGAAAAACCAAGCAAACTTCCCATATTCAATGCTGAGTTGTCCGAGGACGACAGGGGAAGGTTTTTGTATTGACCAGAGCCACATTAGAAAATGTGTCAGAAACATTGTCGTTCTAGCTCAACGTTTCACCGATTGGAGCCCGACGAGCTTTTCAAGAGACGTGGAAGCTGGTTATTTGGTAGGGGAGACTGGGGTCAATTTTAACAAATTGTAACAAATTTCACATTTCTGGTTCTGGAGAAATATTGCTTTGAGTTAGAGCACGTATAATTATATGTTCATCAACTTAGAAGATTTTGCAATGTGACAGACGGAGAAATATTTCAAACTAAAACAATTAGGGTTTAAAATTCCACTTCTAAAAATGTACTTCATCTGTTACAATTGACCCCACAAGAGGGGCAATTGCAACAGTACCGGGGGTCAATTGTACCATATTAAAGCCGTATGAATTTCGGCGACTTATTTGTACCATAAAAACTATCCTAATGCGAACACTTCTGCATCTTTGGCCTGCTACACTCAGGCGTCGCATGTACTTAGTCTGATCCACAGTTTTCACAGATGTATCCTATCTCTCAACGGCAGTGCTAGGCAGTGGAAATGTACAAAAAGTATTTATAATTTGACTGAAATCTCGTTAATTTTTCAAACTGGGCACATATAGCCTTAGCAGTTACCGTGCCATTAAACCCCATTATCATCGTTAATTTTTCAATATGAGATATTATATACGGCAGCCCACTTCGCCACTTTTCCGAAACATACCAGCCTACGAACAAACATATTATTGGAAAGCAATGTGATCATCATAAACAGTAGCGCACCAAGGGGGCAGCGGGCCCGCACTCCACCATCCCCTCCCCAATGTAGAATCAAAAGGGGCAAACAAAGCAATTCCCCTCAAATCGCCCGATTTTTTCGATTTTCTTCAAAACCCATGTTTTCCCGATTTTAGGCCACTTTGCCCCCCCCAACGGTCAGCCTGGTTCCAGGCCTGCCCCTCCCCCAACGTATGAAGTGCCTCCTCCCAAAAACAGTGGACACTGTAGGTCTGTGAAGCAAAAGTTCATCGCTCCTCCAGGATATGAAGGTTGGCCCCTTTGAGTGAACAAGTGCGCCCCCTTCATCGGCCTGACGTCCCCTTGTCAGCCCCCCAAACGAACATCCTAAGTGCGCAGCTAATCATAAAATCACTAACCTATCTACTGCATTTGTGCAGTAAAAGCAAGTTTAATACGTCATAAGGCCATAGGAGTGTTACAAATTGTCCCCATCGCAACGCGCAGTTTTTAAAACCAAATTGCCGCTCAACGAGCTGGCCTAGGCGACAGATTCTGTGCTCATTTCGTAGCTAATTAAACACTCTTTATGCACTGAAACTGTTTCCGCTTTACCTTATCATACTCAGCAATAAGCTAATCTACTTTTAATATTTCAAAAGTTACAAAACACCCTCAAAAACACATAATTGTGAACAGCGTCTGACTTAACCGCCGCACCAAGTTGAAACTTCGTTAACAAAGGCAGCAGCTGATTGCGCATTTCCGGTTGGGCCACTAGATCCATCCATTGATTAGTTTAGACAATATCATCATTGTTACAATTGCCCCGTGTTACATTTGACCCCAGTCTCCCCTACGAACCAAGGAGGTACGTGAATGCGGGTGCCTCCCGGCCGTTGGCTGGCCGGTCTTGCCTCATGGTGAATCGATGCGACGGCCGTGTCTGGGGGATGGAACCGCAATGAAATGCAAATAGCACACCACTTATTTGGAACCATGATCCGATACTAAGAAGCGAGATGTAGACACATGTGCTTCGGCTATGCCCCCTGTATTGGATCAACCTTTCGCAGCCATACCCACAGGCGTTGATTCCTTTTAACTCAGCTTTTTGTGGCATAAAACACAGGGCGCGGCGTACTCTCTGCACGCTGTTTGTCTCCTGTTTGATGGCCTGAGTTGCCATTCTGCGCTCTGTTTGCCTCCTGTTTGATGGCCTGAGTTACCATTCTGCACGCTGTTTGTCTCCTGTTTGGTAGCCCGAGTCCTCCACTCTGGCCTGCAGACATTTCCCGCATAGCACCCAGTCTCCCCATGCTGCGCGGCCTCGGCAGACGTGTGCACAGAAAAATCAAACCACCACCGTGGCCATTTTCTGCTTTCTATGTGATTAGTACATAACACAATGATAATTGTCATGCGTAAATTCCCAATATATATTCGGCGTAATTATTGTTTGACGCCTATTTCTGCAAGTTGCCATTTTTTCATTATTTTTGATATCTTAGCAAGTATTTGGGTGCATGCCTTTGCGTTTCGCTGCATAAACTTTAACCCTCTTAGTGTAGGGGGCTCCAGAGGCTCCCCCGGCGGTTTTTCTCGTGGCGTGGTTAAACCTGAATAGATATCGCTTTCATACTTTGTGACTTGTCCTAAAAATCGATTTGGCATGAAGCAGAACTTAAAAGAAAGTTCTAAGTGGTCCATGGGCGACTTCAGGGACATGTTTTGTTAGGCATGTTAACCGGCTATGAGAAGAACTGGCACAGCTGTGACTTGCTCTATTTCTGGTACAAAATCCCTCATTTTTTAGCGCAATGCAATGATTGCTTCGTTACTTTATCAATGTGGTCATATCCGTGCTTACTTTACGGTTTTGTGTTCCAAGGGCGGTTCCAGGGGTATATAATTGGGTGCATTACATATCAGTTGCTCAATGCTCTCTGATCAGAAGTAATTCTTTTTAGCAATGCGGAAGTTCTTGATGTATGGTTGCAGACAGATTTCTGTGTTGAGTTTCGTTTTTGGGATCAGTGGCAGTGGCAGAGCGAGGTTTGGCTGGGGCAGTTGGCACGATAATGACTCGTAACCGCATTATTCTGTTGAAATTCTTGGCTCTGAGGTACAGAAATAATAAAAATGTATTATGGGTGTTGTATACTATATTTCACTTACATCGATGCAAATTTAATTTTCACCAAGGGCAGATCCAGGAGAAAAACTGGGAGTATGATTTTCATATTTTACGAGACATGTACATCAAAAGTGTGATTTCAGTAGAACTTTGGAGATTGTTTAGCCTCTGTTTTATATCAATATCTAATATTTTCGGATGATTTTCATGCCAGTGGCGATGACAGACCATAATTTGAGTCGGGTAACTGGAAAAAATTCCTGCTAAGTATAATATCGTATTGAAAGTTGATTATGAATTCGTGAGGATGTTGAGCCAAGCTAACCACCGTGTGGATACATCTTACCGTCCGTAGTTCCAGACGCTTGGTGTAGTTTACATTGCCATATTGGATATATTGAAGTACAAAGAGTTACCGCGGCGCTATTATCGCACTGAGGCAGTATTGGCAGCGGCACCATGGGACCGGACATTGTCTTATCTCACACCGGCTCACTAACCCTTTGAAGCAGTTACCTTCCCCTCCCAACGCACGCACGCCGGAAGTGTTGACACTCAGTGGCGGACCCAGGAATACATATCGGGGAGAGAGGGGGCTAAGGCGTGGGAGCAGCTATTTATAAGGAGATGCATAACAAGTAATGTTTATGATTTCATGAGTTTACTTCGCCTTTTGCTCCTGGAACCGCCTATGAATTAGCATCAAAATACGTCCAAATGTCAGCTTTTATCAGAATAAACTTTTCACTGGTAAAATTTGGAGAACCAAGCCTCTCAATACGAAAAAAACGGTAATAAGCAACAACTTTGTTACATTTCCCCCTTTTTAAATCTCTTACATCCGCCCGTGGGAACAAAGCGGCAAAAATAGGTTCCCGACATCTTTCAGTACAAGTCACAAATGTCAATTCACTTCAGATAAGAAAACAGCGTCAAAAGCATATATCCAAAATTTCCGATCTTTACCCCTTTTGACTCCGCCCTTGAATTTCGAATTTCAACAAACCCGAAATACATGTGTTTCAACATACAGTTATGAAACAACACACGAAGTTTTATACAAATCAAATAATAAATGGAGGCGCAGTAACCAGTTGAAAAAGTTCAAAATATTATATTCCTTTTTTTGAAAATATAATTAACTAAACAGAGTTTTTCAGTGTTAAGTAGTAGGGGAGAGTGGTCTAAGACGCCCAGGGTCGGTAAGAAGCCTTTTCAGTTCTGCTTGAAAAATATGCACAGCAGGCTATTTCTAATGTTCTTGGGGGATAGCAGACGGCTTGTTCTTTTTTGGGACGAGGCGAGAGTGCGGTTGGGAGTTTCGCCTGGTTTCGGTGAGTAATTCTTTATTTTTGTGTCTCTTATCATAAGATATTGTGTTGAAGTGTTCAGAATGCTACAAGACATCCATCAGTTCGCCACCTGTAGGTCCACTGCCTACCAATATGATATTTTTGGCGTCAGAATAGCGTTTGATCGGATGCGCCGGAATTGTCTCTGATAAATAGTGCGCCATTTATTTTCACCATGAGAAGGCGGTAAGACGCCCCATGCAGATGGCTGCTAAGACGCCCAGGGGCGGCGTTTTACACTGCAGGAGAAGCGTCTTACACCAGATACATGTCGATTAATTTTGGAATGTTTCACGGACAGTTGTACAATCATTTGACCATTTTTAGACACATTTCAGGACAGGGTCGGATCCAGCCCGTATGTTGGGGAGGGGGGCAACGGAGCCCAAAGTTGTGAAAAACGTATTGTTTTTGAAAAGGGGTGGCAACGGAGGGCTTTGGGGGCAAATGCCTTCTTTGTCCCCACCCCAGTGGCGGCGGATGTTATTTTCGGATGGAGGGCAATAATTTTTTTCCAGTGGGCTCCCCTTGACGATGGGGACCCCCTCGACAGCAAAGGGCCCCCTAACAACTGAGGAACTGTTGAGGGGCCCAGTCAGGTCGTTCATGAACATTCAGAAAAGAACCAAGGTAAATTTTTCCACGGTTCCCTCTGATAATTTTTTTTGGGGGGGTGGCAACTACTCCCCCGCCCCCTTTATCCGCCGCCACTGCGTATCTATCTTTCAGAAATGCCGCGTCCACGAACAAGCCAGCGGTGCAGTTATGGGGTGGACTCCTTGAAAGAAGCACTCGCTGAGCTGAAAAAGGCGCATCCACACGTAGCGTGAGCAGGAATTTAACATTGCAGTTCGGGCCCCCAGACGGCACCATCGTGGTGAAGTAAAAGAGCCGGGAAGGATTAAGACAAAGAGGTGACCTCTTCCACCCACCAATAGTCAGAGCCGAACAAGGTAGGTGACGACGCTCGACTGGATCAGCCATCAACTTCAGGAATGAGTTCAAGAGACCTACTCGAAGAACAATGCGCGTCACCAAAGGCGCAAAAAAAGGTCTCGTGGCAGAAAGGCCGAAAATGCCGCGGTAGGTACTTACCTCGTCCCCCGTAAAGGCTGAGCTTAGAGCGAAGAGGCAAAGGATGAATCCAAAAGAAAAGGGCAAGGGTGCAAAGATCAAGAACGGTAAAAAGGGTCTGCAGCGAGCAAGTCCTGCACTTCCAAGAATTCAGTGGCCAGATGTGATCAGAACGCGGACGCTCGATGTTTCGTCTGTGGAATGTGCTACCGTTTGTCCTGCGAAGAATGGATAAAATGTAATGAGTGTGACAGATGGGCATGCATTCCGTGCACTGACGCGGATAAAAAACAGGTGGCACACACGTGTGACCTGTGTCGGTAGGACACAGGTCACATGTGAGCAAAGTTCTGGAAAGCTTGTTTCCGAGCTCGAACACCAGTGACGGTAGCTCAGTTTCACGCAACACAGTGACGGCAGCTTATTTCAAAGCTCAAACACAGTGCCTGTATCTTAAATATCAGTGTGAATGCACTTTAAGCATGCGAATCTGTCTTATACTACCTTTTCAGTTCGGACACATGGTGTCTGTAGGCACTTTGTTTAAGCTCTGAAATGGGCTACCTCAGAGTTTTCCGTATATGTTCTCAGGAATTGTTACAGTATTCGGGCAATATACTTTGTTACGATTTCCTACTGGTTTTCCTCAATTTGACTCTTGTCAGCAAAAAAAAAATATTGTTCGTTCACAACAGTGAAATGTTCCGCTGCTTTGCCGAGCGTCATCCGCACCTCTCAAACATTGGAGCTATTTTTTTAACCAAAATTTTTCGCTACAGTTTTCCCCATTGATTTTATTATTAGTTTGTAAAACGCCCATGGGGTGGGCGTCCTATCCACCCCAGTGTGTAAGACGCCTTTTTGCAATGACTTACAAAACTTTTAAAGTCTTCTTACCTACTGCATTGCAAGAGATGATACTCCTCAATTTTGAATAAAAATGATTGACCAAGGCATTGAACTGTAAATTTGAGCAGCACTGAAAGCCGTTTAGTAAAAATCCCTCTTTAACCTTAAGGGTGGGCGTCTTGCACCACTCTCCCCTACTCCATCTAACGTTTGGTTATTTACAATTTAAAATACAATACGAAAACGCGCATAACACAGGTAAGTAATGTTTTGTGAAATATGAACTTCTGTACCGCCACATTCCGCCAATGAGAAATCGAAAGAATATCAATTTTGAAACAACTAAACAGCATCTCTGGCGGAGTACCAAAGCATGTACGCTGTCCCCCTTTTTACTTCTTCGGCCGGAACTTCTTTAACACAGGTATCGTTCATGTGGTACCACCTAGCCTTCGACTGGTTCCAGCAAAAGGCAGTGTAGTGACCGGTCGAGAACCACCCTGTCATTGCGTACTACCACTGCCTACAAGTCAAACACAGAATTGCCAGAGATCTGCGGTTGCCCGAGGACCATCCAACTGAGGTCGGGGTCGCGCAAGGGAAAAGCGACGTGAGCGTGCACTTTGCGTGGTATGCTGCCGCTGCTGGTAAAGCGTTTAAGAGCATAATCACCACAGATGGCATGCGCCAGAGATCTAACTTTTGCAGGCGTTCTGTTTCTTTTGACAATTTGAACATGCCCAGCCTGGAATGAGATCACCTTGGACGTACTGCTGGATACATTGCGTGAGACTGCTCTGTGAAGGCGACCCTGGGCCTGAGGCCAGATTAGATGTGAACAAAGTTCACATCAAATCAAACAAAATGATTTTGTTTCATTGGAATCGGTCGAGAACTTTCGGAGATATCAGGGGGAGGGGCGGTGGAGCCCACCCTACCGATTCTGACTTTTTACAGGGGTGGCGTAATAGGGTTAACGTATTTCGATCCAGTCCGTCAAGCGCAATGGGGCTTTGTATTTGTTTAACTTTGCAGGGGGATGCGAGGGTGCAATTCTTGAAAATTTAACGAGAAAGATTGCGCAAATCCTCGTTTTCAGGCGGAAATTGGAGCCCATTCAAGCTGCAACTGAAACAAAGTGGACACAATTAAGCAAACCTAAGCTAAGCACTTACCAGTAAGCGCTAGATAATACAATGCGCAACTTTTCCCGTTGAGGAAATAGCCCTGAGACTCAATTTGGTTCTGCACCCCCCCTGCTCCCGCCCGGGGTTGCTAAATCACAGTGTTTTGAAGACAACCAGTCTTCGATTGGTTCTTTTCAGCAGCGGTGGCGGATCCCGGTTCCAGGGAGTGTACCTGTTCAGGACAATACCCAGCGTAAGCCGCATGGCCGAGCACAACAGTCCGTCTCAGACCATGGTTGGGAGAAGCGCAGGAAGGGGAGGGAACGGGTGGCTCCTGACGATGCGAGAACCACTCCATACACAGCTCAGCGGTGGGTGATCGTGGCCAGCTGTCGGACAGTTGCAGTTTCTCTCGGTGTCTCCTGAAATTCAGGCTCGTTTCCAGTCTCGCGAGCTCAGCTTTGGAGACTCTTTGAAGGCTGTTGATACAATGGCATGGTCTTCTTCGCACTGCAAACAGTACCCATATGCTGATTTGATGTATGACCGAAGACATTACGGAAGAAAATGTCACGCCACCGGGGTATCTGCCTTGACTTGTACTGACGTGTGCTTTGACTTGACTATTGCACCTTTCTCCCTAAATGACACACAATATGATAAGAAGAGTTGCTATGGTATAGTAGGATGGTAAGAATATGGTAATTATATGGTAAGAAGAGTTCTACAACTAATTGGATTCTCCACATATTGTTGGTAAAAAAATACCCGACGTTTAGGCATATGAGAGATCCAGGAATACATTTTTGGGGGGGAGCTGTGAGGCTCGAGCCTCGTCCACCATTGCCTCGAGTCAGACTCCGGCCATGTATCTACTATGCCATTCTGACATTTCGGGGGGGCAGGCTTGAGCCCCTAGCCCCCTTGTATCCGCTTCTGTAGGTAGGTTCATTGGCAGATCCAGAAGCAGTCTTGGGAGGGGGCCAAACTAACGTTTGGGGGGATGAATTGCGAAGACATAGTATTTCTAAAGAAATAAAGGTTTAAATTTGGTGGGGACCACGGCCCCTTTAGCCCCTCTTGGATCCGCCAGTGAGCAAGCTCTTATTTTTCGGGTATTCTAGGAGCTGTTAGGATGAACAAATGGTCAAATAACTTGGGATTACAAAGATAAGCACCAAACAAAAATTTAACGGATTATATATTTGGAATTTACGCATAAAACCGCACCAGAATCTAGAAAAATACTGGTAGCGCTCTTTCAAACTTTTATAAACGAGCCGAAACAGTGTAATGCAACGGTGTGTATATGCAGTGGCGGATCCAGGGGGGGGCAAAAAGGCATTTCCCCCAAACGGAAAAGCTCGGGGCAAAACTATGTTTTTGCCCCCTCCAAAGCGATCGACCTCCTTTTTCCCCCGACTCCTTTTTAGTTTATAAGCAAGATTTTGGTGCTTCAACTCTCATATTCGAACAGAACCAGCTAAGCTCAGTGGAAATATGGTTGCCTTAGATAGGAAAAAAGTGTCTTGAGCCCATATTTTCAGCCCGTGACGTTTTTTTTGCTTTCGCCTCAAATATCCAAAATTCTAAAATCATATTGTAGCGCGATTTTTCACTGTGTGACTTTTTTTGTTTTTCGACTTTAGTTTGCCCATCCCAAACCGACCGGCTAGATCCGCCACTGTGTATATATGTGCCATGAGACTGATGCCCCTTCGGTTAGGTACATATATTTTTGATAGCAGCTCTATTAGAAAAGTAACGGAAAAGTAAGTCCCAGGAATCTGTGAATGAAACAAACGAAGCTGTAGAACTCTGTAGAGAAGCGGTTCTGTGCTTCCAGCGATCTGAAAACTATGGTGCACCCTCACACCCTTCTCGTTGAGCATGCCACAAAAAGTGAATGGTACACCATGGTGTCTCATTGCTGCTGCCGGGCGTCGTCGCATAATTTTTGCTGGTGCAGACGCACCTCAGACTGGCGATGGCAGTGGGGGGGGAATTCGGAGAATTTCGGCTACATATGGAACACGACCGACGGTGCATTTCACCACAGATTTATGTAGATTCACGTAGGTAACGGAGAGAAAATACGAAAAAATCAAGTCAAAGTCCCAAATTGTTTAGGAGGATGTACCCCAAGGTTCACGAGTGGGCGATGCGTACTGCTTCCCCCCGCTTTCGACGCCCACGCTGCTGAATTACATATTGAACAATAAAAGTACAGTTTTCTGAAAAATCCAGCGCCGAGATTATTTCTTTTCCATGCATATTTTGTTTAACGTCCTCAAAAGACTATCTCGTTCCCGCGAAATGATTGCCTCGTTAAAGCAGCGCTGCAGGCGTGCAGCCTGTCTGGGGAATCCGTGCATCGGTCCGGTGAAAATGTCCATGTTCAGCGCCTAGCGACCGCCGACTGCCCAACCCCCGTTTGCGGTCAGGGTGGGAGTGTCGTCTGGTTACTGCTCGACTGTTTCAAGAGACACCAGGAACGTCCAAGAATGCTCAAGTAACACCTCTTACTAAGAATACATTTTTCAGTATTGACGTCATATGGGGATCAGGAGGACAGGCATGTCCCCCCCATTGACCCACCCGGCACCCTGTTCCCCGCACCGCGCCCTGAAACAACGCTTTCCCTCAGGGTGCAAGTATTTACCTGAAAGTCTTGATCTTTTAACGCCGCACCGACTAGTGAGGCTGCATGGCGTCGCCAGCTCCCAGCCTGCTGGACGGGTATTGTGGGAATCGGGGATTTACGTAGAACTCCCAACCAAGGCTTGAACTGGTCAGTGGTGTGGCAACCCCTCGCATTGGACATTCTAGATCCGTCTATGATTGGCCAGCATGAAATGTGCCCGGGGCCCAGTGTCCCCCTGGCCACGCTACTGGAAATGACGAGGATATTTTTGCTCTATTGGGAGAGCAGCACTATGCTCAAGTGGAAGTGACCCGAGTGCTGTTCCCACATTCTCTGTCCGACTTTTAGTGACCACCACGCCGTATTGTTCTTCTAATATTTATGTTCGCGTCAAAGCTGGGAAACATGAAAAATGGCCCTCGAGAATACCTGTACCGTTAGTCCCTACATATCTGAACATTTATCCGCTCCTGACGTATCGTCTTTGATAACTGACAATAAATAGTGTGACAAAGACGATCACTCGTTCTAGGTATTCTAGTTTTCTCCAAACACCCCGGGATATTCCTCGTTAAAAAGACCATAAAAAAGCTCAAAATCCTTCCCTAAATTTCCGCTCGCTGGTAGGCACCAATGACTAGCCAGTTGGCTACAAATGCAATGCAGATGTTCAGATGTCAGATAGTGAACAAGACGATGATGACCTCGAAACAAAAACACCAGAATATGCCTCCAATCATTGCACAAGTGCACACTGCTCAGAGTTGTCTGGTGGGCGCGGGTCCGGCGCTCTGGGCGGTTGTACAGGCCCCTGCAATTGAATCTGTACACATTAGGCTCAGTAGCTTTTGTTATATTATGAGCGAACTACTGCTTGCAGAGTCGTGATTCAACATACAGCTTGTGTCTTTTGCTCTCAGCTATCGATTACGTACTCACGAACACTCACCAGCCTCACGTTTTAGAAATGAATAACGAAAAACAAAATTTTCACGAGACAGCCATTAAAAATGTTTTCTGAAAAGTATTTTTATACTCCGAACCTGGGACCCAGTTTTTATACAAAATATAAAGCCATGGGCAAGACACACATGCTGTATATTTCATGAGAGTTGAGGGAACAATAGCTGTTCAGAATTCAGCCCAAAACTGCCGAGCCTAGTGTGTACAGATCGTGTCTCCTCTGGCTGGTGTTGCAGCAGCTGGACGGAGCGCGGCGGTACTGGCCGCCACTGCCGCAGGCGCTGTCCCGCGGCACCGACGGGTCAAAGGTCGCCGCGACGTGGCGCGGAGCGGACGGCGTGAGCGAGGCTCCCGGTCTGCATGTAGCACGTGACCTGACGAGCTGTAGCGAACCACCCGGAGGACACTGGCAGACACCTGCTGAGAAAGCCGTGATTGTAGCTGATATACAACACTGAGGAATCTCATGTCTCTGAATCACAAGTGACCAGAGCAGGGGCGTTTTCGGGGTGATAGATTGTGTTGCAGTGTGAGCGACGGTGCATCTCATGGAAACTCTCAGGTGAGATACCTTAGCTTAGAGCGACCCGAATGCGGATTATTTATGCGGCTATTTTACCTGATGTATATGAATGGGAGGATTTATATGTATGGCAATGATAATACAGTTCGTATTCCTGTGTAGGTAAAGCAAACAATGCAATGCCGCAAAATCGGCATCGGCATCATTCTGCAAAACTTCACACAGCCAGCACCATTAATACCTAATCATAAATCTGCCGGCTTACATCATTTTTTTTAATCGGGGCCGAAACTTTATTTGTTATTTTGAGCCCTATGTGGGAAAACATTACCAAATATGTAACATACTAAAAACAAAAACAATATGCTGTCCTATGTAATTTTTCAGAGATACCGAAAACGATACAAAAGACGCCACGGGAGAATAAATGGACGGATGTAAGGAATACATGGAACAAGGCTTGTCTGCCGCTTTTCTCGCGACCGATATTTTAAGGGTGCAAAATGGTGTCATGGCTTGGTACTGAGAGCGGAACGGCGCGGCCATTTTTACGGTTCGCAGATATCAAAATGCAGTGGAATCGTTATCGTTGCTGTTAGTATCGTAGACGGAGCGAAGCGGGACATTGGCTCTCTCATCGGTTGACCTCTGCCATGCGCAGATCTATGGGTTACGACATAGACGTACTTCCGCCGCTGGTCTGGTTGGCCCATGTTTTGACAGTTAGCCCACTGACGAATGTCGGACAAGAGCGCCGCCCCCATTCCATTCTTTAAAAAAATCCAAATGGCTTTACTAAGACGATAATCATATCGTACAAAACTGTAAAACTTAACTTTACACTTGGCACATCTCGGAGAAAAGAATAACTTGGAAAGGATACAAGTGTGTGGGCGTTCGGAAGAAGCCCGGGACATACACATTTTCACACATAATGCTGATTTATGTAAAAAATAATGTTATAAGTAAAAACGTAAACTTCCGGACGTCAGGAAGTAGCTACCTAGGATTTCAATGGGACCGCAAGGTGCTAACCAGCTTATAACATGCAATGTAGAAGAAAGGTAAGAGGTTATTTCTTGGGGGACCCAATGTCATGGTGTTACATGTAGACAAGCCCCTCCCAGTAAAGGCATTCCTCTCCGCTTGCTCTGACGTTGGCGGTGGGTGTACCCGGGCCGCATATCCAACGTTTTGTTGACGTTCGGCCTCAGTCCTAGTTCCAGACCTTCCCGTCAAGCCAAAAACCACGAATCAGGACCGAACAATACAAAATAACAAAAAAATGGCCGACGGCCAAAGCCTACCAGTGTCAAAACACGTCTTTTCTCAGCTCACACCTCCGTGGCCACGTCATGCCACGTCACTTTTCGACCAACCCCTTCCCTCCCCTTGGCGTTAATATATGAACAGCCCCTTATATGGTCGTACAGCGTATTGATGCCCCCTCACTTATCCCGCAGCGCATTCCACCGTCTTCTGGAACACATTGGGAACCCGGTCCGTATTGCTAGTACCCGCCTTCGTTCCACCACATCCACAACCGAGAGCAAAAGCTACTCCAGCTGAGTTATGAAACGGAGGCGTGCTCTCCGGGAACTACTTGCACTTAAAATACTTAAAGAAACAAATTCCATTTTCTTTTATGGGAGTCATAGGGATTGTACGTTACCCCCTCTACGTAAATTATAGATCGTATGATGAATGTGTATCGGGGTTCCAAAGCAATGCTAATAACCACTATGTTGAAAGAGGGTATAACATTAAGCGTGTTTTAGACTTCCCACACGACCCTTTGCCTGAAGGGATCAATTGAAAATCCTTAAAATGAAAAGCACAAGAAGTTGGTCGATATTTTGACAATACTTCGACGATTCATCGGGGGTGCCCAGGAACCCCCTTAAAGGCATAAATTCCCACCCCTGCCATCACTGGTTGTTACATACCACCCCACATTCACCTAACGACGGACCGATTCACGATTGTCGCCCTGGATTCCCGTCTGTCGCCGGCGCCCCCTCTGTACAGTGGACCAGTGAAGTACCCGATGCACCGGCCGCGGCGGCGGTGGGGGTAAGCAGCCCGCCGCGGGCCGTGGCGCCGCAGCCGGGTCACGTCCGGCGGCGGCTGCTCGGCTGACCGGCCCGCCGCCGGTCTATGGCTGTCTCCTTACCGAGACAAACGAGGTGGCTCCGACGCACCGCTTATTGCGGCGCCGCCAGTTTCACTGCCCCCCCCCTCCCAAAACAGCGCTGGGCGGCCCGTCCCCAGGCGAATACCCCGCGCCTCAGTGCACTGCAGTGGGCAGGGGTGACGTGGGCGGCGCCGCCGCGCCCCGCAACACCCAGCCGGCAGCTCGTGTCTGTAGCCCCTGATATAATCATTGGCGGACGCAGGGGGGGGGCATTCCGACCATGGCCCCCCAAAGCGCTGGAGGGGGGGCAATCTATCTTTTGGCCCCCCCACCAAACGTGGGAGAAATTTTTGAAAAAAGGTGTTTACACTAGGTCTGTAGAGCAAAAAATATTGACCGCACCGGCGTTTATTGCGAAAACGTGTTGTGCGTATGTTCCTTAATAAGGAAGTGCAGTTGCTGAATCGCCGGGTCTGCCCCTCCCCCACCCCGCTCAAAAAGCCGTCGCGATGCCCTTGGCTATAACATGTTTTTATTCGATCCCAGCGTCGATGCATTGCCATGGATTATCCTATGCATAATATGCTGGTAGGCATTTGTTCTTTTATTTTTTCCTGGAACCATTGAAGGAAAAGGGTAGTCTATAGAGCTTGTAGCATAACCTACCGACCTTAGTTTAATTCCCAAACTGGAGCTCCTCTTTTCTCTTCCTCAGGCCCGTCTGTGCTGTGCTTCTCTGTTTGTTCCTCGTGGACTGAGTTGAAGGGACATTGCGACTTTCAGTAAAGGGCAGTGTCATTTGTTCACTAAGGAATGAGTGCAGTTGATTAGGACTGAAAACGAACTGATCCCCAATCAGAGTTGTGCGGCTCGCGAGTCGGAGTCGGAGTTTAGCTCAAATTCCGACTCGTTCGACTCTGAGTTGAGTTAAGTTGAGTCGAAAAAATTAGACAGGTGAGTTGAGTTGAGTTGAGTCGGTTCACACCACGTCAATGAGTTGAGTTGAGTTGAGTTGTGAAGACAGCGAGTCAAATGAGTTGACGACAAAAGTTGACTCAGTATGTTAATATGTTGAAGAAGTTTGAATTTGCCTACCTTTTGGAAACCTCCTTTGAATACCTTTTCCTCCAGTGTTTCAATTCTTTCAATCAAAGTTTTATTTGTTTTAATATATCAAACTAATTATACGGTTCAATTGCTTATTTTAAAGGCCCATTCGGTCTGAAGAAATCTCTATGCAAAAATAATACATGTACTCAAAAAATTAAACAGGCTCCTATCTCTGGCCTTGTCTTAAACATTTTAAGAGGTAGAATGCACTGCGAAATGCATTTCAAATATCTCAAAAACTTATCATCGTCAAAATCCAGTATTACTTCTTTTCAACCACTACTCACAGTTAACCCGCCCGGGGGGGTTTGACCCCTCGGGTTTTTCAAGTGACAAAGCGGCGCGCAGGCCGCAAACTTGTCTAGCTGTTCCTTCATCATTTTTACATCTTTCCTGAAAATTTTGGCTCAGGTCATATCAGGTCAGGTGAGTGACCTAACCTCAAAAATACTTAGACGGCATAACTAAAGAAGGGTTAATCGATCAGTTGAACTCATACCACATCTTGGGCCCACCGAGTACATTTGTTCCAGGATTTTTGATATTGTGACCTAGGTCATTGCGAGCATGACCTCCCATTGACAATGCATGGGAAAATCACGAATGAGCTTTTTCGTAAGTATGGATGGAATCAACTTCAAAATCGGTTGCGACTTGCTCTTGCCCATTTCTGAAGCTGATACCAAATTTTTGACTTGTGACCTTTAAAGGTCACCTTGGTCAATAAGCATTTTTGGTGTTTTTTTATAAATTTTGAATAAACTAAGATGAGCTTTTTTTTGTCACAAAGTGTTTGTATAGTCACTGGAAGTCAAATGATATACATCATGACTATACCGGTAGTTGGGTGACCGTTGACCTGGGTCGGTCAATTTTAATTTGTCCTGGCATAGATATCATATATCATTCGATTCGTATTGACAGGATTGCAATGGTGCATAAACTATGGCTGTATCTTGTTTGGTTTGAAGCTATTAGCGAAAAGTAAAGCCCTTATGCATGGGTGGCTTGGACATTCCCAGAATATGCCCAATATTTAGTGACCTGTAGCTCCGGCTTTGACCTGACACGAAATGAATACCACTTAATGAAAGCGCATCTAGAGCTTTCGAATGGTGTTAAAAAATGTTTTGTATGATGTTTCTAGATATAGGAGGTTTTCTTAGTAACCTTATTAGGATTTTGACCTATTTTGACCTCTGGTGACCTTGATATTGACCTGACAAGAAAATGACCGAAGTATTTTCGATATCATTTTCAAGTTTATTGCTTTTGCGTTTTTCGTTTTAGTTTTTGAGATCGGGGGGTTTTCCCCCACGGGCGTGGTGTCCCGGCAGGGTTAATAGATACACTCAAACGTTCCCCCACCACTCCAATATAAAAGAATAAGCACAAGCAAGAGAGTGTGCGCCATTGCTGTCTTGGAAGAACAAATTTAATCAAGGTTAGGCTCAAGCTAAAGTAGCCTCAGGGCAAAACATTGTAGAAGTCACGTGATAATTAATAAAGTGATGTGGACATTTTTAAACTACATATGAAATTGTTTCTTTTGTCTTAAATGCGCCGTCTGCAGCTACTGCTTTAATTTTACCTATTAAAAGCAGTTCTTACTGTCAACATAGAAAAATTTGAACTCTGATTTGACAAAATATTGAAATACCATTATTGTGCGAATCAGACGAATTATTTCTTGCTACTATTTGTGTCTGATCGTCGTCCGTATTTTATTTGGAAAGCCGCATACATTGGCAATTATCAAACTGCTCCCATTTTGAAGTGTGATAGGTACGGTGCTGCATTGAAGGTTTTCAAGTTGAAAATTGTATTGGGTTTAAAAATATGAATATTGAATGCAACACAATAACATTTCCAGTTATATTGTCCTATGTCATATATTGATATGGTATATTATTTCCTAGGTTTTGCTGTAGTTCTTAGAATTTGCAATGGCAACTAGGTACCTACTCTAGTAATTATAGCGTAGATTTTGGTTCAGCTCATGGCATAGGAATGTTTCATTTAGCAAAATTATCTAGCATTGTTCTTTAACAGAAACAAAAAGCATGACCCTTATCATTCCTGAAAATACAGTTAAAACTCATGTTTTTTAGCTTGGACATTTTTTCGATAGTATGGACGTGCAATTATTTCCCTATTTCGTTGTAACCTTAACCCATCTAAGTTCCTTTCCATTCCATGTACCTGGTTAAACATGAAAGGCTTCTTTCAGAAATTATCGCAACATGGTATGGAAGCTTTATCTGGCAGTGACAGTCTGGAAGAATAAAAAAGATATCCATGGCTCCTGACTATAATTAATTTTTAGTGTTTCAATTAATTTATCTTCCATTTATTAATCTTCATTTTCCTGTATGACTTTCTGTACAGCTTGGCTTTTAGTGTTGCATTAATTTTTTATTTTTGTATTATTTATCCTTTATTTAGATATTTTGAAACTGAGTCAAAGTTTGAGTTGAGTTGAGTCGTGAGTTGAGTCGGAGTTGAGTCGGGAGGATTTAACATCGAGCCAGAGTTGAGTCGGCTCACTGAACTCTTGACAATGAGTTGAGTCAGAGTTGAGTCGACCACTCTCAGCACATGAGTTGAGTTGAGTCGACTCAAGAAAATTCTGAAACGCACAACTCTGTCCCCAATGAAAAAAATTCCAAAGAGCTGAGGACCACAAGTTTGTCCAGTTTGGCTTCTCTTTTTCAGTTGATTACAGTATCGGAGTTTTAAGGACTTATGTATGTACAGCCCATGCAACTGAATCTGTACACACTAGGCTCAGAAGTTGTTGTTATAGTGTGAGCGAACTACTGCTTACAGAGTCGTGATTCAACATAAAGGCTGTATTTTGCTCCCAGCTATTGATTACGTACCCACTAATACTCAGCAGCCTCATGTTTTAGAAATTAATAGCGAAAAACTAAATTGTACTGAGACAGTCATAAAAATGTTTTCTGCAAATTATTTTCAAACTACAAGCCTGGCATCCAGCTCTTGGTACAATGTATAAAGCCAAGGGAAAGACACACATGCTGTATATTTCATCATGACCGAGGAAGCAATAGTTGTCCAGAATCTAGCCAAAAATTGCCGAGCCTAGTGTGTACAGATTCCATTGCAGGGGGCTGTACATTATACACAAATACCTACCTACATATATTCGGACCTGGGCGTTGCTAGCAAAGTTTTGAAATAGCTATCGCTTTTTCTGCTACCCTGGCTAATTAAAAGCGCTATCGCTACGGGCGCTACTTTTCAAAATCACGAGACCGTTATCCGCTACTGGGCTATGGTTTCTTTTTATTATAAAGCGTTACCCAAAATAGTTTTAATATTAAGTAACTTACAAAAAAACTACTGTGTAGACGTATAGTACATCAAGATTAGCCGGTTTTGTGGGAAGATAAGCAAAAACACTACACAAATTTCTTTGATATTCCTTTAGTTTTGTTTTGTGTGATGAAAAACATTTGCCTGAATCTTCATCTTCTAATTTCGTCTTGGGTGGTGGTTTCCTAACAAATCGTCTACTATTTTTTTAGTAATCACTTCTAATATTTTAATGTTTAATGTGCTGATGTTTTTTTCTAATGTTTTCTGAATTTCTACTAATAATCAATACAAATAACTTTTACACTACTGTAGGACTATTTTTTAAATTACATCATAGTTCGTACTTATCACGATAACACTGTAAAATATAACACTCAGTAGTGTGTAAGTGTGTGTAATACATGAATGAAGGAATACCAGAGGCTTTAGCGATCTTGGTTTCGCTACTTTCTGGCCATGGAAATCGCTACCGCTATTGGGAAAATTCGCAAGTAGCAGACCAACGAAGTGAACCGCCTGGCCCTGCATATACTTCCGCTGGGGAGATAATAACTTCAAATACATTTCAAGGGCTCTGGCTGTTTCAAGCTCTCAGGGGATCAGTTTACTCGCGAATCGCTAGTATAAGAATGTACTACCCATGCAGGGCTCGGGCATGGTAAGGGTTTAAAGGCGAAGAGGTCTCGCTTGGTCTTCCGTCTTGGTTCACTTCAGTCTGCGTTTCAACAGCCTGGTTTCATTCAGGATTTAGACACTACTTTCTCTTTGGTTGACAAACAAAATTGATAACAGAAAAGTCATGGAATGATAAACATTTTAAGAGAGCCCCTCCCACGTCAATTTTGTTCACGACAAACTTGTTGAAATGCATGATATAGGTAATTTTGGGGGCAAAACACATATAATCTCCTGAGTTACCTCTGTGTTGCTATACCGCCGGATCGAATTGCACCTTAGTCAGTCTGTTTTTGGAATGCGTCATGTCTAAAGAGATAACATGACGAATGGTTACGTCTCGTCGGGGTGTCTAGTCGGATTTTCAGTCATCCAGACAGCCTAATTTCCAGGCATCCAGACCTGGTGGCGCGGTTCACCTCCGTCCCGCCGTCTCCCACGGCGGGGGGGATAGTCTGAGGGCCTTCCAGATGGGGAAAGGGACTCTTGACCAGTAACGTATCGAATTTACCTAATTTCTGAAGAGAATGGTTCAGACTATTCGCAATGCAAAGGTTTGTCTCGGAAATTGCGGCTTCTTGTAGTGTTTCTGTTGGAGGGGTGGCGGGGTGAAGGTCCTAATGGGACCTTCTCATGGTTCCCCTGGCGCCAGGGAGGGGCTTCAGTTTCGTCCCTCGGCTAAGCCCGTGTCCACACGTGCTTGCATCAGAGGTGGATCCAGGCAGAGGAGGGGAACACATCTGAAACTCTGCGGTTTTCACCGATTTTCTATAAAAACATTATTTTAGGCCCCGTTGCCCGTACCCCTCCCCCCCAGCCATCACGACACTGGCTTGCATTATATAATTCGCACTGAATTGGCACCCGTTCCACATTGCGATCAAAGCCTGCTATATTTCCAGTGATGTAAACGGAAATCTTCGGGAGCAAACCTATCAACCGGGATCAAATGTGATTGGAAGATTCGAGGAGTCCAGTAAGACGCCCTGGACCGTGTGCCACTCCCCGGGCACTCCTCCAACCAGGGAAGAAATTACGGCTGTATGTGGATTGCAACAGCTTTAAATCCTCCCGGTAGCCAGGGCTCTTATAAGCTAGTGAGTGGTGCTGGTGAATGGTTTAATGATGACTCTTTAATTAGCCCGTGTTTGCGCTCGGTGTGTGTGCAGTTGCGCACTGTAGGCCCGGGCTAATTGGTGATTAAATGTTTAAAGTATCCTCACAATTCTAGCCTTCACTTACGCGTTTATCACTCGGTTCCAACCTAAACTCAATATTGACTCTCTTAAACCTTGCCCCGGTGGCGGGTACGAGCCACCTCCGCCCTGGTGGGGGCTAAAAAAGACCCCCACGATCTCAAAAACTAAGAGAGCTAGAAAAAGCGCAAAACGGCAATCGAAAGCTCTTCAAAAATTATATCGAAAATACTTGTGACATTTTTCTCGTCAGGTCAATATCAAGGTCACCAGAGGTCAAAATAGGTCAAAATCGCTAATGTGAGGTGTACTAAGAAAACCTCATATATCTCAGAAACTATGATAGCTAGAAACATTTTTGTAACTTTAATCGAAAGCTCTTGAGTTGCTTTTTCATTACAGTGACAATGATTTTCGGGTCAGGTCAAAGCCTAGGGAGCTACAGGTCACTGAATATTGGGAATGTTCTTGGGAATGTCCATAGCCACCTATGCATAATGGCGTTTCCTTTTTCGCCAATAACTTTTAAACCAAGCAAGATGCAGCGATAGTTGATTCACCATTGCAATCCTCTCGTCAATACTAATCGAATGATATATAATATTGCTATGCCAGGTCAAATTTAAAACTTTGACCAGACCAAGGTCAACGGTCTCACCCAACTTGACCTGGTATAGTCATGATGTATATCATTTGACTTGCAGTGACTATACAAACACTTTAGTTACATAATAAAAGTTCTATCTTTGTTTATTAAAAATGTATAGAATAAAACACCAAAAATGCTTATTTGACCTAAGGTGACCTTTCAAAGGTCAAAAGTCAAAATGTTTGGCATTAACTTCAGAAATGGGCTAAGAGCAAGTCGTAACCCGATGTTTGAAGTTGATTCCTTCCATACTTACTGAGAAAAGCCCATTTCGTGATTTTCCCCATGTATTTACAATGGGAAGGTCATGCCCTGCACATGACCTTAGGTCACCAATATAAAATCCCAGGACATATTTTGTAGCTCCTGGTGGGCCCAATATGTGGTATGAGTTTCAACTTGATCGGTTAACCCTCCTTTTAGTTATGCAGTCCTAAACCTTTTTTGAGGTGAGGTCACTTCACCTGGCCTGGTGACCTGACCTGATATGACCTTGAGCTAAAATTTTCAGGAAAGATGTAAAAATGATGAAGAAACAGCTAGACTAAGTTTGGCGGCACTGCGTGCCGCCGTTTTTGCTCACTTCGGAAAAACCCGAGGGGGGTCTAAAAAGATCCCCCACCCGGGCGAAGATTTAAGGGAGATATGCAAAACAAATTTTATCGTGCTTTCTTGCTATTTTAAAAATCTTGAGTACGACACTGTCAATTATTTTTGTATTTTCGGCAACATTTTTGCAGGCCGCTCACCTATTCTTGAAATAAGTCAACAGTACCGGTAAAAGGCTGAAACCTGCTCTTCATCTCAATGTTTTCAAAGGCTGTTTTAATTTTTTTGAAGAATTGTTTCTGTAATAAAAATTTATGTTCTCCTGTATTTTACTTGAATTAATTTTACATAGCCTCTAAAATCTACAAAATTAAATCAGCTTGTCCTAGAAATGGAGCACAAAATAATTACTCGAGTTTTCAGTCGTTTTGTACCACGGGTCTCCAGTCGTTTTCAACAAAATTTCCAAGATGACGAAACTTTTGCGTCTGATAGGGCACGTGACCCCGATATGAGAATTTCCTGGGCTTCTGATTGGTCAATTGTGATTTGTTTTTAGTTCCTATGTTTCTGTTTCAAAAGAGTTTTGGAATGTTGTTTTTCAAGTTTTTTTCTGTGATAGTTCTAGGTTCTACACGACTTTTTAGGACAGATGGGACCTAGTTCTTAGAGAAATTGATGGTCATAGCCGAGGCTACGTATTGTATTGTATTGTATTGTATTGTATGTATTAGTTACGAACACTTCCACACATACGGTGGCTTTTCAAGCACCGTCGTAATGAACGTGAAGTGATGAAGACTATGAAAGGAGACGGTAAGGATTAGGATGGATGAAGGTAAAGGAAGGTGGGATACTACCTGGAAGGGTCACTGCTGCCCAAGGCGCATGCGCTCGCTGCCTCCAGGCAATTTAAGGATAACGAGGAGGATAAGGATAGGATTGTTGTTCCACACACGCACACACACACACACACATAAATTTATAACACAAAAATAAATTGAAGAAGATGAAGATGAAATCGGCGGTGTTCGGCAGCGTATTCGTTTTGGTTTCGTAGACGTCACTGTCTGTTTCCAGTTCAGCATTTTATTTTCTTGAACTTCATCTTCGTACTTGGCAAATTGATCCCACTGCACTTCGCTATGTTTATATCATCGATTTCTATGTTTCCTATTCTATATTTCTGTCACTCACTCCTGGATTTTTAATGACTTGTATTAGTCCTGATGAGTTGTAATTAGGCAATTCTTGCACTTGTCTTTTGAAGCATATGCAGTAAACATGCAGACATTGCAACTTCTTCTCATGTCCGTTATGTATGTATTTGGTTTATTTGAAAACCATCCAAATTAGGAGTACCTCGGACAAAGGATTGTCACGCGACTTGGAGGAAAAATCTAGTACCTTCAGAAGAACTCGCCTGAGGTGAAAAATTTTCAAGATTTAAAATCTTCACAAGTTGTTAGTTAGGGCTTTTTTAGGCGTCTTGCAAGCACCTGCCGCTCTAGTAAATCTTTACAAAATGTCGAATCTGTTTTGTATTCATTTTTCACAAAGTATTGCTTGTACCATTCTGCGATTATTGCCATTTTATAGGAAATTGATCAATCTTTTGATTGCATATACTCACGACCAATAAAAGCTCAATGCTGCTGAAAAAACACCACTTCTTAGGAGCGTCAGAAACACGTCCAACCTCTTTAAAAGACAATAACTAACTTTTAAAAATCCAAATATTGAGCTTATTGTACATTTTTTAAGAGAAATCATGAGTGGTTTCATTATTTTCGGCTAAAAGTACGCCTAATTACACTAAATTCCAGGATTCTACCAAGGTGCCACATAACTCAACGTAGTTTAACCGACCGTGAGAATTCTCGATAAGTTGTCTAGGAAATGTTGACTTTGAGAGCGATTTTAAGGCATTTGGAGGCCGAATTCGCAAAAAGTAAGAAGAAGGCATCTGAAACAACTTTTGTGATCTTTTGATCCAGCCAACAAAAAATGTTCGCGTATCTCCGTTTAACTACAAGAGGTGCACAAAGCTGTGAAGTACTACATTGTGAAGTGCGAAAAGTTCATGTGTAAAAAAAGCAAATGGCTACCACATTGATCCACGTTGAGTGATGGGTAGCTGCGGACCTACAGTGCACAGCTGTACGTACAGCAAGCGCTGATGCGGCTGGATCCACTCACGCCAGAAGGCTGCAGGATCGATGACGGGAGGGCTGGATGCTCCCATGCCCCACGGACGTGATAGTTACCAACAAGGCAAGAGCCAGCGCTTAGAAACAAAGGGGAACCAATGATACTTTCCAGCCTGGCTCTTGTAATACTTTAGTACTCTCAACAATCAAAAACTTACCCGCGAAAAGGCTGCGTCGCTTTCCCCGACTTACGGCTGTTCGTTGGGGTTTGATGGCCACAACCAAACGGCCTATGAAAAGCATCGGATGCTATTCTATAGCGACATAAACATCTGGGTGGCTCATGGTGCTGTGGAAGTGTACAGCACCACACAGCAGTGTATACGGTCACATGATGCTGTGGCAGTGGACAGCACCACACAGCAGTGTATACAGTCACATGGTGCTGTGGAAGTGTCACTGTCACAGCACCACACAGCAGTGTATACGGTCACATGGTGCTGTGGAAGTGTACAGCACCACACAGCAGTGTATACAGTCACATGGTGCTGTGTCACTGTCACTGTCACAGCACCACACAGCAGTGTATACGGTCACATGATGCTGTGGCAGAGGACAGCACCACAATCTGGCATCATTCATGACAAGTACATAAATATATGCATACATATATGTATGTATGTATATATTTATCTATACTTGTCATTAAAGGGAATGTGGCACCTTGGTCGAATCCTGGAATTTAGTTTAATTAGGCGTACTTTTAGCCGAAAATGATGAGACCACTCATGATTTCTCTTAAAAATGTACAATAAGCTGAATATTTTGATTTTTTAAAATACTCCTCTAGAAAAAGAAATAAATATCAGACTAAGGATGATGTCATGATCTGGCAACCACGACCATACTTGAAACGCTTCGAGGGCTTCGATTGGCTGATGCTCATAGTGACGTCAGCATATGTCCTCACACCAATAGCCATGACAACTGTGGCCAGCTGCTATAAGGGTACAGGAGGGGTACATTGCAGGAAGGTTTTAGTTTTTTTCTACGGAAATCTCGAGTTCCAAGACAAATTATATATTGAGTACCGGGTTTTCTGACTTGCTTTACAACTTGGCTATCTCAGTTAAAATCACGTTATGAAGGTGCCACCTTCCCTTTAAGGATGCCAGCCTGTTGTGGACCAATCCAAGCCCAGCTCTATATGTCCGTTTACAAAACATCGAAGGACCGATGGAATGTTCAGGTCAAAATCTCAACTAAGCTGTCCAAAATTATGATAATCGTGTAGATTCTCTTTAGATACATTAATTTCATGGGGAGCCAGATAAAACTTTTAGTCGGGGTTTCGTAGTGCATCTGTTCGCAAACACTTTCCCCGCGCCCTATTTTGTGCATGCCTATATTCTGATTCCCATACCATAATTGTGGAAACATTTTTATCATTTTATCCATGTACAGGTTAGAAAGGAATAATGATAGCCGGGGGCATCACCTCGGATTTGTTTGCTATGGGGACGGATTCAAACCTGACGATGACTGGAGAAGTGGAAAGGAGCAGACCAAAAGCTAACTGGAACCGTACGCATGTATTGACAAAAGCACAGACAAAAAATACTGCGGATAAACCTATGTCAGGAGGGGAGCGACGGGAAACCAGCATTTTGCCTTGGGGAGAAAACTAGGGCACTTCACCTTAACACTAACATTGGGAATATTGAAGAGGATTCTCAAATTTCCGGAAATACAAGAATCCTGGGAGGAGTCCCGCAATGTCCGGGCAGGGGCGGACGCAGACCCGAGTTTTGGGGGGGGGGGCAAACCCATGTCTGCCTCTCCTCCTGGGGGGGGGGGGGAGCATATTTTTGCTCTACAGACGTAGTGTAACCCTTTTTTGCGACAACCTGGCCCCGGGGGGAGCGAAGATTTTTTGCTCTACAGACCTAGTGTACTTTTTTCAAAAATTTATCCGGCGTTTGGGGTGGGGGGGGGGGCAAAAGATAGTTTGGCCCCCCTCCAGCGCTTTGGGGGGGCCATGGCCGGAATGGTCCCCCTGCGTCCGCCAATGTGTCCAGGACGACGTATCCCCCGTTGCCGCACTCCCGGGAAGTCGCGGCGCGCTTCCCCCATCCCTACCCGGTGTTGACGCCTATGGTAGCGAGGCTTGGCTGGGATAGACTAGGCTAGGCTGGGGTAGACTAGGCTAGGCTGGAGTAGACTAGGCTAGGCTGGAGTAGACTCGGCTAGGCTGGGGTAGACTAGGCTAGGCTGGAGTAGACTAGGCTAGGCTGGAGTAGACTGGGCTAGGCTGGAGTAGACTGGGCTTGGCTGGGATAGACTAGGCTGGGCTGGGGTAGACTAAGCAAGGCTGGAGTAGACTAGGCTAGGCTGGAGTGACTAGGCTAGGCTGGGTATACTCGGCTTGGCTGGGAGAGACTAGGATAGGCTGGGGTAGACTAGGCTAGGCTGGAGTAGACTAGGCTAGGCTGGAGTAGACTCGGCTGGGCCGGGGTAGACTAGGCTGGGGTAGACTAGGCTAGGCTGGGGTAGCATAGGCTGGGTTGGGGTAGCTAGGCTAGGCTGGGGTAGCATAGGCTAGGTTGGGGTAGACTAGGCTAGGCTGGGCCTATCTCAGCATTACACCCACCATGAAAAGAATGAAGGACTTCGCCAGTGCGTTCCCTGTTGAAACCTTATCAATCTCACAAGGCTTAATCCGACCTAGTACAATTAGACGCCTAGAGGCTCCCGATCAAGTATACAGGTAAGAAACGAAAAAAAACTTAGACGACCCCACGACCACATGGTTAAAACCCCAGAAATAGATGGGTCCAGGCCGTGCCAGTGTCCCATCTCCGCTGGGTGTGAACTCTCCGGCGGGAGGTCGGTGGCCGGTGTGTGCGGGCCTGCGCTGGAGGCCGCGCGGGTGACATGGTTTACGGCCGGGCCGACGACGCTGTCCGGCGCCGCGACAGCGCCCCCGGGGGCGCAACACGCCTCTGTACCTCCGATTGGATGACGTGCTGCCGCCCGGCGGTATGCAGAGAGGCGTCCGTCGTCTGTGCTGGGGGCAGCGGCGTCGGCTGAGGCCGGAGCGGTCTCAGCGGCCCTCCATCCAGGACGGATGACTCCAATCTGCAAGACAAACAAAACAAAAAACATGCCATGTTAAAAGCCATGCCAGGATACACTGATGATACCACTTAAGGTTGCAGCTTCCTCGGTCGCACGGTATGCTTTTGGGGTGTTTTTGGGGACCATACGTCAAATGTTTGCAGCCTTGAGTACGCCTAAGAAATTTAAACGCGTATGACGGGGGTCTGAGCCACCTTCGCTTGGACGGGGGCGGCCGGGTACCCGTCCCCCTAAGATCTCCAGAACCATGCTACAGATAGCGAAAAACGGTAAATAGCGCTGAATAGCCCGTTCAAATGTCTAAAGAAAACGTTTGAACCATTTTTTGTTAGGTCACATTTAAGGTCACTAGAGGTCAAGGTATGCCACCTTAGGGATAGCCTAGAAATGAAGCTTTTCAGCCATTTTATCTGAACTAGTCAAGATCCAGCAAAACCATATTTACCATTAGAATCCTCGCAGCAAACCTAATCGAATAATGTATAATATGACCTTTCTTGGTCAAATCAGGTCAAATCTAGGACTTGACCTGACCTGAGGTCAGGTCAAGACAAGATTAGGTCAAAATGCATATCATTAGAATTGCAAGGATGCGGAAAATCTAACACCGTTGAAATAAATGTTCTATCACTATCCACTGCTAAGTTATATTGAGTGAAAACTATTTTTCCCATTTATTTCCAACGGAGAAGTCATGGCTCGTACCTGACCTTAGGTCATCGATATAAAAATACCAGAACAAAATTTTAGAGAACTCGGTGGGCCCATTATGTGCTTTTAGTTTCAATGGGATAGGTTCACCCTGTTCTGACTTGCGCTATCTTAAACTTTTTTGGGGGAGGTCACTTGACCTGCACTGGTGACCTGACCTGAGATGACTTCACCTTAAAATTTTTGACCTTAAAAGTTAGTAAAAATGGTCAGAGAAAGGTATGCCAAGTACGGCGGCGCTACGCACCGCCGTTTTATTCGGTCTCCAAAACACCCGAGGGGGCAGGTACCCGCATCCCCGTCAATAGGCGTGTTAATACGCATACTTCAGAGAAAACCAAATATTGGATGTATAACGGACAATTAAAATGTAACATAAACTAGACGTGAAAGGAAAATATTGTGTGGGATTCTTATCTCGACTTGCCAGTTTCGAGAACTCCCGCCCAGTCTACCCATAGTATCAGACCTTTCTGTTCGGCTATCTCGTTTTGTTATGTACTGTCAGTCTCTCTGTTTTGTGTCGCTTTTTTCTGGCGACTGGCATTCAAAATGAAACTTTCATATCCAAACAAATAAAAACCTTCATTCCTAGCAGGGCAGAGGAAACAGGTAGAACAATTCGTCGAATATACCCATATTACCCTCATACATATAGGTACCACGTAACAATTGTAACGTACAGACACTGGGGTTCGCAAAACACTGTTGCCGGGTACACCGGGATATTACGGTGAGAATTGAGCGACCTCAGCTACTTTATTTACACTTGTACAACAGCCGCTGTTGGTTTACGAGTTTTAACCTTGTCCTATGATCTGCATTTGCGTCAGCAGGACTTGTTCACGGGGAGTGCGGACTGCGGATTCTCAGTAGAGCTCAGGGTGGCGTGGTGGGAGGAAGCAGTGGAATGCCGACCTGCTGTTTTTTCCGCTTGTGCTCGTAAAATTATAAATACGGAAAACTTAAGGAGACTTGCTTTCAAAAGAGGACAAATGGGCTTTCAGTTCTAGCCAATGTTGTTTGCCTGGGTCTGAAAATATTCTTGCAGATTTGGCAACCGTAGCTGGAGGCTTTTAAACACATGCCAAAACAGTTAGCATAATGGCGCCAGTGCAAGGGTCTCATTACTCTTTTTCCCAGGTACACTTGTCAGGATGCTAAGTATGGTAGAGAGTTTTTCCCCAACTTTCATTAGAACTTAAGACATTTCAGTCTTATTTAAACGTCCAGGCTGTTAAAGCACACATTAAATCGTGAAAGGGACCTTTCCGAGACATTGAAGACAAGCACACCCTAGAAGTGCTGTGTCTGAAAAAGTGCGCCCTATCGGAGATATAACACCTAGATATCGTTGTAATATACTTTAAATTTGAATGACCTTATCTTCCAGTAGTGTCAGCAGGTCAAAGGATACCTTTCTTCCAAGTCTCAAAGCACATCTTTGGCCCACCATCATCTTAAAAAAATAAACAGACTCTAGTCAAAGCACATTTGGAGGAACGAGGAGGACTACAAGGTGATGAAGTGTGCGACATTTCGGCAACGCCACGGGAACATTGTATGTGGCTTTTACTATTGACTGTGTTCTGGACAATCACATGACTGTGAGTACGGGCAAATATAAATCACGAAAATTCCGGAAAACTCACCCTGCTCGGTAGGCCATTTTACTTTGACTTTTACAGCTTTTGCCAGGGTTCGAGACAGCTTGCTGAGTCACGGCATGCCATTCTCAATCAAGAGCTGAGACTAGCGGGTCTCTTCCTATCCGATCTCACTCACTGCACATCAAACTGCGAGTCGATTGCCTCATATGTTTAGCAAGCGCATCAGACTGGAGTTTCATGCGTCAGCATAGACGAAGCGCATACAAACGACATGGCATTGAAATAAAAAGCTGATAGCGAGACTAAAGACGCGGAGAACCAGCCCTGACTGGAGAAGACCATGATCTCTGACAAAATATCTACCCTTCCATCGCCATTCTGCTGGTCATCGCCTTCTTTTAATCTCTGAACTTTTCAGGCTTGCCACTCGCTTTAGCTCTTTGTCCGTCCTTCACTTGCCCGTGACCTTGCCATCAGGCCATTTGGTTGAAGTGCACCTCTGGCCAGGAGTCGGCGGCTCTCCAGCCACGTGCTCGGCTGCAGCCCCCATCCCGCAGAGACCTGCCACAGCCAATCAGCGGTAACGTCCGCTAACTAGGGGAGTCTGCGTCACACCCAATAACCCCACCGGACAGCTTTTTGTATGTGTTGTAGATCTCGCAGTAAATCGCGCTGAATGTTTCCAGAGGCCGTCAACTTTAGCACTGCGCTGTTGTAGGCAGGTGAGTGGCGGTTTCAAGTCAAATCCAGTTTCGTTGGGGGAGGCGGCTACGGGCTCAAATTTACCCCATCTTTACCCTGAATGACCCCTCACGATGTGATAATTGTCGGCACTAAAAAATTCGGGGAGGGGGAGAGACTTCAGTCCCCTAGCACATTGTATCCACCACTGTACTAGATACATGTAAATTATTGGAGTAAAATTACCTAGTCCATATATACAAGAGTCTTCCTTCCATCATGATCCAGCAGCGAGAAAAAGGTAAAACTGCATAATTTTGGTTTGAGTCGAACAACTTGTGTTGCAAATCATTCACCGCTTGACGATTGATGTCTGAGCAGGGAGCAAGGTATACTCTTGAAAATCCTAGAGCTTTTCAGTTCGAGACTGCCGGAACAATGCTTGAGGTTACGATTACGGCGCTAGTTCTTTACCTTTTCTTTTCGCTATAAATTGGAGCCCTTCTTCCTCACTGAAGCGCACAATTGTAGCGATCTGGATTGGGATGTAGGACCAGGGGTCCTGGATGGGCTAACGCTAGCACGGCAATACAAGCCCTACACAAAGCCTATGATAAACAAAAAATCCAGGGGGTCCTGCCCCTAACCCCCCTCCCCCGATCTCCACCCATTTGGCAGAGCCCTTCAACCGAATCAGCATAATACAATGGGTAAAATCACATATTACTGGTCCTAATGTAGCAAGCATAGTATAGGAATACCTCGAATTCGAGGTCTTGCTACACTATGGCCAAATAATTGTAATTTTGCCTTTTGTATTATGTTGATTTGTATGAAGGGCTATCTCCAAATATATCATCTCAGTTTATTAGATTTATTTTGCATCCGGGACTCGAGGAGGCAGGTCATTAAACATATTGTCAAATGATATACTTATCTACTTAATGAAGTTCAACTACGTAGTTTTGCGACATTTTTTCGTTGACTGCCCTCTGCCTTTGTAGTACCAGAGAAATGAACCAAAATCCAAGAAAACATTTAGAAAAAATACATTGCCCGCGTCCTCGAGTACCCGCCATTTAACCTTATTTTGAAAGAAAAGTTAAGTACCGCATAAAAAATCAGTGGAGCGTATTTTTTCTCGTAAAAAAACAGACAAATAGCATAAGATTAATCAGTGATAAACGCTGGTCACGTGGCACCTTGGCCAGTTGTCGAGTCCCGTCCGGCTCGGCAGCCGACGGAGGTGCCTGGTGCCTGGTATGAGCCGTTAGGCCGCGCGGCGGGTCGTCGGTGGCGGCTGCGTGCGGCCGGCGCGGGGATGGGGGGTCTGGATCCGCTCTTTCAGATCCAATTTCACTACAAATGGTGAGTTCTAGGACAAATGAAATTCCACACGTGAAGTCTCACGGTATGCTCTGCATCCAGGCTGGACGCGCGATGGTGTGGTGGTTAGCAAGCCCACTTTCCGCGCGGCCGATCCGGATTCAAGGCCCGGCGGATTCTCTGCACAGGGAGCAATCTGGCTCCCGAGAAACTTTATAAATGTTGGGGTTTAACGACGCAACAACTGCCAAGGCTATACGGCGTTGCCAGCTCTCATCGTGTTGGGGGGATTTTGGGGGATCAGATCGACTTATTCAGAGGCTCCGCCGGAACTTGGACCCGGGACCGGTGGCTTAGGGGATTATGAGGCTATCCACTAAGACATCCAACCACCGAGAAACTCTTCCAGCAGGGAAAGAGCTGGCGACACCATATGGCTCTGGTTGTTAAAGGGTCGATAAGCCCCAAATATTATTATTATGACCTCCTGGCTGTCTCAGTTTAAAGCCCACTATAGAGATGACGTATTCCCTTTAACCCGCGCCCCACCGGGTGTCCGGCGCCACCTTCGCCCCACGAGGGGTATCGATGGCCTTTCCCTAACTCCGAAAATATGGGGGTTAGCGCAAATCTGCAAAGTGCATTAGAAGGCTCGAGTGAATTCAGGGGCGTGGCCAAGGGGAGGGGGCGGCAGGGACAGACGCCTCCCTCCTGGGGGCCCGAAGGGCCCCCTGAGGACACGAGCCGCGCGAAGCGCGTCTCGCCCGCACTGTGCTCTGTGGCCAAATTTGGGATTTTATACCAGACAGGGCCCTCTTAAGTCCTCTTCAGCACTCTATGCTGTAACAAGCAGGGCCCTTTTTACCCATCAGGGCCCTTTTGGCGCTGCCGCAGGGGCCCTTTTCGGGGCGCCCCCTGAGCGAAATCCTGGCTACGCCCCTGCGGGAATTCAGTAAGAAATTACTTCGTATGTTTAAGCGCTCAGGTCAATAGTTTGACCTCCATAGGTCAAGTTAGGTCAAGGTCGGCTATTTTCACTCAAATATGCAATGCTTAAGCAAACTCGGCATAACTCTTAGGCCAATAGAGCTATTGAGATCTGGTAAAGTACATTTGATAGGAAAATTCCAGAACTTTTTCCGCTATGTGGAACGTAATGACCTCCCGTCAGTGGTTTGACCTCCATAGGTCACCTCATTACCTAATATGACCTGAGGTCACGAAATGTCAGAAAGTGACCTTGCCGTATATCAAATGAAAACCAGTGACAAGACATACACGATGGTGTTTGATTCAGCGCTCTAGCTTAAGTAGGCGAAAAGTTATTGTCAAAATACTATTTTTGACCCCTGGTGACCTTGGATGACCTCGGAGGTCAAAGGGCAAATATGGCCCCTGGGATCCGTGGAAGGGTGTCCAAGAACGTTTTTCTGAGCAAGCCGAGCATTCGCAATCATTTTTGTGACTTTTAGATTACAAGACAGCTTTTCCCATGCTTTTTCAACAGGAGAGGTCACCTCGTGACCTGACCTCAGGTCACGAAATCGAAAAAATTATGGATATACACCTGGTAGACCCTGGAAGGCTCATAAAGTGAAGGAAGTTTCAAATCGATCGATTAAGAAATGTAGTTCTTATAGAGCTCAAAAGTTGAAGTGAGGTGACTTTGGTTGACCTCGCCTGGTGACCTGACCTCGGGTGGCTCGGGGTAAAAAACTTCAGGGATGGTGGGAAAATGATACAGTGAGAGGTAGAGCCCTCAACTGCGGTGCTGCGCCTCGTCGTTTTTCTGCTATCTCGGAAAAACCTTAGAGGGGGCCATCGATGGCCACCGGTGGAGCGAGGGTTAAAACATGCAGCGGAGGGGGTGCTAAACTGCCCCCCCTATTTTTCCGACGTGGCCGGAGAACCGTTTGCAGTCCGAAAAAGCTACTTGGCCACATTTGAGCAAATTTATGAGCCCGTCGATTGGTGAAGGAATTTTCAAAATCGGTCCATTTTTTTACTTATAGGCCTTCAAAGTCAGACCTATATTTTGAGACCATCATAATCGCGCGGTCGCACTAGTTCGTCTGCACTTCAGATCAAGTGGGGACGTAATATCGTCATATAATCAGGTTATATGACGAGGAAGGGATCTCTGGTGTCGGGTGAGTGAGGGTGCCCAGCCCCTCTGGCTCAGCACCGCACACTTCGACAGGTAAGTGGCAGCGACGTGTTGAACATAGCAATCTTGGAAAGTCTCCAAAACTCTCCCCTCCTCAATTCAGCAGGCCCAAATCCCAGAAAAATACGCAGCGAAGCGTGGCACGTTAGAGCGACTGAATTTGAAGTGATCCTGGCAGGCGACTGAAATAGACTTGCATCTCAGGTGAAGCCATTGACTGACTGGAGTGTTTACTGAAGATTAGTGCTGCGCTGGTAATGAGTTCCAGCAAGGGGCTATCAGCCGGTTCCAGCAGGCACCCGCCTGCGGTCGGGAACCCGTCGAGTTCCACACATCGCAGCACAGAGAAGATCTGCCGCGGTGATATCCTCTCAATTATTCAGCCGCAGGCCTGGAGCAACATGAAACTAATACCAGCTAGCATGACCCAATTTTTGCATTAAACAGGAATTTACCAAGAACTCAGCGATTCTTTACGTGGAGAATGTGCGTCTCGTTCCTACTCCAGACAGGGTGTTTGCACAGGAACCTGCAGCGCAGGCATGCAAACTGCGAGCAGGTGCACCATTTATCAGCACAAACTACCCGACTTAGTTCGTACGTTGCGTATACATTTTGATGCTATACAAAGTGAATATGAAGACCTAGATGTATTTTTTCTTAGAGATTATTGTACTTTTCTTTCCTCCATCGTGCTTTGTGCATGTTACCGATCATCACCAGGGGCGGACGCAGAACCTAGTTTTTTTTTTTTTGGGGGGGCAAACCCATGTCTGCCTCTCCTCCTGGGGGGGAGGGGGACGTGCGATTTGGGTGCTCGACAGACCTAGTATAAGCTACCTCTTCAAGTACATGATCGCTCTCCTGGGGGGAGCGAAGGTTTTTTTTCGCTCGATAGACCTAGTGTAAACACCTTTTTTCGAAAAATTTATCCGGCGTTTGAGGGGGCAAAAAGATAGTTTGGCCCCCCTCCAGCGCTTTGGGGGGCATGGCCGGAATGCCCCCCTTCCCTGCGTCCGCCAATGATCATCACCAGCGTTGGGCAACCTGTAATTTCATCCTGACTTCAACATGTATAACTGGAAAACCCTTTTTCAAGGACGACGTTGATAACGATAGTTCTATAATGAAATTGGTGAGCTCGATTTATTTGATTGATAGCACCGAGTAAATTCAAATTACGTTCAATTTTGCGTCTAAATAGAAAAGGTTTGTTACATTGATCAACCGTATTTTGCAGTGGCCTGCCCAATAGATAAGTCTTACTGAAACAGTAAAACGTCGCACATGTTGTTACTATAATACATAAAAACAAACAAAGGGTCCATTTGTTGTCGACTTAGTCGTATGAACCAGGTATGAATTTTTCATGCAATTCTATTGCTAGAAAAGTCCGCCACCCATTTAAACGGGTAGCCAGGCGTGCCCCTCCGCGATCCCAACGACAACAGTACCCTTACGTTAACACCACCAGAACACAAATATTACAAGTCGCGGCACGCCCTGCTAGGAAAAGAAAGTAACTTAAAGCATAATAAATATCATACTATTAGTAAAAACTGCCAGTAGTAGCTCCCTGTAAATATACAGGGAGCAGGAATCAGGTCTATTTAGGTTAAATGCACAATAATTTAGCTCATTACCGGTTAGATTGTTAGTCTTTTCCAAACGGGACTACCCAAAACTGGAGATTCGTGTTAGCCCCTCCGAGATTCTGGCGAAAAGATAGAGGCCTAGTAACATTCGCCAGAGAACTCGGAAGACAGTAAGCAAATTAGGGCAGACATGCAGGCATAGGCAAGCAAGCAAGCAAGCAAGCAGGCAAATTAGCAAGCAAGCGCAGCAGGGAGTCAGACACACGCACGCACGCACGCACGCACACACACACACACACACACACACACACACACACACACACACACACACACACACACACACACACACACACACACACACACACACACACACACACACACACACACACACACACACACACACACACACACACACACACACACACACACACACACACACACACACACACACACACACACACATCCGAATCCACGCACGCACACCTGCCTACACATCCACACACACGCGCACGTACACACCCACACACACCGAGTACCGCAGTCACCCACCCACGCACGGCAGACATCCACCTTCCCACCCACAAGTACTCCCTCTCGCCCACCTACAAGCACACTATCCCACTCACATACACGCACGCCCACACCCACACACATTGTGCTCTGGTACATCATCACCACCATCAGCGCCGGTCATCGAGGCTCATTATTAAGAATTCTATAATTGCAAAAGAATACTTGTCTGATATATTTTTAAGCACATGTTTGTTGAGAGGAACTTCCGTTATACATTTAATAGTTGGACATATAGTTTTGTTCCAAATTTCAGGTGCAGAGCATGCCAGAGCAAATTTCCTTTAATTTGTTGTAGCCTGAGGTATTTCAAAGTGTCTAATCAATCTCGTATTAGTTGTTCTGTATTTCTGAAAAAAAGAGACGATATCACATCTGGCATTGTACCATCCAATACTTTCGACAATATAATAACTTTTTGTTCTGAGACTAGTTCAGGGAATTTAAGTATTTTTAATTTTAGAAACAGTTCATTTGTGTGGTAATAATAGGGTTTTTTGTCGATGATTCGAATAGCACGTTTCTGTAATTTGATGATCTTATCGAGTGGATTCGTAATTACTACCAATCATAGCCAATCAGTGCAAACGAGCTGACCTGGACCTGCCGGAGAACTCCGAGCTGACCTGGACCTGCCGGAGAACTCCGAGCTGACCTGTACCTGCCAGAGAACTCCGAGGATGAACTGGATGAGTCTGAACTGCATCGCCGTGTTGTGCCATTCTACCCAATGCATGCCCCGCCGGGGCGGAGTCCCGCTCAGTATCCACCCGATCCCCGCCGTCCCTTTCAGCAAAGGAAAGCAACGATGCCGCGCGATACCTTCTGCTGCGCAAAAGAATACAGAGTTAACTGCAGCGGATATAAGATATATTCCTAAAACAACTCTTCCACATCGTGTGCGGTGTTCAAACTCCGGATGGGACTTTGGTCTAGCCGCGGCGCTGAAAACTAAATAGTAAGTACTCACAAAGCACTGCTTACGTCTCAAGCAGAGTGGAAAGACTGTTCATTGACGCCAGACGAGTCGGTCCAGCATGTCCGTGACTAGTGCCTCTGTTGTGCCGGCAGCAGCTGCGGTGGGTCAGTGCAGGCGAGTCGGCCCAGCATGTCCGTGACTGGCGCCTCTGTTGTGCCGGCAGCTGCTGCGATGGGTCAGTGGAGACGAGTCGGTCCAGCATGTCCGTGACTGGCGGCTCTGTTGTGCCGGCAGCTGCTGCGGTGGGTCAGTGCAGGCTGCGGCGGCAGGGCGATGACGCCGCCATGGGAGTGGAAACGAAGCTGGAACAGCAGGCGCGCGTCAGTGTGACGCTCGTGAACGCGCCCTCCCCCTGGACCAGGGCGAAGGCGCGACTCAAGCGGTTCGGCGGCCATCTCGGACTCATCCTGGTGCTGCTCGTCTACACTGCAGGCGGAGCTAAGGTCAGAACTACAGCTGCGGGCAGTCTCACCGACCGCATTATGATCCCATGCTTGCGAACGGTTTTGGCGCGAGTAAATAGCTGACCAACGCCAACTCGATATTCTCATCTCCGTGCGTAGTTGCGCGGCCCGGCCGCGATCATATGGCGTGCGTGCCAGGACCAGTTCGCCAATCTGATCCTACGTACGCAATCCACGCATCTGCCAGAGACGAGAGCGGATAATCGAGGAGCGTGCAATCATTCTGACGTATGTACGCATGCCATTAATGCGAGTTTCAGGTTCACCGGCCACATTGGCCAATTATTTTTGACAGTGTTTTTCGGTGACCCAAATAGCTACTGAGCTGGTAAGCGATCAGCATAATTTTTGTATAGCACATGTAAGATAATTATTCAGTTTCGCAGCATATTCAATTCCTCCTCTGTAGCCGGAACAAAATAATGACAGGACCTGATAAAAACGCAAAGAACACACTCATATTGAAAAAAGTCTTCGAAAGGACTTGTCTCATACATTGAGGAATTATCTAATCTGCAACAGGAGACGGATACCTTTGCTTCGCAATATCCCCACGCTCGGCTGTTTGCCCAGCCACACCCTACTGACTGCCTGGCCAGCAGCGCTGGGGAGCGGCTGGAGTGACCGGTCCGCGGTCCCGCCGCAGGCTGGTCAGCAGCTGGAGTGACCGGTCCGCGGTCCCGCCGCAGGCTGGTCAGCAGCTGGAGTGACCGGTCCGCGGTCCCGCCGCAGGCTGGTCAGCAGCTGGAGTGACCGGTCCGCGGTCCCGCCGCAGGCTGGTCAGCAGCTGGAGTGACCGGTCCGCGGTCCCGGCGCAGGCTGGTCAGCAGCTGGAGTGACCGGTCCGCGGTCCCGCCGCAGGCTGGTCAGCGGCTGGAGTGACCGGTCCGCGGTCCCGCCGCAGGCTGGTCAGCAGCTGGAGTGACCGGTCCGCGGTCCCGCCGCAGGCTGGTCAGCAGCTGGAGTGACCGGTCCGCGGTCCCTGCGCAGGCTGGTCAGCGGCTGGAGTGACCGGTCCGCCGTCCCGCCGCAGGTGTTCCAGGTGATCGAGCTTCCGCGCGAACAGGCCGAGTTCCAGCGGGTGTACCACAGCGTGATGGCGCACCGGCGCCGCGTGGTCCGGCACCCTGGTCAACGACTCCCAGCTGCGCTCCTCCGTAGACCGGCGTCCGGTGAGTGGTGCCCGTACCTTTCCCGTATGCCAGGTGAGTGGTGCCCGTACGCCCCCGTATGTCCGGTGGGTGGTGCCCGTACACCCCCGTATGTCCGGTGAGTGGTGCCCGTGTAAAGTAGATACGCGTTAATAGACAGTACTTAAAACGAACCCATTTGTATATCTACAACGGTCGTGTTGGTTTTAGGTACTGTCTGGCTTGCGAATGCACTTACTACTTCTGTGGGTTCTTGTGACTGAGGGCTGAAAAGCCCTGTCTTATGGAGATTTCAATATACATCTTCTCTACTCTACTCATATTCAATAAAAAGCCTCGCTTTCCTGGAATACGCTTGAAAACAAGCTGCCTGAAAAAACTCCAGTATGCGCCCATTCAGTGCGATGTGGCCACAACCGAAGTTCAGTTATGTACTCCGGTTCAGCAACAACGTCGAACAGCCAGCGAGACGGGCCAGCATGCTCCGGCCAGCTGTGTAATGATGTTCTAACGTTGCAGCGATGCTGCGGCTTTCCGGTTAGTCTGGCCATCGGCCAGGCGGCCGCAGTTCGCGCCGCGTGCAGGCCCCACTCATTCCAGCAGGCTTGTTGGGCTTACGGCGGCGTGCCTGCCGCCGTTTACGATTGGCCGTCCGGTGACGCCGCGGGTCGTTGGTGGAGTCTGTTTGGCTCTCGTGGAGTGAGTCTTCTGCTGAACTGATCCAACCAGCCCAGCAGACGTTCTCCTGCATCGCACGTCGCTTTTACTATCTGTGAATAGGCCAACAAGGTTCAAGGTGGCAGACATTTGCTGACCTACTTTTGTATAAAGGTATTAGCAGTCCTGAGCTTTACGCATACATATTTTTGGATTGAAAAAGAATAAAAATATTAGACAACTAAGAACAATATGTACATTTTTAAACTTGGGGGCATCTCCTGCCAACTTGTAATTTGCACTGTCTCCACTAGTTCAAGTATCTTTCCTACAAGGTGGCATAAAATGTCACCCATACAACTGTTCATAAAGTGGTTCAAACGACGGCGCCGAGACCGGAAATACTACACAATAGGGGGATTCCAGGACAGATCGACGAAGGCCTGACACCACCATGTATAGAAAAAATCTGAAACTTTGGCTCCAGGGTAGTTTTGGGCCAGAAACACGCCTGTGAAAATCTTAGCCCCCTCCGACCAACGGCGACCGAGTTATAGCCCGAGGCATTTTCGGGAGGTCACCTTGTACTCATCTTTGATGCTTCATAACTCAAAAATGCATTGCCTGATTAACAAGTTTTTTATATCATTGAACTCGTCTTGAACCATACATTATTTTGAAAAAAGAAAATTCTAAAATTTTTAATTTTAAATTTGACTTTTAACCCCTTTGACCATTTCTTATATGACCTAGCCTTACCTTTACGCAGTTGAAATTGACCTTTTAGACACCTCAAAAATTTGGCTTCATAAATTATCTTTCGATGAAAAAATAAAAAAGCGTTCTTGCTATAAATGGAAAATTTTTAGCACCTAAGGTAGGCATTCAGACGGTTTTTTGACCGCTGCAGTAGTACAGTCTTATGTTTGACACCGCAAACAAAGCGATTGCTTTTGGAATCGGTTGCTTGCAATGATATTGCATTGTCTTTACGAAATTTTCATCTTGTAAGTGTCAGAGTTCATGAGAATTAACACACGCCCACACGAGGGGGCGGGCAACCGGGCGCCTCAGGTTTCCACAGGTAGTAGAAAAAACACCATCGACGACACCAAGACAAGTTCAATAATATACAAAACTTGTTAATCAGGCAATGCGTTTTTGAGATATGAAGCATCAAATATGAGTCTACAAGGTGACCTCCCGAAAATGCCTCGGGCTATAACTCGGCCACCGTTGGTCGGAGGGGGCTAATATTCTCACAGGCGTGTTTCTGGCCCAAAACTACCCCGGAGACAAAGTTTCAGATTTTTTCTAGATATGGTGGTGTCAAATTGAAATATGTTTGGTCGTTTTGTCCTGGAATGCCCCAATAGTTCCAATCATAAGACAATGCACAATCTAAATATTTTGGTCAAATAAATGGTTTATTGCCTTAAACGTCGCTCCGTGGAGGGGGCGGGGGTGTTTGAACACACCCCCTTCCTGGGGGTTTTCCGCAAAAAAAAAAACTGTGGCGCGAAGCTCCGCCGTACTTAGCATAGCCTATCCTTGACCAATGCTGCAAATTTTCCCAAAATTTAAGTCATTTTCTTTAAAAATTTACGTTGTTGGCTTCTCGTTTCGCCCTAAAACATGAAGAGAATCAGTGACGGATCTAGGATTTCGTTAAGGGGGGGGCCCAGGCTCGGAGGGCGCCGAACCTGGGGGCGCCGAACCTGAGGGGCGCCAATTTCAGTGGCGGATCTAGCCGGTCGGTTTGGGAGGGGCAAACCAAAGTCGAAAAGCAAAAAAAAACGTCACGCAGTAAAAAGCTGCGCTACCAATATCACTTGCCCGTAGAATTTTGGGTATTTGAGGCGAAAAGCCAAAAAAACTTCACGGGGTGAAAAATATGGGCTCGAGATACTTCTTCCTATCCAAGGCTGGCTATACTATGCCTTGCTATACTATGGAGGTCTGGCTATACTATAACTGAGAATTATTGATATTTACTCCATGATTCTGATGAAGGGCTGTGCCCGAATATATAATCTTCAGTGTTTTTTACATTTCCGGATTCGAGGGGACAGGTCAGGGAACATCTTATCAACTTATGTTCTGTTTGAAGTTGAGAGTTGGAACACCAAAATCTTGCTTATAAACTAAGAAGGAGTAGGGGAAAAAAGGAGGTTGATCGCTTTGGGGGGCGAAAACGCAGTTTTGCCCCGAGCTTTTTCGTTTGGGGGAATGCCTTTTTCCCCTCCCCCTTGGATCCGCCACTGGCCAATTTACCACCAAAAAGGCGGCCAGTGTCAATGAAGAACGCGTTTAAAAAAGGATTTGTAAATGTTTATTTTCATGAAAGCTTCCTCTTAGTGAGGACATGCTCACGTTTACCATCAAGCATATTTCGGGCCAGCTAACGACTGGTACCGTGGTAGAAAATGCTGAAAGCACCCACTGACACTAACTGGACCGCGATGAGCAAATAATATAGTTATATTCGGTCATGGTAAAAACTGAGGTGTCGTATCCACCACCTCCACTTATCACAGCTAACGGCTCAATACTGAAATACCCGATTGACGCTAACCTGAGCCTCATAGCCCGCAGAACCTCTGCGGGCCTGGGCCCCTGAGTTTTCGGTGACTTCGATGAGTTTATATCGAGTCCCCTCAGCTGATCTGGGACCGCTTTAGTTAACCAGACTCTCACACTGAACTTGAAACCTATATGTCACTGCTGAAGCCTATTAAGCTTTTTGGGGCCCTTTTATTGATATAGGGCCCCCTCAACCGGTCCTGGGCCCTCTGAGCTAAAAGCTGGAGCTCTGAGCTCTGAGCCCCAAGCTGGATTAGTGTCCCTTAAGCTGGTCAGGGTCCCCTGGGTTGGTATTGTTTTTGTTTAACTGATATAGATCCCTTCAGCTTGTTTGGGGCCCGTTGTGCGTATCTGGGCACTAGTTCGTCGAGGCACCCAGCTAGTCTGGCCCTATTAGTTTTATGGGCCTTCTGAGCTTCTGCAGGTTCCCCTCAGAGTGTCTGGGCCCCATGAGTTGAAAATTGGACCCCTGGGTTAGTTTTGGGTCCCTGAGCTTATTTAGAAACCGTTTAAATAGGTAGGCACCCCACGCTGGTCTTGAGAATCCTGTGTTGGCGCTGAGGTCAAATGAGCTCGTCGGGGGCCCTTATCTGGGGCCCCCTTAACTGGCACGGGCCCCTCAGCTGATTTTGGAGACCCAAAATCCCTCCTACCGGATTCCACCCACGCCAGATTTCCTGACTCCCTGAGGGCCCCTGGGGGCCATTGGGGATTTTTCCCGCGATCAGCGCTAGGGCCCCTCCCCGAGACAAAGCTTACAACATGTCTCTGTGTATATACTCTAGCATCTGCCAGAGTTGAGCTAGAATCATTTTTAGGCACAATTCGCTTCCTCTCGTTACGGCGAATCATCAAATAATGCATAATATGACTATACTAGGTCAAAACATAAAAATGACCTGACCTAAGGCTAGGTCAAGGTCACCATCTAGCCTAGCACAGTCAGTATGCATATGAATCAACTCACAATAGCAATAAAAATGGTATCAAAATACGGGTTTTGTCAATATTTCCTGCAAAGCAATTAACCCAAGTCTTAAAACCTGCTTAGGAAGCCCCAGATGAACTCTCAGAGGTAACATGTCTAAACTTGCAACATGAACCGATAAAGAGGCCTAGGATACCATGATTTGGAGAATCCGAAGGTATTCCAAGCGGCGTCTGCAGACATAGAGCAATTTTTCGGCAAATTTCCGTTTTACCCCATGCATTTTCAATGGAGAGGTCATGATTCGTACCTGTCCCTAGGTCATCGATGGGAAAAATCCCGCAATAAATGTATTAGTACTTTTTGGGCCCATTATATGGTACAAGTTTGAATTCGATAGATTCACCTTTTCTTACTTACGCCAACTTAAACATTTTTTGGGGTGAGGTCACTTGACCTGCACTGGTGACCTGACCTGAGATGACGCAACCTTAAATTTTGAGGGAAAGTTGCGGAATTGATCAATGATAAGGTGTGACAAGTACTGTGTCGCTTCGCGCCGACGTTTTTTCGTGCCACTGGGAGACCTCGAGAGGGTGTTCAAGCACCCCCCAACGGGCCGGAACGGGGCGCGAATACTCTAGAACAGGGCTGAGGCCAAAAGGGAAGGCTCTAAACAATGTCTGCAATTTTTGGGGTCAAGGTCCTTCAAGGTCATTGACCTATTACGGCACAACCCAACATATTATGCCTAATTTACGCTATAACTAGCGCTGTGCCCAAGCTTACCAATGATCTTTGATCAAGCCTTGATCATCAAGGCCAGTGACCTTTAAAATTGACCTGTAACCTTGATCTAAACACTGAATAACCTTTACTTTGATATAATAGCATACGTCATAATAGGAATCGTAACATTATGCAACGTAATTTAGGGGCTGTCCAGGAGTACCTGTGCTCATCAGGGACACCTATGCTCTCTGGAGGAGGCCTTTGCTTCGATGAGGCACCTGTGCCACCCAGGGGCGCCTTCGCTCCCCAATGGACGCAACCTAGCTATCCAGGGGCATCTTTGCTGTTCCGGGGGTGCCTTTGATACCCAGTGCCCAAGGGGAGCTTTTTCTTATCCAGGTTCACCTTGGTATTGAGGGGCGTATTTTTATTCAAGGTAACCTATACTACCCAGTGGCGCCTACCCTATGCAAGGGGCGCTTAGGCTATCCAAGGGGCGGCACTTTGCTATGCATAGGGCGCCCTTATGCTCTCCATGGGCACCTCATTCAGAGGGTGCCTCTGATATTCAGGGGCGCTTTTCCTATCAACAGGGTACCTGTGCCATCTTGGGGCTATTCTTATCAAGGGACGCTGCTGTTATTCAGGAATACCTACACCACTGTCGAGGGTCGCCTTTGCTACCCAGAGGCGCCTTTACTTCTTAGGAAATTTGGCGCCCGTGCTTTAAGGAGTGCTTCGGCATCGATTGATTGCTCCATTATTGGGCTTAGGTGCGCGTGAACCTTGAGCTCATGTACCGCCCATATTGTTGCTAAGGAACGCTTATGCTATCAAAGGGCGCCTTTACTATCCAGGGCCTCTGTTTTATTCAAGGCAATTTTCTGTTCTATCCACGGACGTCTGATATTTCGGGGGCGGTGCCTAGGTTATTCAGGAGGCGGCTTTTTTCTCCACAGGGGCGCACTATTGCTTTCCAGGGGCGCCGTTACTGCCCAGGGGTGTCTTTCTATCCAGGGGCGCATATGCTGTCTAGGTGTATTTTTCAATCACAGACATGATTGAAATACATGCCCCTACGTTATCCTGGGGTGCTTTTTGTCTCCGGTGAGGTGCTATTTTTCTCTTCCGGGCACCAGTTTATCCAAGGGCACCTATGCTGTCCAGAGAACCTTTGTTATCTAGGGCTGCCTTCGCTGTTAAGGGGCACCTTTGCTACCCAAAGGGAGCATTTTACTTTCCTGGAGTGCCTATTTCCATCTAAGGGGAACATATGCTATCTTGGAGCGCCTTTGCAAACATGGGGCGCACTTTTCTATCCAGGTGCGCCTTTGCACTTGAGGGGGCGCCTCTGCAATCCAGGAGGAGCCCAAAATAGATGGAGAATAAAAATTCTGAAATAAGGCGCTCGAACACTGAAATAAAGTGCCTAGTTATCAGAAAGAGGCGCTCATCTGCTGAGCGGGGAGGACTGCTGGTTGGTGAGGGCAGCGTTCTCGGAAACGGGGCGCACATACTGAAAAAGGCACCCGGTTGCAGCAATGGGGCACTAAGCCTTCAGTTATGGGTTAATGAAATGTGGTTAATAAAGGCAGCCCATGCTCAAATTGAGCACTCGAGCCCTGTAACAGAGCGCGCAACTGTCGGACAGGTGTGCCAAACCATAGACAGAAGGGCAGCTGAAGATGGAAAGGGACACCTATGATATCCTGGGGGCGCCTGTACTCTCAGGTGAGGCGCTTGTTTTCTTTCTCAGGCGCCTAGTTTATCCATGGCCGCCTATGCTGTCCAGATCATCTATTTCAAGAAGGGTTAACTTTGCTGTCCAGGGGCGCCTTTGCTATCCAAGGGCGCATATGATATCTGTAGGGCGCTTTATGCAGAGGGCGCCTAGGCTGTCCAAGGGCGCCGTCCTAACCAAAGGCCGCCTTTCGCTTCCCTGAAGTGCCTATTTCTATGTAAGGAGTGCATATATTATCTAGGAGTGCCCTTGATATACGGAGACGCCTTTTTGTCCAGCGGCGCCTTTGCTCTTGAGGGGCGCTGCTCCAATCCAGGGTAGCTGAAGATGGATAAGGGACATCTATGTTATACAGGGGGAGTCTGTACTTTCCAATGGGGCGCTCATTTTCCTTCTCAGGCACCTAGTTTATCTAGGGAGCGCATAGGCTATCCAAAGGCGCCTTTGCTTTCGAAGGGGTGCCTTCCTAGGGGCGCCTTTGCTATCCAGAGGCGCCTTTGCTGTCCAAAGCTCTTGTGTTATCCAGGGTTGTCTTTGCTGTCCAGTGGCGCCTTTGCTATCTAAAAGTGCATATGATATCCATCGGCGCTTTATCCAGTGGGCGCCTGGACTATCAAATGGCACTTTTTCTATCCAAGGGTTGCATTTATTTTCCTGAAGTGCCTATTTCTATCTAAGGGGCTCCTATTCTGTCCAGGGCACCTATGTTTCCCAGATTTGCCTTTGCTGTCCAGGGACGCCTTTGCTATCCAAGGGCACCTTTCTTAACCAAGGGGCGCATTTTGCTTTCCTGGAGCGCCTATTCCTATGTAAGGGGCGCATATGTTATCTAGGAGCGCCTTTGATACCAAGAGGCGTCTTTTTGTCCAGGGGCGCCTTTGCTCTTGGGGGGCGCTGCTCCAATGCAGGGCAGCTGAAGGTGGATAAGGGACATCTATGTTATACAGAGGGCGCCTGTACTTCCCAGTGGGGCGCTCGTTTTCCTTCTCGGGCTCCTAGTTTATCCAGGGGCGTCTAGGCTATCCAAAGGCGGCTTTTCTATCGAAGGGGTGCCTTCCTAGGGGCGCCTTTGCTACCCAGGGGCGCCTTTGCTGTCCACGGCACTTGTGTTATCCAGGGTTGTATTTGCTGTCCAGGGGCGCCTTTGCTGTCCAAGGGTGCATATGACATCCGTAGGCGCTTTTCCAGTGGGCGCCTAGGCTATCAAAGGGCGCCTTTTCTACCCAAGGTGAGCATTTTATTTTCCTAAAGCGCCTATTTCTATTTAAGGGGCGCTTATGCTGCCCAGGGCACCTATTTTACCAAGATTTGCCTTTACTGCCCAGGGGCGCCTTTCCTAGCCAAGGGCGCATATGATATCCGTAGGGCGCTTCATCCAGGGGGCGCCTAGGCCATCCAAAGGCGGATTTTCTATCGAAGGGGTGCCTTCCTAGGGGCGCCTTTGCTACCCAGGGGTGCCTTTGCTGTCCACAGCACTTGTGTTTTCTAGGGTTTTCTTTGCTATCCAGGGGCGCCTTTGCTATACAAGGGTGCATATGGCATCCGTAGGGCGTTTTTTCAGTAGGCGCCTAGGCTATCAAAGGGCGCCTTTTTCTACCCAAGGTGAGCGCTTTATTTTCCTAAACCGTCTATTTCTATCTAAGGGGCGCTTATGCTGTCCAGGGCACCTATGTTACCAAGATTTGCTTTTTCTGCCCAGGGGCGCCTTTCCTAGCCAAGGGCGCATATAGTATCCGTAGGGCGCTTCATCCAGGGGGCGCCTAGGCTATCTAAAGGCGGTTTTTCTATCGAAGGGGTGCCTTCCTAGGGGCGCCTTTGCTACCCAGGGGCGCCTTTGCTGTCCACAGCACTTAGGGTTGTCTTTGCTGTCCAGGGGCGCCTTTGCTATCCAAGGGTGCATATGACATCCGTAGGGCGCTTTTTCCAGTGGGCGCCTAGGCTATCAAAGGGCGCCTTTTTCTACCCAAGGTGAGCATTTTATTTTCTAAAGCGCCTATTTCTATCTAAGGGGCGCTTAGGCTGTCCTGGGCACTTATGTTACCAAGATTTGCCTTTGCAGCCCAGGGGCGCCTTTCCTAGCCAAGGGCGCATATGATATCCGTAGGGCGCTTCATCCAGGGGGCGCCTAGGCTATACAAAGGCGGCTTTTCTATCGAAGGGCTGCCGTCCCAGGGGCTTGCCTTTGCTGTCCACAGCACTTGTGTTATCCAGGCTTGTCTTTGCTGTCCAGGGGCGCCTTTGCTATCCAAGGGTGCATATGACATCCTTAGGGCGCTTTTTCCAGTGGGCGCCTAGGCTATCAAAGGGCGCCTTTTTCTACCCAAGGTGAGCATTTTATTTTCCTAAAGCGCCTACTTCTATCTAAGGGGCGCTTATGCTGTCCGGGGTACCTATGTTACCAAGATTTGCCTTTGCTGCCCAGGGGCGCCTTTCCTAGCCAACGGCGCATATGATATCCGTAGTTCGCTTCATCCAGGGGGCGCCTAGGCTATCCAAAGGCGGGTTTCTATCGAAGGGGTGCCTTCCTAGGGGCGCCTTTGCTACCCAGGGGCGCCTTTGCTGTCCAGGGGCGCCTTTGCTATCCAAGGGTGCATATGACAAATGACATCCGTAGGGCGCTTTTTCCAGTGGGCGCCTAGGCTATCAAAGGGCGCCTTTTTCTACCGAAGGTGAGCATTTTATTTTCCTAAAGCGCCTATTTCTATCTAAGGGGCGCTTATGCTGTCCAGTTCACCTATGTTACCAAGATTTGCCTTTGCTGCCCAGGGGCGCCTTTCCTAGCCAAGGGCGCATATGGTATCCGTAGGGCGCTTCATCCAGGGGGTGCCTAGGCTACCCAGGGGCGCTTCATCCAGGGGGCGCCTAGGCTACTCAGGGGTGCATTAGTTCCCCATGGCGCAATCTTGCTATCTAGTGGCGCCTTTTCTTTGCCGGGGCGCTTTTGTTAGCTTTCTAAATTTCATCTTCAACATTTTACTGGGGCGCAAAAGACCAGTAAAGGCGTCTAGTGTTTGGGCAGGGGCGCTTTGCCATGGTTTTAAGGAGTATGTGTTCATTCAAGTGGAATAAGTGGTATCTACCACCTTGGCGCACGAAATAGGTACAGGCGCGCCGCTCATATCGGGCGCCTTCGGCGCCCGATATGAGCTGAGCTTTACTGGGGCGCTTCGGAGCTAAGGGGGGGGCCCGGGCCCCTGGGCCCCCCTTGGATCCGTCACTGAAGAGAATACAGCCATCTCTTATGTATATTCAAGGAATACTTTCGGAAAAGAGACGACGTGCCTCACCTGCTAGAGCCCGCCTACACTAACCTCCGTGACCTTGGCCCCTCATCGGTCGCAGTGGGGTGGTGGGAGGTCCCCAGCTGGTGAGAAGAGTGTCGCCCTCAGTGGTGGGGGGAGGGGTGTTTGAACATGCCTTCGGCGTTCTCTGAGTCAGCCGAAACACGACGGCACTCCATCCCGTAACTTGATATCATGCATCCCGCGAGAGGGGCCTGGCACTAACGTACAATGAAGGAGGGGGGGCTCCGCTGAGATCTACGAACTTAAGAGACGTAGGAAATGTCCGTTGGGTTGAATGGGGGGGGAGCTATGGTAGTCTAAACTATAACCAACTTTCATTGACCTAGATTATTGTCTTCAAGGTCAAATAAGGTCATAAAAGCACAATCTTGATCGCGATGATAACCCATTGGGAGATGCCATAATTATAGGGGAAAAGTCAGGAATGTGCTTAAAACAGGCCGAGGTCATACAGAGAGGTCCCAAAGAATATTTTCGGGTCAAGATTATTCAAGGCCATTGACCTATGACGTCAAAATATGTTATGTTCCATACAATGTACACTATATCTAGCAATATATCAACCATTGGACGAGAAATGAGGATTGATATTGACCTTTCCTCTGAGTTATCTTAACTATGGCGTTCTAGCATAATAAACGTCATACTGGTGGATGTAAGGCCATTTGACCGGAAGCACTCGGATCAATGACCTTGAAAATATTGGTATGACCTTGACCTGTAATCTTTGACCTTGAATTTAATGTGATGTGACCTTGACATATCATGCCTTTTACATTGCGCTGTGACGTCACCACCTGGTCTTCAATGCAGGCGAACTGGCGCGACCGCGCGATTGTGTTGATCTGAAAATGTAGGTCTGGCCTTGAAAGCCTGTGAGTAAAAATAAAAAATAAATGACCGATTTCCAAACCTTTACACCAATCGACGCACCACTGACTTATCTCAAATGTGGTTGATTGGCGTTTTTCGGCTACAAGTGGTTCCCCAGCCAACTCGTAAAAACAGATGGGGGTGTGGCCTCCGAGGTCCTCCCCCTCCTGCGAACCTGTTAACAAATTCACGCTTGGATAATATAGGTTGAACTCATTGATCTGAGATTAATATCACTTAACACTACACCGAGTACCATAAGTTGTGATAACGGGATTTTCCTATTGACTTGGGCCAGGTGCGGGCCATGTTCGTTCCATTGAAAATGCATGGGGAAAATTGACCTATTTCTGTCAATACGGCTGATACGTTTCTACCCTCAAAATCGTGCCATCTCAAGCCTCGCACAATGTTCAGGTTAACGGCTCCGGCAAGCGACTTCGAAGGCGTCATCTGGGACTACTTGAGCAGGTTTTCAGGCTCCAGTCAATGTTTTTGCAAGAAATGACGATAGACTTTTTGCTTTGACGTCGCTGTGTTTGTATTGTCACAACGAGCCGATTGAGATGCATAATGACCAAATGATTTCACAATGATCTTGACCTTACCTTGGGTCAGTGACCTTAAACTTACCTTGGGTCCAGTCATTTTTACTTCTTAATCTAGTAGGGTTATATTATACATCGTTGGATTCACCGTAACGAGAAGATTCAAATTTGGGGTTTCCAAAACACTCCAGCGCTGGGGCGCAGATGAATCAGGGGCATATTTGGGTGGTAGTTAAGGCAACGCAAAACGAAGAGAAGCGGCACTGTCATATTTTCAATATACTCCGAATTGGGTTCAACGAGGTCGCGTTATGAAGGGACAATATCCCAAAAGTTAGGTTAATCCAAGCTTCGAGCTACCATAACCGTAACGGGTCTGGCTCAACAGTTTCGCCGAAAGGAATTCCCCCGCAAAATTGGTGTATTCTCTTTGGCAATACTTCGGCGTTGGTTCGTTACATGCAGTTCCGACCTGGGATGGCTTGGCTCACCAGGCTGTTGCAGAGCTGCCACCGTTCAACCAGTCGTAGCGTCACCGCGGACGGTCGAGGTCAGAAAAAGCCAGACATAGCCAAAACAGCTGGGGATAATCTCGCGGAACCTAAACATTGAATCCGTTCTCTCTTTTTAGCCCCTTCAAAAAGGAGACTGGTGCCGATTTAGGCATGAATATGCTATACAGTAGAACATATCACATCTGGTTCCCAGCCTGCTCACACTATGTGAGGAGGATATCCATATCATCTGTCGTTGTTTCACCCAAAAGCCCTTTTTAGGGAAACCTCCTTATCTCGGGGTAGAAATTGGTACGTGTTGAGGACAACAAATAGTTTGTGTGACCTCCATCATTCACGCCTTGGTATGTAAAGTTCTCACAAGTGACAGCCCTCTCGTATGTACCGTTCACACGAGTGCAAGGCCATATTGCACATACCTAACGCTCCCCACACGGCGATTTATCAGCGTTAACAAGGCCCGAGAATGTTCTGGACCGAGCAACAAAGAAGGCACCATTCTGGGGCCGGCGGGAGCAAACTTGTGCATTTCATGGAGGCCTGAGATTTCAGCACCATTCCTCGCAAGCCCGAAGGAAGAAATACACAAATCAGGTCTGAACTTGCAGGCTTATATTTGTGGTAAACTCTATCGACAGCGTCTTTAGTCAGCATCACTGAATCAGGTTGCATGTTGCAGTAATGTTCGTCCAGGTAAACTGTTTAGGATAATGATGGCCTGTTGATGAGCTAGAAGTGCTGACGACGTAATTAGTGAGCTCATTCGTCAATCACCATAGACTTTGGAATCACATCTCTACAGAACAAGCAACTCCAAGATGGATCATCCTCACTCCATGTTTACTCAGCAGCTTCCGGGGGAGTGCTTAAGCAATAGAGGTGGGACTTTCTAGGCCCGGGGGCCCGGGGCAAAGCCCGGCCCAGGCCCGCGGGCTTTGACCGGGCCTGAAGGCATGATTTAAGCCAATGCCGGGCTGATAACGGGCTTCACCCAGGCTCATTCCGGGCTTCAACTGAACTGGGACTTCAGTCAATTTTCTGTAAGTTAAATAAGCCTTTTTCAGTACAGACCTAGTTTTTCCACTGAAACATAATCTTATTCATGCACCAGCAGCTCTTGAAAATGCATTTACAATTAATTTTGAGACTTTTAGACATACATCAGGAATGTAAAAGCATGAAGCTCTAGCTTTCTATCTGTTACTCATGCCAGGGTCAAAAGCAAGTTACTTAAACCTGAATCAATATTTAAAATCAAATATTGAATAATGCCTACAGTTGCACACATCCATGCCGTACTGTCATCTTATGAATATCCTGATTACTTCAAAATCTTCAAGTCATATATGGGTGAACAAAATATAAATTGTGATAGCATATTTGTTACTTCCATATTGTCAGTATACCATTTCAAAGGAGGTCATTTAACCAATTTGCTGCTAACATATTGATATTAACACATAGCTCTAGCTAGAAAATTCTTTCGAAGCTTTCTGCTCCAGGTAAAAGAAAATGTTATTTATGGAGCCATTCCCATGTCCTCTACGAAAAATGGTGAAGTAAATATGTCAGGTACAAACTATCTAGTGGGAGCCCATAATTGTCAAATTGGCCTGGTAACTCTAGCTGCAAGAACAAATGTTGATAAGTTTGACCCTTCCACAGCTTCATCTTGCTCTTTCATTGCCCAAAGATGCAGAATCCACTCAGAAAGGGCTAGTATAAGCAAGGAAATAGGCACAAAGAAAACATGTTTTTTGATCGAAGTACTTCAAAACATAAATTAGTCAGTTGTGGGGAGATACTGGGGAGAGCAGTCAGCCTTAGAAGGAACCTTTGAAATTACACCAAAACATGAATATACTTGACATTATGTGTTGAATTTTCCTTGTGGAGATACTTCCCTGGCCTCTATGAAATACAACTTCTATTATAAGCTTTGAACATAACAGCACTTCCTTCCCAAGATACCTTTACTTTACACTTCCTCCCACCACACTAAAAATGTACAGAAACGTAGGAATACAGAACACAAAAACAGAATATCCAAATTATGGCAGATTCCGGACCTTGAGCAGCTTGTAAAGCCAAGCCAGAAAAGCGTCATATATGAAACAAGTGGCCTATTCAAAAGTGGCCTATTCTCAGGAACAAAAGAAATGCACCACACACTTTGTGCTTATTTTTTAAATCTGTCAAATTTTAAAATATAATTTCAAAAGTCTTGAAATATTTTCGCTGAAATAAACTTACTTTTCTGGTAAATTTTGGTGAAAAATGTTTTCATAAATGATTGCTCTAATGTAGACAAGCACGGCGCTTCAGATACCTACAAAGCGCAAGCCCGTAAAATACAACAAAACGAACAGAAATAGTGTTCAAGCCCAAATGGTGATGTGGATGGGATTGAGTTGTTTTTTTTGTGTCAGATTTACTTTTGGTGGAGATTGGTGCAATATTTTTATTCAATGTTTGGTGCGAACCTGTGGAAAACTAGTGGTTCCTTATCAAGATAGTTATTTATGGCTGGTGGTTTGATAATTGTATATGGCTGATGGGCCTTGTTCATATTGGCCTGTTGGCTTACCTACTTTGCGACCGAGCTGACCCAAGCAGAACAATCTTTTGACTATCTTCCAAGCTGTTTAGTGACTAAACTAAAAGAAAATGTTCACATGTATCAATTGAGGGACAATGTGAAGGATTTTTGGTTCATTCACAGCCATTCCGCCATGATATTCTGAAAAGTTTTAGCTGAAAACTTGTCACTGCTCTCTCTCTATTCATAAACATTATTGGAACTCAATTGTGAGGCTCGTGCCAGCATATAATGGTTTATAAAGTGCAAAGATGGAAGAAATGTCTGACATGAGTGGACTTATTTCATCCCGATTCTTATAGCTGCCATGTGCATACCTCTATCTAGAATGCCCTTTGTTTTTATAAGGTGATGCTGGTCATTACCTGAAGTAAGCTTGCATCATAAGCAAGCCATGTTTCATACTGTGTTTTTCAGTATCATTTTCTGCTGAATTATTAAGATAGCTGAGGCTACTGATGCTACATGCACCTTTTTAATATGGTTTTGGGTGAAACCAAAACTTTTTACAGGATAAATTGGCTTAAAACATATATTTGAAACAGCTTTAAAGTAAATAAATGTTGTATATAGTCGTTAATGGTTTTCCATGATACCGGGCCTTCCCGGGCTTGATAATCCATTTCTTCCACAAACCGGGCTTGTGACGGGCTTCTAAAATCAGCAGCCGGCCGGGCCGGGCCTGCAAAATTGCCCGAAACTCCCACCTTATTAAGCAACCACTTTGGCCCCATATAATAGTTTTACGGCCGATGGGACACAGTGTCGAGCAAAAGCATGAACATAGAAATAGGCATCACGGAAATGATTATACTTTCCGTGCTGGCTGGCGAAGACAGCCGGTAACCTAAGTTAGCTTCCCGGGTTTCTTCGCGTTTTCTTTCGGTACAGACGCTTTATGATTCAGAACATAGGTGAGTCCAGGATTTTCGGTCAGGGGGCGTCATCCGGACTATGGGGCGCCGCCTTAGACGGCAAAACCTGGGGCGCCACTTTCGGACCGCAAAACCTATCAAGTGGGCGCCAAAGCCTATCAAGGGATGCCCACAATTACATCCTGGTGAAAGCAACTTTCAAGGAGGGGGGCACCATGACCATTTCAGGGGGCACCGAGAGTCAGGAGGAAATAAAAGCTGATTTGCGCCTAGAAATCACGGCGTAAATTTGGGAATATCTGGCCAAATGCGTAAGCTTTCCACCGCAGAATACATACGGTAAAGTTACGGACAGAGCAGAGTGGCGGCATCGCCATCAAAACATTCAGTGTGAACCAGTTGAAGTCCTCTACGTTTCCCCTAGGCTTCGGGGTATAAAGTGTGCAAAAATCCGTAACGTAAGATGAACTTCGAAATCGAGGGTAACTTCCAACAGCAGTGTTAAAGATTTATGAAAATGTTATTTGATTCAGGAATGGTCCTGTGGAAAGTGGCAGAATTTTCAAGGAAAAATAAAACATGTATAGGCCGAATGAACTTACTTCATATTTACGATGATGCGTAAAAATTGCACGGGTTTCTTACGCTGCGTATTTTTTTTTGTATGGCGCACGGCGGAAAATTCCTAATTGTCTGAAATCCCACTGCGTAAGAATTCGTGCCCTACCCAAGTATTATTTTCCCCTGCCGAGGGTCGATGGGGGGGGGTAAGAGGCCCCTTGCCCCCTCCTCTTGGATACGTCTATAAATCAGAACACTCCACAAGAATCGCTTGCATAGGGTTTCCACTGAATCAAGAAATAGAATACTTCACCTTTAAAACTTTTTAGAAATAATTACTTCATCAACTTTTTAGAGCAATGTCACCGCTCCTCTTGGGCACCAAGGTTCGCTAGAACCGCAAATGGAGAAAGTTCTGATTGTGTTGGTCGGCTAGGCAGTACGCCGGCTGATTCCTCCGGGGAAGGTTTGCTACCGTGCACAAATATATTTGTGGCCAGTGGCGTCGACCATACAGAGCACTTGGATGTCGTGACGACCCCTGTGATCAATCTGGCTTGTCGGCTTTAAAACATTTTTATCAGTCCACCTACACGAAAAGGAAACCCTGATTACAGTAGGTCAACTTGAGAGCAAACATAAAACATTTCTTTCAAAGAACAAATGTAAGCATTTGTAAGTCTTTGTTGTTGATTTTGTGACGGCTCTGGCGGCGCAGGATAAGTGCGCCATTTAGTGTGTATAGGAAACATGACTGAGAAAGTACAGCCTTCGCAATCCGCTTGGTTGGCATCGGCTGCCTTCGGAGCTCACCCCTGCATGTGAGGTTCAATTGACTGCGTGGAAATGTTTTCTAAGCGGCTTTGGATAAAATGTTGAATCGCATGAGATATAGCCTCCATCGTGTGGCGGTACAACCTCATACATCTCTTATGATTTGGACATGGTTACAAACGTAACGGAAACACCACCACTTATAATAAAGCAACCGCGTCCATTGCAACATATTTATGCATATATCTAAACAAGAATATCATAAGCCTAAGCCTATAAGCCTATAAGAATATCATAAGCATAAGCCTAATAATGCTCGTTGGAACCTGGAGATTTTCGTTGGTCCCGAAAAAATGAAACGGGTTCTAAGCTATTTCTCAAATTAGAAAGACTTAACAGAAAAGGGTATCTTTTCGTAATGCTCTTTACGGGACATTGGCCTCTCGAGTTCATGGCATATCTCATATGCAGGCTACATGCGTGAAATGAACAGCAATTAGTGTCAAACCCTGCGAAATATGGTTTAGCCTCTCGCCTGATTTGAAGGCTTCGAGAAGTTATGGGCACATCGAGACAGCTTCAGAATTGGCTTTCACTTACCCGGTATGACACTAATTAGCTTTCCCAGGATTTATGTGGTGAGATAAAGGGTCAAATTCAGATTTCACGGATGCAGTTTGTTTGAGATTTAAAATACATCCTGTTTACCTAATTCAGTACATAATTGGCCAGTTGACGCTTCAAGAGATAGTGACTCATCAATGCTACCACCTTCGCCTACTCAAGAACATGAAAGCTTACATGCTCTTGTGCCCTTGTGATTTGCCCATTTGGAATTAGGTGATACCAGTTTGAGAAAAAATGAAGACGTTCATAGGTGTTTACGCATTTATTTCTGCTTGTGAGCAAAAGATATTCACCAAATTGTAACAGAAGTCAATGAAGGCAAAAGAAAATGATGCGATGAAAGGAAACGAGCACGAAACCCGCAACCAAAATAGGTTACATGCCTCAATATAAATTAAAACTGTCTTTTGGTACATTGATTCAGCCTCCTCTGTCTCTTCTGATTGTGAACCAAACCAAATGCCACTAAATCTAGTAAACTTATGTCATAGCACAGCCCTTTAGCTATGTATTCGGTTCCACTCAGGACCTGGATAATATTTATTCCACCTTGCTTCAAAGCACATACTTTATAACGTATGTTGTTTACGTTCCTTACTTGTTTACTAAAACCTTACTGAAGCCGAAAACAAAGATGAAAGAAAAAGAAAGACTAGAAAATATGTTTTGTCAACGGCACACCCTTACCTTAACCCGCGCCCTGCCGGCGGTGCTTTTTTTCTCCTCTCGCCATTTCAATGCGAATATCTACATCCAACTAACCGTCCCGATGATAATGCTCGGGGTAGCTGTTCCTATGTCAATTCTGCATCATTCCCGACAAACATAAAGTAGATACCTTTTCAACTTTTGCGTAAAGCGAAAGTTATTGAGATGATGTTCGCGTTTTTACTCACGCCAGGCAGTGGCGGCCCGTGCCGCGGCCCGCTGGGGCCCGCGACAGCCTCTGACACACACCGGGCTCGTCAGCGCAGGCGGCAGGTAGAAGGGTGACAATTTTCGTGGTTTGGTCAGCTGATAGCGATTGAGAGGACGATAAGGACACAGATGAAAATACGGAACAATGGCCCAGCCAGCATCTCTAACGCTTGCTTCCTGGAAAACGTCCCCAGACGGCATGGCGACAGCGCCGGTGGCTCGACAACATCAGCAGGGGCTAATGGGGTGAGAGGGGTGGTCTCAGGCCACCCTCCTTGTATCATGGTTACCCAGGGGAGATTTCCACGCCAAACTTGACATTGTGCCAGGTTCACAGCTGGATGGCAAAGGGACAATTTGCCGTGTAAAAGGGTAGTCAATGGATGGGGATGTAAAAGATCCATGGGTAGTAACGGTGCAATTATCCCTAGCCTTTTAGTTCCTTGAATTTTCCTGTGCATCTTATTGAATACTCATGTGATTAAAAAATTGAATGACGAAAAAATACACCCTCTCTCCATGCAGCCTAGATTATAACATTTCCCTTTTATTTAGCTATTTCTGACACCACGTCACTCTGTGAAAACTCATGTCCGAATTCCCCGAAACATCCCTTTCCTATGGATGCCTTTTTCTTTCATCTACAGCCAGGTAGAGCGCATGTCAGTACGGCTAGGTTTAGCGAACCGAGGTGTGATCTTTCCGTCAGTATCCAAGACAAGGCTATGCACGAAAAATCTAAATATGTCAAATAAATTCCCCGAAAATCCATACGATCACAATGTGTGTAAGCACAATGTAGAGGGGACTGCGACAGTTGTTTGCTAGGATATATCCGACAGGTCACTGGTGGTTTATGCAGATGGCATATCAAACGTCAAAAGTGTCTTTCCGCTCCTGGAATGGTCCCATATAATTGTTTCCGCGTTGGGGCGTCATCACCCAGCAAATTCACATGCTCGTCGGCCCGGCCGCCACACTCAGCGGGCAGGCACCGGCGCCAGGTGCCGCAACCGCCTGTCTGAGGCTGTACCCGGGACACGGGGAAACGGCAGGGCGCGCGTGGCGACCGTGTGGTCGGGATGATACTGCAAGGTTTGGTTAAAGGACTAATTTAGGCACATTTGATAGGAATTCATGTGTGAAACATATACGAACAAGGTGAAAATGATTGGGTTTCTTTGAGTCCCTGTAAGGCACATACGACCGTCTACAATTCAAGTTCTCTATCAGTAAACCAGAGGAGGTTTTTCAGCCATGCCGGCAGGGCGCGTAACTCCCGGGGTGCCGGCAGAGCGCGGGTTAAAAATCCGGAATTCCATGTGTTTATGTAGATGCATGTTTCCCTAGCAACAAACTTCTAACCCATAGTCTCCGCTGAGCACCACACGCGTGCGTGTCGTCGGTTGGCCGAAGTGCCAGTCGGCTAACAGTGGGGCGCGCCGGGTGGCCGATTTCCGCGCGCATGGCGTCACTCTTTCGTTGATTAGACATCGATAAATTCAAGAACGCAAATCTAATTGATGTTATTAGAAAGCACAGGCACAGAAAACATTTTTCTTTATGTTATTTTAAGTTGAATCGTTGGCCACACTCAGAAAAATTGTTTTAAGAATTGAATACAAATTTTCACAAATTTAGAAATCATTATTTTTGAAAAAATCAATTATCAAAGCTGGATAATGGAATGTTAAATACAATCACGTTTTAAATTAGCATCCATAATGAAGGAATACACAGAAAATAATAATTGTATGCCATCATGTTTTACCAAAAACACGGATTTTACGATTTTCGGCAAGCTGTTTCTCCAAAACTCGAATTTTGAGAAAATAAATATTCTCAAATCTGAATTCTACGCCACTGATAACCCTGTATACGAAGTTGAAACGAAATCCGAGACTATGCTATGTACAATTTAGGTGGTGCCGGGTCAATTTGTCCTGGAATTTGTTACAATCCACTATCACATCAGATTGCTTCGACACTAGTGCACTGGCCATGATTCTGCACCCCCTGGTTCGCCTCTGAGGCACACGCACTGGGGAAACTCGTAAGCAGGGAGGCGGAGTCTACTTTTCCGGGAATTTCTTTGAGCACGAAACACATCATATTGATCAGCAAATCATATAAATCAGCCCACTAGATATCATATTTGCATCGTCGAAGGTGTATACAGTCTGTGATATGAAAAAAATCAATTTTAAATATTAGCGGCATCCTTTGGTTTCGAACCACTTCCAAGTGTTCCAAAGTTGTATTCTGACCTTTGCACTTAAGTGGTGGTGTTCTTTTATAGTGATTCGAAACGGATACCTACCATTTTGATGAATTCAGATCTCCAGACCACGTAGCTAATTTATCAAAACCCTCATAAAGCAGTTTTGGGTCTTCTGGAAGAATAGTTTTAAAGCAGAGCTTCACATCGCATAAAGCCAATTTGGACACTTATTTTGCGAATGAATTTACCGTGAGGAGCTTTACTATCACCCTGAACACATTGTTTTCCGGGCATTCCGTATTTAGCGAGCGACAGAATCTGAACAGGTACGATTGGAGTTTTAGGGCACGTCAGCGGCTAAGGCTATATATGCTGAACAGGTACTGTAATGATTCATTTCCCTGCAGGATATGTATGTTGGAAATACGACACAGTGTAACTTTATTGCGGTGACACGTCACGTCACTATCAGCGCAAATATACATAAATGCCAGTCAAATGCAGGAATCACTCCCGATAAGTGGCGTGCAGTCCATTCATGAGCAAACAAGGAACCAAATTTCAGAATCCGCTACTTCTGCGGTGAGCTGGTATAAGCGGTCAAACTTCAGCGCGGGAGATCCCTGGATCAAAGCTGACATTTGGCGCCATTCTCCTCGACCCCTTTCTTACTGGGGAATGGCAGTAAACTGGCCAGTGCTCACCTCGGCAAAAGCTTATCACGCGCCCCGCTGGGGGGGCAAAATTCGCCCCCCTCATCCTGGTTTTCTCCAGATAGCTCAAAAACGAAGACACGCAGAACAACAAAACTTACAGTACCTTATCTCTGATAAATTTTAAAAATCTGACCAAATTTTTTTGTTAAGGTCATGTCAGGTCAAGGAGCTATTCAAGGTCAAGTGACCCGACCTCAAAACCTAAAATCACGAGTTTGAAGCGGCGGCCAGGGAACATCAGCGAACCGATCAGTTTGAAACTTCCACAATATGATCATCAAGGTCATCAGGCATCTACAAATATGCTATCTCGGAATTTTGATATTGTTGACCTAAAGTGGGGTCAATTTTTTGGTCACCCCATTTGTAAGTATATGGTGAAAAATAGAATGGACTCGTTTTCAGTAAATACTGGATAGATAAATCTGAAAATCCTCAAACAGTCTATTCTTACCACGATCTTGACCATAAACTTGAGTTTTTGAGCATCTGACCTCTCAAAGGTCATATCAGGTCACGGGAGCAAAGAAACATTGTTTTGCCAATAACTTCTCACTGAATTAAGATAATGCTCCCATTTTGCTTGTATTGTGCTTATATTGTCACGGGGAGTCGATTGGTATGCAACATGATCATACCAGGTCACTATGTGACCCTGACCTAGCTCGAGGTCAGGTCATTTTCACCATTTGACCTAGCAAGGTCATATTATACATCATTCGATTTGCCACGATGAGAGCAATCCAATGAGGCATAAATATTTGCTCTAACTCCCCTGAGGGCAGATCTAGAGAGAGAAACGTACACTGCTCTATTGTAAGCCTATGGAACCTTCTTTGACCTATGCTGACCTCAATATTGACCTGACATAAAAAATTATTCGTATAAAATCTCTTCGTCTTGTCAAGAGCTTTCGAACGCCGCCCCTAATTTTCCTTTAGCTTTCGTGGGGAACAAGATACGGAGGGGGAAAACGCCCCCAGCGGGGCGCATCATGCCAGGGACCCCAGCGGGGCGCGTGCTAAAGCACCGACCAACCGGCGGTCTTGTTATTGGAAGCACGGGCTTGATCTGTCTCTTATGAGGTCCACTATTTCCGGTGGCACCGATGTCAGCAGCAGTGCCCTGTTCCGCCGCGTCCGAGAAGTCGGGTTAGGACTCCGGTACCCACTCAGGGCTGGTGTGGCACGGACTGGGTGTCCATGTGGATCGCCAGTCCGGGAGCCGACTGGATCCGGATGGACAGATAATAAGGATAAATTCGGATCCGGATATGGATTTTCTTTTTAGTTGATCTTGTCTTATTTTCAGCATATGGATTGTTTTTCTCCTTATAATCATGGTTTGTGGGCGGATTGATCCCGATTGGTCGGTGAAACTGCGGACATGATCCCGGTTGGGCCTTATTGTCTTCACAATGACACAATCTGTGCCAGACTCAATGGAGGGCTTTTTTCGGGGTGTCTCCCGGTCTTCCTTTCAGGCTGATATATTGGGCGCTCCGAGTCTCAGCTTCTCCTACCTGCTCCCTCTGGAGTCCCGGACACTTCAGCCTCCCACTGTGGTCCGTGTTCTTCACGTCATTCTTCTCCATATCCGCTCGGCTGCAGCCGCACTAAGTGGGACGGTTCCATCGCGCTGTGGCCCTGTTCCGACTGGGTGTGGCCCCGCCGCCGGCGATAGCCCCCGGACCCGGGCACAAACGAGCCGCGGCACGCCGCCACCCTGACCCAGGTCGCGTGCCGCAGCCTATAGCCGATCTGATGGCCACCAGCCGCGGCCATCAGGCCGCTGGATGTTGTAAAGCGGTGGAGCCGCCCGCGCCCCGCGCCATCAGGCCGCCGATGCGACGTCTCCCGGGACCTCCTCCGTTACACTGAAGCAAACGCCCTGTGTGATCGCGGCGCAGTGGTGTGACGCATTCTCCTTCGGCCGCATTGGAACGCAAACGACGCCGGGGCTCGCTGGGCCGGAATGTTTACGGGGCTTTAAAAGGGGACGGAGCGTTGGATGTCTGTTCAGCGATAAACGACATCGTCACGGCAGGGCTTCACTGGCCGCTGCCGAAGGCTATGGGAGCAATGTGAGGGCCTCATGCAAATCGTGTGTAAAAAGTCGCATTCGCTTGTCCGATGCTGTATTCGTTTGCAACTTTTGTCCCGCATACTGGAAGCAGTCAGCGCACGACAAACTGGATTCTCTGAAATACCATCGAAATGCAACACTATTATAACAACAGTATAATAACGTTACTTAGTTGATTTAGTGTGATAATCTGATGGTGAAAATTGATATATTGATAGAGAACATGCTTAACGAAACAATACCACGACCTGACTTAGTTTATTTAGTGTACCTAATAAACTAGCTGCGGCGACCGATGGATTGATAAATAACATAAGCGGCAGAAGGGGGACCGGGGCACACCCCTTCCCCTCTTTAATGAGATATCGGCGCCAACTATCTTGAGTTAACTGGAAATAAATGGGTTGAGAAGTTCATGGTACCCGTGTTAAATCCTGACTATCCCCCGCGACTGATAAGCTTGTGTCTATTCATCCCGAGTGCGTCATAGGCCACCACATTGCTATTCCATTGCGTTTAAGTACCAATAACACATTAGCAACGGATAATAATAGCGCAGCTCATTGCAGCGCCCAGTTACTTTTTCGGCGCCAGAAGCCACTGTTGCCGGCCACGGTGGTCCATTCTGCGGCGGCGGCGCCGGCTAGATTGCCCTCGGTTCGTTGGAGCGTGGTGGCGCGTGCCCGGCCTGGACCAGCACCCCGTCTATTTTTACGACTGCACCAGAACCTCTGATCGCTCCACAATGCACCGTGAACAGCTTCCATGGGCAGCTCTGATTGGTGGTGCAGTGTTGTGCGTATGCCAACCTCGAGTGGCTTCAGTGGGCGATGAACATAGCACCAGAGCACCACAACACAGCACCAGAGTACCTTAACACAGCACCACAACACAGCGCCAGAGCACCACAACACAGCACCACAATACAGCACCAGAGCACCACAATACAGCACCAGAGCACCACAACACAGCACCAGAGCACCTTAACACAGCACCAGAGCACCTTAACACAGCACCAGAGCACCACAACACAGCACCACAATACAGCACCAGAGCACCACAATACAGCACCAGAGCACCACAACACAGCACCAGAGCACCACAACACAGCACCAGAGCACCACAACACAGCACCAGAGCAACACAACACAGCACCACAACACAGCACCAGAGCAACGCCATTTCATTGTCGCCAAATTAAATGGGTATCTAACCTTTAAGATGTACTCAGGTCAATTTCTAGCGTATATGATTTTTTCAAGAAATATTCGCGCAGCATTGAACGAACTAGGGTAACGGGGGGGGGGGTAAAGGGACCATCGGGGGCACCTGACTGGGCCGGGCGTCGGACGTCCGTGATCTCATTGCCAGAATACACCTCCAGAAGAGCGTTCGCTTTCAGAGACGCGAACACCATCCACCCTGATATTATCCCAGCAAGCGATGTAAAACATCAGTGAGTCATAAGACATCAGCGCAGACGTCCTCTCGCTTTTGCGGTCCGCGGTAGGGAAAACAAACTACGTGGCGGCTACTATTCTCCCTACTTCTTCAGGCACTTGGGTGCGGCTTCGGCACGCGGGGCTGCATTTGTCATGTTTTTAGTCCATTCCTTTCAGTCCAGGAAGCTTTTAGAATGCCGTGGGTGAAAGAGAGTAGGCAAACAGGTCTTTAGAAGCGTACAAACGCCGTGCTTTCCTCAAAGCTTTTGTGTAGAGGTACAATAGAAAGTGAATAATTCTTTCTCTGTGCAGCACCCATGCCAAAGCAAGAGGTACAGCCTTTCTGGAGATGTAACAAATCTCATGTTCGCAAGAGAGTAGACTCCCTTTGCATTTGTTGCATTCATCATAGTTAAATACGACCTTTACTAATTTCAGATATTGAAGGATATGGCGCCCATCTGGCAGAATGTCACGTCATAAATGATGGCGTCAGTTATAGTTTGTGTTGCTAACGCTAAAAGATGTCTTGCTGTTTGTCGCAGGTCTCAGTAAGCAGGGTTCAGTAGTTTTCGGAAAATTACAAACAAACTATTCCTCCCTCGGCCTCGAGAGATGAACACAATTTTGCTCCAATATTCCATGCAGGCTCCTGGCTCGTTCACTCCGGAAAATATATATTATACGTTTGCGTTATAGGTCATGTCTCTTTGTCGATCCCTTTGAAGTGAATCGAAATACATTCAAAGAATATCGTCTGTTCAAAGTGTCCAACAAAATCGCCTAAATCCACCCCTCTCGACCACAAGATCTCTAGAAAACCGTGATGAAAGTAACGTTGAGTGACCACTTTGCTTATCCAAGATGTTACTCGCAGTTTACTTGCAACACTGCTGCAAAGTTCCCTGACGTCAAACGAGATAAACGCAGGTCTCAATGTTTCCGGTGTGTAACAACAAACCAACATTTTTAGGCGGCGAGTAGTGCAGTGTTGTTTGCTTTGCTTTGCCACGAGCGCTGCGATTCATGTGGAATTGGCTTCAGAATACACTTCCGCATGATGCAACAGCCTCCGTAAAAGGGGAATTTCTAGTACCGCTTTTTGGAGGCCCCCACTGGAAGTTCTTCCCAGAAGATTTTCCCACTTGTCACGATGCAGTGACAGGAGTCCAGTGGCGGATCCAAGGGGGGCAAAAAGGCATTTTCCCCCAAACGGAAAAGCTCGGGGCAAAACTACGTTTTTCCCCAAAGTGATCGACCTCCTTTTTCCCCCGACTCCGTTTTAGTTAATAAGCAAGATTTTGGTGCTTCAACTTTCAACTTCAAACAGAACCAGTTAAGTTCAGCATAGATATTGGGCTTTCGACTGGAAAAAGTATTTAGATTTTTCTTCCCGTGACGTTTTGTTTGTTTGTTTGTTTGTTTGTTTGTTTTTTTTGCTTTTCGCCTCAAATACTCAAAATTCTGCCGGCAAGTGATATTTTAGCGCAGCTTTCACGACGTGACGTTTTTTTTTTTGCTTTTCGACTTTTGACTTTGGTTTGCCCCTCCCAAACCCACCGGCTAGATCCGCCACTGCAGGAGTCAGACCCTGATTATCGTAATTGTAGGTCCTATTATTTCTTTTCTGTTTTCTGTGAATCCAATTAGAAGTGCGGTTACCCTAGCGTGTAAGGTGTGAGGAAATCCTCCTATTATGCAGCAAAATATGGTGAGTTACGCTCAAGACGAGTAATTGCTTGCCTTGGTTATAATTTCAAAGGCAGCTGCGGTCCAATAAAACTGACCTCGACACTTCTTCCATCCCTTTTCCATTTGAGCCTCGCTTATTTCTGCGAAAGCTAAGCAATAAGACATGCTTGCCTTGACCTGTTGGTATTGATTAATGCATGTCCACAGAAATAAACCCCGGATTTCCGCTTTCCGAGCTCCGATGCAATGTTTCAGGAGAACACCTTGGGAAAAGTGTTTGCGAAAGATACTTTTCGAGACGATGTCCCAAATGTCAGATCTCTCTCTCTGTCCAGGCCATGTCAAGTGACATTACCGAAAGACGTAGTGTCCCGGCACATCGATATAGCGCTCTCCTCAGCAATCTGAAATTCATTCCATATTGCAGCAGTAAAAAGAGCTTTGTTCACTATCTTGGATTTTTCACCGAGCTAAGGGCAACTCTGCCATGGTGCACAAAATTAAAGAACTAGGAATATGCCTCATTAGGGTCGTTCAAAAAAACTTTTCTTTTACTTTTCAGACTCGAATCCACCATTTTCCCGTTAGATTCAATTCTGATTTCAATGAGCCACATTCCAAGCATCTACGACAACGGGAAAGATCGCTTCAAAACGGTTAAAGATTTCATGTTTCGGGCGCGATTGGTCGCCCGGCGTTGCAGTCTCCCCTTGTTAAATTGGGATGAAAGGGGTGTATAACCTACCAGTAGACAGCGTGGCATGAGCGTGCATATAAGAGCGGTAGATGGGATTTAACATGCAAGCATTTACTTTTCAGATGTGTTTGCAGCGCAATACAAATACATGTTATTCCACCAAAGACCTGTAATTAAACATTTGTTCAGCACCCTAGTACTCTAAATCTCGACAGAACATGAATGCCTTCCGGAAGCGAACCTTTCTCTGGCAACTATCGCTGGAGAACGTCGTTGGGGCAGGTGCTTCTCCCTATTCTCCTGCGAACTATTTAAGAGCTCTGGTACTGATAAAAGAAGACCCTGTTTCATATGTTTACCCTTTAGGCGGCTCACGAAATCTTCCACCAGCTTCACACCACGTTCTGTGGGACCGTTCACGACAGTAAGTTCTGGAATACCTTGAAACAGGGGAAGCTATACCAGTCACCAGCTTCTTAACGGAGCCATTTCTGGTCAGAATATTTCAGATACAGGCAATCGAATACCAGCCAGCTGTCAGGAGTGACAAGCTGGCTGAGGCTTAGTACCGAGCCATTCACCGAGCTCTTCATAGCCTCTATCGGAAACTTAAGCTTGCCCTAGTCAAATGTGCATTGTTTGCTGTTTTGGCCAATTGTTGTGCGACTGGCTCCTTACTTCCAGGATGGTGGTTCTCACCAGCGGGACAGAATGTAACTTTCTGTGCACAGATACCACAGATGATGGCAAATTGACTTCAGCACATTCAGGGCGATTTCTATATTAACTTAATGAAAGCTCTGCTCTGAATTTTAAGGATAGCTTTGAGGCTCATAGCAGGCTCTAAAGCTGACTATCCGCGACGGAGGAACCCAAATACATGGTTTAGAACCATTTACAAGGAAAGCCGCTGACCCTTTCGGGGTCTGAGTGCCTCAGTCGGTTAGCGCTTGCGCTCGGCTTGGCCAATGGCATTCTGTATGTGCTGGGTGTCGTGGGTTCGAGCCCACCCAGAGGCAGAATCTGGCGCCCTGCTCTAAGCTCAAGCTAATTATTTCCCTCTCGCCTCTGATGCCACATGGCCTGAGCAGTTGATGCGTTGTTAAACTCCAAAAATTATAATCTTCACTCTTTAAGTATCTTCTGGAATGAGGAACGGAATCTGACTCAGTAGTAGCACGCACTTCATGCCATAAATGTCCTATATTCCATGAATATTACTCGCTGGTGGGCTCCGGGTCTTCTAAACAGATATTTGTTGGAGACAACCTCTCCTGACAGCCACACGTAAACCAGCTTGCACAGTTCGTGATTATCTTTTCAAGGAAAACAGAGCTGGCATGTCTTCCAGAACCAGAGCACTAGCCGGGCCTCATGATCCAGGAACGTTCCCTGATAGGTCTTCCAACAAAAATACTCCGGTAATTGTGTAGAGGCGCTGAAGTCAATGTGCAAACGCAACTGTCATTTGTGACCAGAAAGTTATAATCTGCCTCGCAAATAAGAATCACAATGCTGGAGGTAAAAAGGCAGTGACACAGTACCTGGCCTAAACAGCAAAACCATTCACCTTTCAGTTGGGTAGGCTAAAGGTTTCCGACAGAGGCTATGAAGAGCTCGGCTCGGTACCAAGCCTCTGCCAATTTGTCATTCCTGAAAGCTGGCTGGTATTAGAGCGCCTGAATCTGAAAAATTCGGACATGAAATGGCTCCGTTGAGAAGCTGGCGACTGGTATAGCTGCCCCTGTTTCCAAGGTATTCCAGAACTTACTGTCGTGAACGGTCCCACAGAACGTGGTGTGAAGCTGGTGGAAGATTTCGTGAGCCATCCAAAGGGTAAAAATATGCAGCAGAGTCTTCTTCTAGCAGTATCAGAGCTCTAAAATAGTTCGCAAGAAAATAGGGAGAAGCACCTGCCCCAACGACGTTCTCCAACGAATGTTGCCAGATAAACGTTCGCCTCCGGAAGGCATTTCCGTTCTGTCGGGATTTAGAGTACTAGGGTGCTGAACCATTTAATTTCAGGTATTTTGTGGAATAACATACCGGAGTCCTGTGCCGCCCCGGCATTGATGTTCTGAAGGTGTGGTTCTGAGTCCTGTGCCTCCCCCGGCGGTGATGTTCTGAAGCTGTCTCGAAGTCCTGTGCTGCCCCAGCAGTGATGTTCTGAAGGTGCGGTTCTGAGTCATGTGCCGCCCCCGGCAGTGATGTTCTGAAGGTGTGGTTCCGAGTCCTGTGTAGTGATGTTCTGAAGGTGTGGTTCTGAGTCATGTGCCGCCCCCGGCATTGATGTTCTTAAGGTGTGGTTCTGAGTCCTGCCCCCCCCGGCAGTTGTTTGAAGGTGTGGTTCTGGTCCTGTGTGCCCGGTAGTGACGTTCTGAAGGTGGGTTCTGACTGAGTCCTGTCCCGCCCCGGCATTGATGTTCTGAAGTTGTGGTTCGAGTCTGTGCGGTGATGTTCTGAAGGTGTGGTTTGTATGCGCCCGGCAGTGATGTTCTGTTGGTTTCTGTATAGTGATTTTCTGAAGGTGTGGTTCTGAGATCATGTATACTGATGTTCTGAAGGTGTGGTTCTGAGTCCTGTGCAGTGATGTTCTGAAGGTGTGGTTCTGATTTCTGTACCACCCCCGGTAGTTATGTTCTGAAGGTGTGATTCTCGAAGTCCTGTCCCGCCCCGGCAGTGATGTTCTGAAGGTGTGGTTCTGAGCTCTGTATAGTGATTTTCTGAAGGTGTGGTTCTGAGCTCTATGCAGTGATGTTCTGAATGTGTGGTTCTGAGTCCTGTACCGCCCCCGGCAGTGATCTTCTGCGAGAGTACGAGACTGAGCTGCTGGGCGCCATCCGCGGCGGCATCGATCTCACTCCTGAGCACCACGACGACCACCATTTCAAGTGGAACTACATACATTCCCTGTTCTTCTCTTCGACTGTGCTCACCACTATTGGTAAGTGGAGCGCGCTTCGCCTCTTGTCACGTGACCCTGACGCGGAGCTGTGGCGGCCTGGCGCTTAGTCAAGGTGATGAGATTCGCGGCCCGAGTGAGCAGGGGCGCGGTCTCCACTCCGCCCCATGTAGAGGGTCTCCCGATCCCTGCATCCAATTTCCAACTTGTGAAACTTAGACACACCTTACTGGGCAAAAAGCAAATGAAGCGTAATCTACTTCCACGTGCTTCATATTCATTTACTTGATCATTGCGTCAGTGAACGATAGTGCATAACTGTAGCTGTCACATAGTTCTTCTGAGTATGTAAGCTGTGCGTTTTTGTTTCGCAGGAAATAAATAAGTTTATATCTGATGATCGCAATTCTCCCCAAATTTCCCCAGGGAAATGGAAGGAAATGGACAGTCGCTATCACCATGACCCGGGCCATTTTGAGTACTACCGAACATCTAACGAAGACCGTACCCAACTAATGGAACTGATGCATCAAAGCTTGGTCCCATGGCGACGCCTGTAATCCGGTGCCGTGATCTAATCACGCCCGGACGTCCCCTGACATACAAACTGGCCGACGTGAAATCCCACCGTGCACCAAATTTGGACAGAAAATCGCACCGAATCTGTAACATAATGATCAATGATACAAAAGAAAGAGATGGTAGGCTTGATAAAAATTCCCCATGTTTCCCTTAACACCCGCACTGGAGAGAGGTCTGGCACTAACTTGCACCGGAAGGGGGCCTGGTTAACCCTCCAGATCTTGAAAACCAAGAGGCGCAGAAAAACGCCGGTTTGGGAGTGTATGGGGGCTGTCGCAATCAACATTGTAGCCAACTTGCATCGACTTATACCAATTTCTTTTTAGGTCGGACGAGATCATAAAGGTCAAATATTCACGGTGCTGGGAAACTGTTGGGAAATGCCCTAATTATGCAAAAAAGTCGAGAATATACTGAAAACAGACCAAGGTCATAGAGGAAAGGTCCAAAGAATCTTCCTTGAAATTTTTAGGTAGAGACCATCCAAGGTCATTGATCTAGGAGGTCACAATACGGTTTATTCCATATAATGTAGGCTAAATAAGCACTGTAGCACCCGTTGGGCGGGAAATGAGGATTTACCTTGCCATTACGTTTGACCTTGACCTTTACACTGAGTTACCCTTAACTATGGCGTACTGTTATATACGTCATACTGGCTAACGCTACCTGACCGCAAGCACTGTGGCCAATGACCTTAAAAATGTTGCTATGGCCTTGCCCTTTATGGGAGGTCATTTTGACATATCATCTCCTTTATATGGCGTTATGACGTCACTGCTCGGTCTCCAATACAGCCGAACTAATAAGACCGCGCGATTGCGGCGATCTCAGAATGTAGGTTTGACTTTGAAGCCTATAAGTAAAAAAACAGTCTGACTCCTTTAAAAAATCCACTAATCTACGCGGCGTTAAATTGTCTCAAATGTGACCGAGTATTGTTTTTCGGCTACGCGCCTGGCCACATCGGAAAATAGGTGGAGGAGGGCCTCCGAGGGCCCCTCCAGTGTGCAACTTAAGACATTAAATGTAAAAACTGTTGATGAAATATCAAATGTAATTATTATTTTCTATTCCGTAAACGTTCTTAAGAGAAGTGTGTAGAATTGCCCAAACATGTGATGTCTTCTACAGACAAGAAAATGTGTGAAAATGTGTGCTCCAAGTAAACGGTGCATACAAAAACGTAAAATCCTGGTCTCTACTGGCGACATATTACTTATATTCAGCATGCATATTACATATACTCAGCACACATACACATACTCAGCATAAATATACTCAGCATAGTCAACCGTACACAAACGAAATATGAATGCTAATATGTGAAACATATTTCACACAGGCTGACAAAACCGCCCCACACCACGTGGGACAAGAAGTCATCCATTTGTGAGCGTCAACGGCGCGACACAGTGCACCTAAATTACACCAGGAAGGCCCGTAAATGTCGACAATGATTGAAAACGTTCAGAACCTGGCGACACGATGACACAAATGCAAACACCGAACCAGTCTGATAAATGCACACAAGGCGTGCCAATCAATATGGGCACAGGCTGCGACAGGGAGCCGGCTATTCTTATTTCCACCCGTAGCTGCTGCTTCCGAGTGGAAGCATGCAGCGTTTGTAAAAGGTGGCGATAGCAAACAATGCCTTCTTTTAAGCGAACATAAACCCACATATCAGCCTGAGCATCCACCATTCATGAGCACGCCATTCCCGAGGGCTGAGAATCCGGCCCTGTTATCCGCAGCGCAGCAGGAATGCACCTGTCGCCTGCTTAACAATGCAGAAGCAGCCGTGCTTCGGCACTTTGCAGAACACACTCAGTGCAGCTTTGGGGCTGCGACGTTTGCAAACATGTCTCAGGCGACGAGACCCCCCAAAAACCAGCCGTCGATTTATGGTGGGGTGTCGGGCCGGTACGGTGCAGTGTCGTGTCTGCGGTGCTCCAGGTACCATCAGTTTCCGCGGAGCCGTCGTTAACGCCGGCGGCGGTACACGGCAGTGGGACGCCGCCGCCGGCCGGCGGCCTACTGACGCGCCGCGTCGGCGCCGCCGCAGCTGCCACCCCGACAGCCGGCGCGTCGGCGTTACGGCGCGGAGACGGACACCGGAGTCGGTGCCCAGTACTGCACCTGTCGGCGCCGACGTCCGCCAGCTGGTGACCCGCCCGCTTTGTGTGCGTTGGCAGCGGCGGCCCACCGAGTCCGCCGCATTCACCGATTGTTTATAATGAAACACAAGGAGCCGGGCCATGCAGCGGAATGTTACACAAAGTGGATGAATGGTGTGGCGGGGGGCCGGCTCTGGCCTGGAGCGGAGAGCAGTGAGTGAGTCACGTTACAGCGGGGACAGGTCCGGCCATCAGGGAATTTGGGCATCGCAAAAAAATGCCCACAGCATTGTTCCGGCCTAATACTAACTGGCAGGTCCGGGGTGGGAGTCTGGCAGCCGGGACGAATGCCTGCGGGAGGGGGGAGGAGGCGGATCCGATTGCCGATCGGGGCACCTTGGGGGCGCCATCCGGACGGGGGCGCCATCCGGACTGGGGGCGCCATCCGGACCGGGGCGCCACTGACGGAACCTGGGGGGCCAATCTATGGGGCGCCGACGCATCCTGGGTGGGACTTGGCGCCACCTTGGGGGCCGGTCGACGGGGGCACCCCCCCCCCCTATGGGGGAGGGTATGAGTCAGCTCAGCTGAACGCACGCTGGTAACCAGAAGCGGGATGGGGTGTACAACACCGTGGCCACCGACTGGACAAATGCCGCTTCTTCTCCTGGATTCCTCACTTCAGTATCAAACCACCCCGTTGAGTCCTTTCAGCGCCTTTGAATTCTGCTGAGATGTCTTTAAGCGGGACTTGATGTTATCTCATAGCCTCATATTTGATTATAAATATAAGTGTCTGGGCGGTGCCATACGCCGCCGCAGCCGCCCCCGCTGGGGCAGCCCCGACAGCTCCGTCTGTGGGTAGCACAGCGACTGAACTGGATCTGCTCGAAGGTCGGCAGGTAACGAATTTTCTCGACAGAACAGCAGTGCATCGGCAGGTAACGAATTTTCTCGACAGAACAGCAGTGCATCGGCAGGTAACGAATTTTCCCGACAGAACAGCAGTGCATCAGCAGGTTACGAATTTTCTAGACAGAACAGCAGTGCATTCTATGCTGTTTCAGTTTGCTTTCGGAGTGTCGCACCTAACATAGTACTCAATCGTTCGGGATTTGCGAAGCGTTCTCGGTGAAGTGTTTAAGCTTTTTTTGTTGTTATTGATCATGTAACGTTTGCTCTTCCTCCTTGTGCTCCGCACTATCTTTCTCTCTCTCGTTTTCTCTCTCTCTCTCTCTGTCACCTCCGACAGTAGCCATAAAATAATTATCTTCTTGTTGCACTGTATTAGCAAAGTCTTGAAAATGAAGAGCAGTCACCGACAATCTTTATATGAAGATAAAGATTGCCCACCAGGCGGTATCACACTGAAGTATAGATCACCTAAGACGGCCAGCGACTAAGTCCAAAAATAGCACTTGGAGAGCGTAATGCGGAAGTACAGGCAGAGCGAGTGGCACGTGATAGTCTAGTCCCGGGGGCCGGGGGTACTAGGTTTTAACCGACGCAGTCCTCCGGTAACTCGGGCGTATCCGACACATAACCGGAGGTGTTGAATATTTCGGAGCGTAATCCCACATTAGCTCCAACACATGCGTCACAAGACCGGATAATGACTCACAGCCGATGATACCGAAATTCACACAGTCCCACAAAATAAAGAATAACAATTCATTGACAATTTCCCATGAATATGATTGACAGAATTTACCTCTACATTCCAGGCGGTGCTCAGTGTAGTAACTCAAAACAGGGGTGTCAGACCTAGTGTCTGAAATCGCGACTTTGCTATTCGAATTCGATATGGGGTCAAATTTATGTGTACAAAACCTTTTCAAGTATGGGAAGAATGTAGAGCAAAAACGAGAGCTACGCCGGTTGGCTAGAGCAAAAAACAGCGGCTGAGCTTGTATGCTGCAGCGACAGACATCGCGGTTCCCGCGCTTGCCATCTGGTCAGACAGTCGATACAAGTTATGTGGTATTTTTGTAATGGTGTACCACAGGGCGGACTACAGCGCAGATCGCAGTGTCGGCTAGTGAGGACAAGAAATATAATGAGAATGCTAACCAGTGCAAATCCACTGCCGGCTAGATCGACTCATTACACACCTCCCCACACACAAATGGACATTTTCAGTCATCCTGACGGAAAATGTCAGCAACCGAAGCCTGAAGGGCGAAGATTGACCAGTCAGACAACACCTACAGCACGAAGTACCAAGGCAAAAGCCATGGCCAAAAGTAAGGGCGCAGGCCCTGCGGCACTCAAGACGCACACATCACCGACAGCGATGGCCTGAAGGACCAATGACGACAGGTGCTATTCACAACGGAACTACTGGCAAGGACGCAGGTCCTGAACCGTACAAAAAACACACGAAGAATGGACAGGGATCCATTAAACGTTGGAATTGTTGCCTCACACAGGCCTTTGAGAAAAGCGGGGAAAGTAAATGGGCGCAACCCAGACTGAACAGCTGTGCCAGGTGGCGCCAGTGATTCAACAGCAGAAACCTCTTCATCGGTTGTCTCACTGATTGTGGGAAGCGGGCATGGGCGTGCCGGAGGGCATGCCGTCGGGGCAAGGTCATTGTCAACAGTGGGGTGTGACAGTGGCTCTCTGAGTTCCATGGCTGGCTCGTGGGGTGGGGTCGCACGTATAAACGATGGCGTGGCTGCACGTGGCCTACCATGCCTCCGGGGAGAAAACGACAACACAATACCATGACAGGAACAAGGAGTGTCAAGCCGCCCACCACTGCAATAATTATTAACCAGGGGACATCCGAGGACGTGTGCACCGTCTGCAAGGGTGTATTCATGATTTGATCAAAGTATGGCATGGCTGGAATACCCTGAACATGTAGGGGAGGTAAATCAACAAGATGAGTCACATTTAAAAGAGCGCGGTGCCAACGGGGCTTCCAGACAGGGAGCAATGGAGGCAACAATTCGGACGCATTAACTTGAGGTATCTCGAGAATGGTTTCGCGAGCATAGTAAGGTGGCAGGTAGAATGAACTGCTGGATGCAGAGCACTCTGGTTTCAGTTGAATAGTCGAAACAGTTTGCGAAATGGTAAGGGTGGGGTTGGCAGTACGTGAAGCGCAAACAATAGTAATCTGGAAGGGTGCACCAGTAACCAAGAGCCATCGGCCATGAGTCAGATAGAAGGCTTGAGGTACCCCAGTGGTGGAGCGCAGTAAAGGGAGGCACAGGCGATCAATTTGAACCGTATTTTTGTTGGAAGAGTGCGACGACACAAGAAGCGGATGCGCTGGTTGAATAAGCAGGCTCGTTAATTGAACAATAAGGGGTATTTTCCAAAAGACATGTTTCAACTTCAGTGTCCGAAGGTTGAATGTAGCGTTGACGGGAGAGTGATATCAACAAATATTTTGGTTCGTCGGGGAAGTAACCGAGCGACACATTAAGGGATGGATGCGGAACATAGTACGGAAAGAACCGAAATACCTCAAATTCATTCACTGTAAGCAACAAGGGGATGTAAAATAATACATGAAATACGCCATTTCGAAAGGCAAGCTTGGTACGGACATGATTAAAGTAATGACGGGGCTGAGTATACGGAAGGGCAAAATTTGTGGGTAGTTCCTTCTCAATTTTGTGAAGCAAGTTTAAAAACACTTTCTTAGATAATATCCCATTGTGAAGAAAACCAGCTTGATCAAACGCAAGCTTTTCTGAAAAGATCGCAAGTTCATCATGAACATGGCGAATGCCACGGCTTACCATGAATATTTGGTCGTTAATATCTGTAAGCGCAAATATAATTGAGAAAACCTGAGAATCAGTAAGAGAACTGCTAAACAAGCTTTTGTACGATTGTTGAAGATTAAACACAGCCGCGCGGAGGTTTTGCAGGGTACGACGATTTTGAGTAGAAGTTATGATAGTAGAGTTCAGTGCCGTTAAAGTTCCATTAAAAGCATGAGCCAAAACGGTTTCTTTTCTATTAATAGTCACTACATTTCGATCTAATTCTTTGATTTCATCATCTGTAGCAGTACCGAAGAGGGAGTTCAATATAGAGCCAATGCCATTGATAAGGCCGCGTCGGGATCTCGTACGTGATTGTAATAAGATGGGAGCGTAGGTTTTGACCAAGTTGGTGTGTTCAGTGTGAAGTTGTTTGATAGATCGGATAGTATTATTGAATGTCAGTTGTAAAAGATGTGTGTCAGCGCTAGTAAAATTGATTCGTTCTGAAAGTGACAACGCAAATGCCCACAAATCATGGATCAATTCATTAGTCTTTCGAAGTTCATGACGGTAGGGTTGGGTGGTCAGCGACACGGTTATAGCCCAAGACGAGTAGCTTGGGTACAATTTACCAAGGGGAATGAACAGATGGGCGGCTTCTGGAGGTGGGTCAGTGGTGTTGCTTGCGGAAGTCCAAGCGAGGCTTCCCAGAACGCAGAAGGTGACGACGAGCCAGCCACGGAGGAGCTTGTCCAAGTCATGTTCGGGTCAGAGCGTCTGCCGACGACACGAACACATTATTAGCTACATCTGATATTGATGTCCAAAGTTCATTGCGAAATGTTATCACACAGTAATGCGAAATTCATCCAGCAATGTAACGTTACATATTCAGTTCATGTAGAATATGTCCAGCAATTGAGAGCACGACATCCGAAATCATCCACCAGAGTGACGGGTGGTCTATATGGGGACCTCCCGTTTCATTACATGTCATTGGACTGTCAACAACAACATGGACAGCATCTACATCAGCCGTAGAACTGTCAGAATCAGACTGGGGACAATATCGTTTAGCAGTTAAAGCAGTTTCAGGTGGTGAACTGTTCCGTTTCACCGAAACCCTTCTCGGTACAGTCGCGTCCTGTGAAGGACCGTCTAACCCAGTGCTAGGCCTAGATCGTAAATTATACCCATGCGACACCGGTGCGTCCGAGGAATGTGACTCTGGAGACGAGTCCGGCTGACTCAGCTGCTCTCCGCTCCCTGCTCTATCAGAGGATTGAGTGGGGTTACTTATAACGGTGGGCGGGCTGTCAGGTTCTGGGTTAGTCATCTCTTCATGGCAGTCTCCATTACCATGAGAATCCGCCAGGGTTATTGGCGGCGCAGCCGCCTCACCTGCTGTGAGGGGCTCGGGTTTCCGAGTCCTCCTCCGTGCGACCTACAGTGGTCCGTCGAGAGCATTCACTCTCGTTCAGGTGCCCCGAGGGTGGGAAAGAGGATGGGTGCCCAGCGCCGTGCGCGGCGGCAGGACTGCATTCCTCAGTCGGGCCCAAACCAGGGTTCGCTGCGTGGTCATAAATTGCGTTTTTATGACCCGCCCGATCGGCGAAGGGAGGCGCACGCTTCTAAATGGATTTCGGCGCGGTGGAACAGCGGTATCAGCGTCATTAGAATCAGTAACCTGGATTGGAGGGCTAATTGTATCGTATGAACGATCCCAGATATCTTCAATGTCTCTGGGTTGCAAATTTTCTGAATGCACTACTTTTGTTTTTTGAGTAAGCATATTTTTGATGCGGTAATTTTCCGGACCTTTTTGTTCCAGCACGCGATAATAAGGCTTCCATCGGAGAGTAAGTTTGCTTGAATTTCCACGAGCCACAGTTGGGTCAAAATAGTAAACAGCTTGTCCAGGAGTAAATGAAGAGGGTTTAGCTTTCCGAGCAATAATTTCTCGATTTCTCTCTCGAGTTTCTTGAATATTTCTGCTTACGTTTTTGTACGCACTGTGTAAACCTTCAAACATTATGGGGACATACTCTTCTCCCATATAATGTCTCGTGGTTTAAGCAATGTGTCAATGGGAAGCGTGGCCTCTCTGCCATACAACAGAAAGTAGGGAGTGTAGTTTGTAGTCGCATGTTTGCTCATTCGATAGGCTGCAAGAGTTTGCGGTAAAAGAAGGTCCCAATTCGTTTGACTCTCGTTCACGTGCTTGGAGATCATATCATTGATCGAGGCATGCACGCGTTCGGCTGCACCATTAGTGCACGGATGAAAACTAGACGTTCAATTTTGACAATGCCAAGAGTTTTAGTGAGCAGGTCAATGATAGCATTGCAATACTCAGTACCCTGGTCACTGAGTAAAACACGAGGAACACCATGACGGGGAATGAATTCCTCGCAGAGATAACGAGCTATGGATTCGGCCGATTTGTCTGGGAGACAAATGGCTTCTGGCCAACCGCTAAAATGATCGACTATTGTGCAAATATAGACGTTTCCTCTCGGGGTCATGGGAAAAGGTCCCGCCGTATCAATACCGAGGATTTCCATGGGGTAAGATGGAAGAGGCATGTTTTGCATTGGGCGGCGTTCTTTGGTCAGTTTCCTCTGATTACAGAGCTCACATGTCAGGACATATTGTTTGATATCTTTTAACATGGTAGGCCAAAAGTAGGACCGTTGAATTTTATCTATGGTCTTTTCAACTCCTAGATGCCCGCCAACGAAACCATCATGTAGGCTCTGTAGCACCACTTTTTCGGAGCGAAAGGGGGACCACCAATTGTAATTTGGTTTTTGGTCGAGTTTTTGTATCTAATTGAAGGTGAAAAACAATTTCATCTTTCAGGAGATATTTCTCTAAGCTGGGTTCCTGAGAAGTTTCTGGAGAATTTAATTTGAGAGCAATTTTCTGATTTCTTCATCTTCTTGCTGAGCCTTTCTGATATCATCTAAAGTGAAATTTAGGTAGTTTGGATTGTTTTCGCTAGTCTTTTCCTCATCATCATCCCCATCTTCTTCAAGCATAATGTCTGCTAGAATGGCATTATCAATGACCTGTATAGGATTTGGAGCCGGGAAAGACGTTTCTCTTACGCCAAAGTGATCATTCATTGCTTGATTGGCGTGATCAAGGGAGGAGCCGGATACACCAATTCTATTTGGACGTAATTTGTCACAAACCGGCTCGTCCTTGTCTACTACATCTACGGTACCTTTCCAATCGAACCTTTCTCCATCATCTAATTCTGTCACTGGAGGGGTATTTTTGAGACGAGACAACGCATCAGCGGTGACATTGTTGGGTCCCGTAACATACTGGATGTCACAACCATATTCACCCAAGGAAATGGCCCAGCGCTGTATTCTAGGATTTTTCATTTCACTCGTAAAAGGTGTTTAAGTGGTTTATGATCAGTAAAAACAGTTATTTTAGTGCCAGACACAATGGGACGGAGACGTTGCAAGCAGTATACTATAGCAAACGCCTCTCTCTCGATAGTAGGCCACTTACGTTGAGAATCAGTTAGCTGATGTGATACATACTGAATGACTCGGGCACCCCCATCACTGCCTTTCTGGGTCAAAACTCCACCAATTGCAAATTGACTACTATCTGTGTACAATTGGAAGGGAAGACTTATGTCTGGAAAAGCCAAAATAGGAGCTTGAACCAAGTGCTCCTTAAGTTTTTCGAACGCAACTTGAGCTTCGTCTGTCCATACGAAACGTGCATTTTTCTTCGTCAACTCTGTGAGCGGTTTAGCTATCTTACTAAAGTCCTTCACAAACTTACGATAGTAGCTAGCCATTCCAAGAAAACTACGAATGTCCCGTACTGAAGTGGGCGTTGGTATGTTTTTGACCGCTTCTACCTTTTGAGGATCAACTGATATTCCTTCATCAGAAAGTACGTGACCTAGGTAATTTAGTTGTTCCTTCAGGAATTCACACTTTGAAATTTTCAGTTTCAAGTTTGCTTGACGGAGGCGGTTAAACACATCCTTCAGGTGCAAAAGGTGGTCCTCAAATGTATTGCTATAGATGATCAAGTCATCCACAAACGCTATAGCATACTTTCTAGCGTCACCAAGCACAGCATTCATCATATTTTGGAAAATCGCAGGCGAGGATCTCAATCCAAAACAGCAAGTTTTGTGTTCCAACTGTCCAAAGTCTGATTGGAAAGCAGTTTTTCAGTATCTTCCGATCTTAGGCTGATTTGGTAAAAACCTGATTTTTAGGTCTAGGCAGCTGCGAAATTTCGAATTTCCCAATGAAACTAAGATATCATCAGTCGCAGGAATGTTTGCAGCAACTGGTACTGTAATTGCATTGAGTTTCCTGAAATCGATGACTACTCGATATCCTCCATCCTTTTTAGGTACCATCAAAGCGGGAGATAGCCACGGAGAGTTGCTTCTTTGAACAATACCAGCATCTAACATTTCTTTTACTTGTTCATTGAATTGGGCCCTTTGCGCTAATGGAATCCGGTATGGTTTTTGGGCTATAGGAGGGTGATCTTGAGTGTTTATTCTCATCTCAGTAACGTTTGTTACTGTTAATTCAGTATCTTTTTGAACAAAAATGTCTAATTTGCATTTGAGAGTTTCAAAAATTTTTGATCTCTGGGGCTCGGGAATGTGATCTAGACGAAAGGCTTGTAACTTCTCCTCTGGTGTGGACACTTCGGAGTTTTTGGTTGACTCGACAGAAGAAACCTGATGGCATCCAATTTCATTTGGCTTGGCCGTCCCAATTACCTGTCCCTTTTGAGAGTGACGAATCGACCAGTTTCATTAACCACAATCCAGGGGACATTTTTATTTTTGCTAGTTTTAACTAATGCATCTGGTAACAACAGGCCAGGTTCGTTCACAAAACATGGCGCCAGGGGTAGCTGATTGATTTCACACTCAATATTGGACTGACGTTTTCCAGATATATAACATTTTAACCTGGTTTGCTGATAGGGTCGAACGGGTGCGTTCTCAGCTACTCGAACCAAGAGTACTTCACTTTGATCAGATTGGCTTACTAGAGGGTACACAGACTTTCCAATAGACATAACTTGTCGTTCAAAGTCTAGTTGAACTTTCCGAGAGGTGAGGAAATCGATGCCAAGGATCATATCCTTACCAAGGCTGTCTACTACAATGAAGGTTTCATATCTTTTACCTTGCCCAGAGTGATGCGTATTTTTACAGTCTTTTGCACTTTAAGTTCATGACCAGAAGCCGAAATAAGTCTTACTTTCTCAGTTGGCGTTGAAGTTTTGACAAGCTTTTCATCACATAGTTCAAGAAACTTGTCATCTATCAATGAAAATGACGCTCCTGTATCTACCAGAGCACGGAAAGAATTCCTTCCAATAGAGATAGTGACATAAGGACAGTTTGCACTCACCTCATGCACAGTTTCAAGTTTTTCTGCGGTTTCAATTGAAGTAGAAGGGGTCGTGTGAGGCTCTAACAGTTTCCCGAGCGGGGCTGCGGTGGTCCCCTCTGCACACCTGGAGCGCGCTGCGCAGACTGAGCGGCCAGGAATTTACGGCAGTTTCGGACTAGATGACCGGGGAACGAACAAAACGACAGATCGGGGCGCCGTTGCTGTAAAGCGATTAGGCCCTGGAGGGTACCGCGTTGACTGGGGACTGGTCTGCCAGTCGGGTCGGGACTGTGACTGCGCTATTGGCTGGCCGGTCGCAGCGACACCGGGAGGGCAGTACAATAGCGGGTGAGGTTCTGCGGTCGCACCTGGGGTGGCGGACCATTGAAAGGTGCCGGCGGCGGGGCAGGCGGACGCTGGCTTTGAATGGCCAGTATCTCAGTCATCATGTGACGCAACTCCACAATTTGTGAAGCTGAGTCCGAGCGATCAGGGGTTTGTACAGAACTAATGTCCATGGGTTCACCTTCATTTGTCACCTGGGCGTTTCTACGGTCAATGCGGCGGTTTACTGTCTGGGTTTCCTGAGCTATTTCAAAGCGTCTGACATCTTCTTGGGATTTTTCCGAATGAGTGCATTTCTAATACGGTTGTCAATCAAGGCGTCAGTGTAATACCGAATCAACATTTCACGGATCATCTCAGGGAGGTCATCAGGCATTTTGTCATACGCATCATGTACTAGTCGCACGTACTTGTCCGTGAAATTCTCCAAAGTTTGTCCTTTTGTCTGTTTGACTTTACTCAACTGATCCTTCAGATGGATAGGGTCCTTCAGTCGGTTGAACTCGGCTACAAAGGCAGCTCGTACGTCATTCCAAGTATAGTCAGAGCGTTGCGCCGTGTAAGTGTCCAGAAAGCTCTCGGCGGCGTCCGATACAGTGAAAGAAAGCGCAAATAGCATTGTCCGGTGGTCATTTTCTAGCTGTCTGAACATACGGTCTGTAGTGTGGAGCCATTTCGTCAGTCCTGAAGCGGACAGTCCGTCAAAGGGTTTCACTTTCTGAAGAATCATAGTCAGTTTCTGGGTGTTGATTTCTATTTGGTTGGCAATCAGACTTTGTCTCTGCAGTTCCAATTTCTCTGAATGAGGTCATGCATGATAGTAGCTGGATTTTGTTCAGTAGGGTTTGCTTGGGCCATGTTTACTTAGTGAGGTAAAACAATTCAAACGTAAAATATCACCCGTGTCCAAAACAGCTGATTCTACTATCTTAAGGTTAATAATCCTCCATTTCTCAATTTACGTGCTTATCTTAATACTCTTTACACAATTGTCCTTATTAATGAATAACACCCAATGTTGAATGCAAAACAAAACTAGAATATGAGCAAGTCACAGTCAGAACAACACAAAAACAGGTACGGGACAATACCTTTTAGCCGTGTCTTCCCAGTCTGTAGTCGTTGTCTTCTGGCTGGCGCTGTCGAGAGTGGCGGCTCCGCCTCCTGAAGTCACGGGGTCGGGTTCCTGTCTTGTAATTTGAAACGTGGGTGCTACCAGTGGATGCTGTAGTCTGGACTGGCAAAACACCAGTCTCGTGAGGGCTGAAGGGAAGGTCGGGGCCTGAAGAGCGGAAGTCGTCCAACTCAGGCTTTGAAGTCCCTGTTGATCCGTCGGTTGAGTCTCGTGTTGCAGGTCACCAGGTTGATTCTCGTCGTGCAGGTCACAAGGTTGATTGTCGTCGTGAAGGTCACCAGGTTGAGTCTCGTCGTGCAGGTCAGCAAAAGAGGCTTGGAAACTGCGACAGGAGTTGCAGAAGGTCGGATATGAAGCTCCCTCAGTCCTTTTCTTCTACCTGGGAAGCCAAAGTGAGAAGTCGGCGTCTTCAAAAGGAGCGGAGAAGACGGTGAAGTGTCAATCCTAAAGTGTTGCTTTTCCTCTTCCTTCGCCTGGTGCCGGTTTATCCTTGGGTCACGGCATCAGTGTAACGTTTCCTCTTCCTCCTTGTGCTCCGCACTATCTTTCTCTCTCTCGTTTTCTCTCTCTCTCTCTCTGTCACCTCCGACAGTAGCCATAAAATAATTATCTTCTTGTTGCACTGTATTAGCAAAGTCTTGAAAATGAAGAGCAGTCACCGACAATCTTTATATGAAGATAAAGATTGCCCACCAGGCGGTATCACACTGAAGTATAGATCACCTAAGACGGCCAGCGACTAAGTCCAAAAATAGCACTTGGAGAGCGTAATGCAGAGAAGTACAGGCAGAGCGAGTGGCACGTGATAGTCTAGTCCCGGGGCCGGGGTACTAGGTTTTAACCGACGCAGTCCTCCGGTAACTCGGGCGTATCCGACACATAACCGGAGGTGTTGAATATTTCGGAGCGTAATCCCACATTGGCTCCAACACATGCGTCACAAGACCGGATAATGACTCACAGCCGATGATACCGAAATTCACACAGTCCCACAAAATAAAGAATAACAATTCATTGACAATTTCCCATGAATATGATTGACAGAATTTACCTCTACATTCCAGGCGGTGCTCAGTGTAGTAACTCAAAACAGGGGTGTCAGACCTAGTGTCTGAAATCGCGACTTTGCTATTCGAATTCGATATGGGGTCAAATTTATGTGTACAAAACCTTTTCAAGTATGGGAAGAATGTAGAGCAAAAACGAGAGCTACGCCGGTTGGCTAGAGCAAAAAACAGCGGCTGAGCTTGTATGCTGCAGCGACAGACATCGCGGTTCCCGCGCTTGCCATCTGGTCAGACAGTCGATACAAGTTATGTGGTATTTTTGTAATGGTGTACCACAGGGCGGACTACAGCGCAGATCGCAGTGTCGGCTAGTGAGGACAAGAAATATAATGAGAATGCTAACCAGTGCAAATCCACTGCCGGCTAGATCGACTCATTACAATCAGCTATTGGCCCAAGTCTGAAAACTTGTTAAGTAGTCCCAGATGACTTCTCAGAGGTCACAACATGACCCTGGAGAGTGGCCTAAGATATTATGATTTGTAGAATGGGAAGGTATTCGTAAGTAGATCTACAGATATAGTCATTTTTGCCAGTACTCGTTTTCCCTCCGCATTGCAATAGAGAGGTACCTGACCCTAGGTCATCGATATAAAAATCCCGTTACCACGACTTGTGATATGGATATCCGATCAATATATTAAACCTGTGTTCACTGGCGCCACTTGAAACCTATTGGAGGTGAGTTCACTTGACCAGGCTAGATGACCTGACCTCAAATGACCCAAACTGAAAATTCTCGGAAGAGTTGCGAAATAAATGAGGTATGGCGGCGCTCCGGGGCGCCGTTTTCTGGCGCTGTTGGAAAAACCCGAGGGGGGCGGTTCAAAAACCCCCCACTGAGGCTGATACCGATAATGAAATCGCACACATAACAACTACTTTGGCCAGACGATTATTTTATTATCCGAGAGCAATAGTCTCCATTCTCGCTTCCCATGGTTACAATATCTCATTCGACGCATGGAAGCCATACTAAATTCCCTTTTTCAATGGTTTTGTGCAAACGGTATGAAGGTAAACACCGCCAAAACACAGATGATGGTCTTAGGCACTAAAGCGATGCTTCGAAATTTTCCTCCCATTAGCCTAAAGTTCGGAAATTCAACCATCATCGATTCAAAATTCGTAAAGAGTCTCGGTGTTCTGCTTGATCAACACCTCGACTTCGAACGACACGTAAATTCAGTCAAAAACAAAACCACTGGCCTACTTATCGCTCTCACCCACATCCGTCATGTCGTCCCTGCTCAGCTCATGCCCCAAATTATTCAATCTTTAGTGCTCTCCGTTGTTCGTTACTGTATTTGTGTTTACGGAACATGCAACAATACTCAGGTACACAAAATTCAAAAAATAATTAACTTCTGCGCAAGGGTAGTCAGCGGGCGCCGAAAGCGAGACCACATTACCGACGTTGTTGAACGGCTCAAGTGGTTGGACGCCAAACACCTCATTCAGTATCACACTGCATGCTCAGTACACAAAACCATACACACTCGCACGCCACCGCAAATAGTACACACAATAGGCCCTCCACGCAGTACAATACACAACCACGCAACACGCCGGTCAGCGGAGCTGTCCCTGCCGCGAATACGCACGGAGGCAGGCCGACGTCGGCTTGCGTACCGAGGGGCAGCTCTGCTGAACGAGCTGGACATCGAGGAGGGCGTGCCGTTCAGACCCACTTTGAGAGCCCTTCTACTGGAGAGACAGTTGAGAGAGTCTGATCAACCCTAGTTTTGTTTCTGTCGTTGTGCGCGTTGTGTGTGTGTGTGTGTGATATTATCTTACTTTTAAAGTATACTCTTATCCTTAGATTTTATCGTTAGTTTTACCTACTCTGTTTTATCATATGACGTGGAAACGTGAAAAACCACCTACTTGTTTGATCAACGCGTGTGGACGCTTCCGAATATATTCTGATTCTGATTCTGATTCTGATACGTTTCACACGCAACAGCGAGTAAAGCGCACTGGAGCCTATCCTGTGGCGGGATCAGCAGGTACAGCTACTATGGCGGGATCGTACAGCTACTATGGCGGGATCAGCAGGCACAGCTACTGTGGCGGGATCAGCAGGTACAGCTACTATGGCGGGATCAGCAAATACAGCTAATATGGCGGGATCAGCAGGTAGTTTTACCAGGTATAAAGTAGCGACTCGTCGGTAAGGGAGGCGAAAACGAGGCGTTACAGCGCCTCGTGAAACGACGCGCACCCCGCCAGCCGTGAAGGGTTTTCAGCAGCGCCCGCGTGGGTAGATTGTTCCGCAGTGTCTCCGTACAGAGCGGGCCAGTCGAGCTTCGCAGGATGTCTGTGTGCGTGCGTGTGTAGATCATTACCAACCTGCAAGGTACTGGCCAAGCCAGGCTTCTGTTACGTGAGATCATTCAAAACGAAAACTTGAAAAGCCTACTCCCGGTTTAAAGGGCATTCCAATTACGCAAGCCAGAAGACAGTAACGACCAAGGTGCAAAACCGATGGAAGTCTGAGAGCGGAATTTGCAAAGCTGATTCTCGGTGGCAGTGATGTTTTACGGTTTTCCAGGGCGTCGTTCTCAGTTTGTGTTCGCCGGCCGTGGCCGTGCTGCTGAGTCTCGGCGACAACCCAGACGGGATGTGTTCCACTGCCATAAACATTGGCTTTCAGGCGATAAACACGCCTCTCAGGCCAGCTGGCACCACTGGCAGTAGCGGCCGCGTCCTCAGCTGCAACATACCACCAGCTGCGTCCGGAGCTGGGACCGCACACCCGATCTCAGCTGGTCCGGAGCTGGGACCGCACACCCGATCTCAGCTGGTCCGGAGCTGGGACCGCACACCCGATCTCAGCTGCGTCCGGAGCTGGGACCGCACACCCGATCTCAGCTGGTCCGGAGCTGAGACCGCACACCCGATCTCAGCTAGTCCGGAGCTGGGACCGCACACCCGATCTCAGCAGCGTCTGGAAATGGGACCGCGCACCCGATCTCAGCTAGTCCCGAGCTGGGACCGCACACCCGCCCAGCGTGATAATAATTTTATTTATTCCTGTGGATTCGAAATAAGATAGTTCCAGTGGCCGATCCACGACTTCATTTGGGGGGAGCCTAGGGGATCAAACTTGTCCCGCCATTGCCTCAGATCAGCCCCAGCCTAGGTATTTACTATAGGCACTGTGACATTGGGGGGGGGGCTTGAGCCCTCCTAGCCCCTTGTGTCCGCCATTGGATAGCTCCCAAGTTCGGAGGTTGTACCGAGAATCCACAGCGACAGCCTTTAGCGGACGGCGACTGCACTGTTTGCGTGAGAGCGTCATTTCCATGGCTAAAGGAAATCCATGTCCAGTGATTACATCCGATATCAAGCTGGCGACAAAAGAAGAATAACAGCAGCCGCAGCGCAGGTGTGAGCCGGAAGGCTCCGGGCAGCCGAGATTGCGGTGGGCGGGACAGGCATGTGGTGGGCGGCATCAGCAGACGGCCCTGCAGCCGACGTTTGTGTACCCCATCACTCAGGCATACTCAGAAATATGCGGTACTCTGTTTGAAGGTAGTGGGAATCTGAATGCCTTCGCTACTGTTTGACTGGTGCGACGGCTCTGATTGGATGCCTTGTGCAAACAGATCCGAGCATCTCGGCGTTCCAGTCATAAATCTCAACTGGTTGTTTTTGTTTTCATGAGCTGTAGGAATAACGCTCATTAAAAACTGACGCATGGATGCCTATGCAAGGCTTACTGTGTGTTACCAGTCATGAGCAGCTGAATTATCCTATATAATGCAGTGCACCTGCAAACAGCACATTTTACCAGCTGATGTTCCTTTACATGCCACCGGTGGTATAGCTGGTAGCTCTCCTCTTTATCAGATAAAACCCCTCGGCGTCACACTCTCCCCACCCCCGAAAATAAGGAAAAAAAAAATTTTTAAAAAAAAAAAAAAAAAAAAAAAAAAAAAAAAAAAAAAAATAAAATTTTTTTTATCTCCCCCCCCCCCCCACCAAAAAAAAAAAAAAAAAACAAAACAACCCCCACAAAAAAAAAAAAAAAAAAAAAAAAAAAAAAAAAAAAACGACAATAAAACTGAGCGCAATAAAACACACAAGGTCTCTGCTCAGTCAAAAAATAATTCAAACTATTCAACTTCATCCAACTCTTCGCTGGGTTTGCACGAGCATCCACCCGGTGATAACAGCCCCTACAATCCGGCTCCTCTCTCGCCACACCAAGTGTCTCCAGGTACAAGGAAGGGCCTGATTACTGCAGCCGGCCAAAGCACACAACCGACTAACTGACAGAGGAAAATAAAAGTTGATTTGCGCCGAGAAAAAGAGCGCCGATTTGAAGTTTGATGATTTGCGCCGAGAAAAAGTTGATTTCCGTTGAAAAAGAGCTATCAATAAACTCGAAATATTCGGAAGTTTAAACTTTTCATCAAATAACCGAGACTAATATCCCGAAAAATTTAACTACTTGCGCCGAGAAACCACGGCGTAAAATTTGGAACCTCCGGTCATGTCCGTAAGTTTTCCACCCCAGAATACATAACGTAAAGATACGGACAGAGCAGAGCGGCGGCATCGTCATCAAAATATTCAAGGCGAACCAGTCGGAAGTACGTTTCCCCTAGACTTTTTGGTACCGAAGTGTGCAAAAGTCCGTAACGTACGATGGGACTACTCTAAAATCGTGGGCAACTTCCAACAGTGTTAAGGATTAATGAAAATGTTACTTGATTCGGGAATGGTTTTGTGGAAAGTATTACAGACTTTTCAAGGAAAAATAAAACATGATAACCAAAGTGTATTTACTTGATATTTACGAAAATGCGTAAAAATTCCACGGGTTTCTTACGCTGCGTACATTTTCTAGTATGGCACACGGCGGAAAATTGATCATTGTCTGGAAGCCCACTGCGTAAGACTTCGTGCCTTGCCCAAGTATTATTTTCCCCTGCTAGCTGATGCAGGCAGAAGGTGGGTGGCGTTTGACGTGAGGTGAAAACCCTGACACAAAACGGACTTCTCCCCTTCTGCTGGCTCACTAAACCTAATGAGTGCTGTGGGTCTCCGTACCGAAAACATAGGGATAATTTCCGGTGGCTGACAAAATTTAGTCATAGCAAGTGTAGAGAAAGATGGTCCATCACGTCTAAGGCGACAAGTAAAGTTAAAAACCGCGGAGAAAACGGGTGGACCCGTTGGTGACCTGTCTTCCACGGACCTGAGAGGCAAATCTGGCGTTGGGATGTGACCGGTGTCCCAAAATTGGTCTAGACCTTGCGTGTCAAGTAGAAAATTCAACCGACGTTTTCAAGCAGTGAGTTGGGAAATTCTGAACTGTTTTTCCAATGGCGTGAGGTTTTACCAGCTTTTCCTGTGGAGGAAAGATGATTTCATTCATTTTGATTTACTTCAAGTGATATTCTTCCTGTCAAGAAAGAAGCCATCACTGGTAAATTTTCATGCTGTCACTCCAGAAACAATCTTGAAACAGCTTAAACACGTGAAAAAAATTAGGAAAAAGAAAGAAGTGGGCGAAAAATCCACCTTGCTTGGGTGTCGCTCACGACACAACAGCCATGATTTTTGGACACTGGAAGTGACCACCGCCGGGTTCCACACGACAAATGTGCTTTACACGTGAAAACGGGCTTGGTAAGAGGAGGGCATAGTCCCTGGGTTGGCAAAGAACACCCCCAGGGATGCTGCAGCTGATTGCATTGGATTCAGCTGACTGGAAGTGTGTTACAGCAGCAGCAGGCGCCTAAACGGTCATCGATCGCCAGCTGGCCCTCATCATTATCTTCGCCGCCTGCTCCTTATCATTATCTCTGCGAGCTAGTCCTTATCATTATCTCCGCCAGCTGGTCCTTATCATTATCTCCGCCAGCTGGTTCTCATCATTATCTCCGTCAGCTGGTCCTCATCATTGTCTCCGTCAGCTGACCCTCATCATTGTCTCCCGTCAGCTGATCCTCATTATTGTCTCCGTCAGCTGGTCCTCATCATTATCTCCGCCAGCTGATCCTCATCATTATCTCCACCAGCTGATCCTCACCATTATCTCCGCCAGCTGATCCTCATCATTATCTCCGCCAGCTGGTTCTCATCATTATCTCCGTCAGCTGGTCCTCATCATTGTCTCCGTCAGCTGATCCTCATCATTGTCTCCGTCAGCTGATCCTCACCATTATCTCCGTCAGCTGATCCCCATCATTATCCCCGTCAGCTGGTCATCATCATTATCTCCGTCAGCTGGTTATCATTATCTCCGTCTGCTGATTCTCAACATAATCTCCGTCAGCTGATTCTCAACATAATCTCCGTCAGCTGATCCTCATCACTGTCTCCGTCAGCTGATCATCATCATTATCTCCGTCAGCTGATCCTCATCATTATCTCCACCAGCTGAGCCTCATCATTATTTCCACCAGCTGATCCTCATCATTATCTCCGCCAGCTGATCCTCATCATTATCTCCGCCAGCTGGTTCTCATCATTATCTCCGTCAGCTGGTCCTCATCATTGTCTCCGTCAGCTGATCCTCATCATTGTCTCCGTCAGCTGATCCTCACCATTATCTCCGTCAGCTGATCCTCATCATTATCCCCGTAGCTGGTCATCATCATTATCTCCGTCGCTGGTCATCATTATCTCCGTCTGCTGATTCTCAACATAATCTCCGTCGCTGATTCTCAACATAATCTCCGTCAGCTGATCCTCATCACTGTCTCCGTCAGCTGATCCTCATCATTATCTCCATCAGCTGATCCTCATCATTATCTCCGTCAGCTGATTCTCGACATAATCTCCGTCAGCTGATCCTCATCATTATCTCCGCCAGCTGATCCTCAACATAATCTCCGTCAGCTGGTCCTCATCATTATCTCCGTCCACTCGCGATCGCTCCTCATTGATACCAAAAACGGCACGTGCCGTGAGGAAATTGCACGTTGTTTGGGGAAAATACCGCTCCAAATAACCCTGACACGAAGATCTCTGTGTCAGGCAGTGCTGCACACTGTTACAGAAATACTTTTAATCTTTCTTACCGCATTTCCAAGTTAGAAGCAGATTCACAGCAAGTAGCCACCATCATAGTTGCCTTGTTTCAATTCACTTTGTGCAATAGGGTCTACTTATTTAGATAATGCCATAAAGTTCTACTTTGTCGGATATGACGGCTCGTTGGCATTTTAAAGTGCTTCAGCCACTAAGGCTAAATCACGTTGTTAGATACGTTGCCAGACAACTTACGCATGCAATTTATATTATAGAGGCCTTCGTGTTTCTATTTTCTGCTTGAACGTATGATAAATCAGAGGCCGTTGTCAATGTAACCAACTGTGTGACAAGTTCTGGGTCGTTTTTTTAGGGTTGCCTTGTAGATCGATCCTTTCTAGCACTCGCGCCTCTAACTTCTAACGATAAGTTCGCAGCTGCACTGTGACAGTCCGTGCGACACGCTAACCATTCTTCCCAGGAAGCACCTCCGAGAACCAACCTAAGTGACGACTGAATCCAAACTTTTCAAAACAATCTGCAATCAACTTGGCCTACAATCGCAGATTTACTACCCTTCCGGCCATCAATTAACCAAGATTTGCGAGCGGCGACCTCAGCTTTGACGGTGATGGACAGCCATGGGCCGGCTGGATAGTACATGATTGGAAGCTTTCTTTTGTGTGATAGCGCTGCGATGGGCTTCACGTGGCGGCGGTGCTGGCGGGGTCACTGGTACCAGCTCCGCGGTGCTGGGTAATGGAACAGAGAAGGCCAGGCCCGGGACGGACAGGCACGGCGCGGCACCGCGCTTCTGACTTATTGATGCGCTGCTCTGACCAGGGCCGCCCATGCACATCAACGTCTTCAACATGGCCAGGCGAAATTATTTAATGAATCCTCATTGCTTTCGCTATGAAGTCATAATGTTTCGCTGGCTGTGTTTAAACCAGCTTTTGGACAGATCGAGCCACTGCAGATATATGCAGCAAATAGGACTAGTTCTCCCATATAGAGGCGAGGCGCATGACTATAAGTTGACAAGTATACCTACTGGCCTGTCTCCTCGAATCCTGAATGTAAAATACATTTAGATATATTCAGGCACAGCCCTTCATGAGTATCAGGCAAGACAAATCACAAATTCTCAGCCATAGTGTCATGGTCATAGTGTAGCCAGACCTCGAACATAATTCGACTCGATTTGATTCGACAGACTTCATGATAGTGTAACAGAACTCGAAGTCTGGCTGCACTATGACTGAGAATTTGTGATTTGACCTACCTGATTCTGATGTAGGGCTGCCCCCCGAATATATAACCTAGGTGTATTTTACATTCAGAGAGAGAGAGAGAGAGAGAGAGAGAGAGAGAGAGAGAGAGAGAGAGAGAGAGAGAGAGAGAGAGAGAGAGAGAGAGAGAGAGACAGAGAGACAGAGAGAGACAGAGAGAGACAGAGAGAGACAGAGAGACAGAGAGAGAGAGAGAGAGAGAGAGAGAGAGAGAGAGAGAGAGAGAGAGAGAGAGAGAGAGAGAGAGAGAGAGAGAGAGAGAGAGAGAGAGAGAGAGAGAGAGAGAGAGAGAGAGAGAGAGAGAGAGAGAGAGAGAGAGAGAGAGAGAGAGAGAGAGAGAGAGAGAGAGAGAGAGAGAGAGAGAGAGAGAGAGAGAGAGAGAGAGAGAGAGAGAGAGAGAGAGAGAGAGAGAGAGAGAGAGAGAGAGAGAGAGAGAGAGAGCGAGAGAGAGCGAGAGAGAGCGAGAGAGCGAGAGAGCGAGAGAGCGAGAGAGCGAGAGAGCGAGAGAGCGAGAGAGAGCGAGAGAGAGCGAGAGAGAGCGAGAGAGATCGAGAGAGAGCGAGAGAGAGAGAGAGCGAGAGAGAGCGAGAGAGAGCGAGAGAGAGCGAGAGAGAGCGAGAGAGCGAGAGAGCGAGAGAGAGCGAGAGAGCGAGAGAGCGAGAGAGCGAGAGAGCGAGAGAGCGAGAGAGCGAGAGAGCGAGAGAGCGAGAGAGCGAGAGAGCGAGAGAGCGAGAGAGAGAGAGCGAGAGAGCGAGAGCGAGAGCGAGAGCGAGAGAGACCAGTAACCACCCTGTGAACTCAAAGGGATTTCTGTTTATTTATGGTGCATTCTACACTTTTTTACCCAGCCGCATCTGATATCACGATGTTCCGATACACCACGCGTTTCGACGGCAGATGCAAGACCATAACATCAACACGAGGGGAGGCGCGGTTAATGCCTTAACCCTTGCCCCGGTGGGGGTGTTTGAACACCTCTTCCGGGTTGTTCCGGTGGCACGAAAAAACAGTGGCGCGAAGCGCCACCATACTTAGCACACCTTATCCTTGATCAATTCCGCAGCTTTTCCAAAAAAAATTTTAGGTTGAGCCATTAGACCGTCCCTTAGAAAATAAAAATTAGAATTTTGAAATGCGCACGGTAGTTTCTGGTTATTCATCGTATGTTGATGTCCGGTGCACAAAATCACCCAGATCTGACAACTTTTCACGCTGGCTTTTTGCCCCTACTTTTCCATGCATATGGCATCATATGGCGTCTTGCGAGCAGGCACGGCGGGCGGTCATTAACTACTTCTGTTAACTGCGAAATGATGAGGATGGAAACACAACGCTAGAATCACAATGTTTGATACGTAAGACAATTTCTATTGCTACTTTCATAACTCCCCTGGGCTTTTGGCTGATTTAAATTTCGTATCAAATCTACAAGATTTGTCAAACTTAAAACTACGGTGTGGCTTGGGCGTCATAGTTATGATAAAGATGGCAGCTTAACTTTCACTGTGCTTGTTGACAGAAAATAAGGTAAACAAAAAACCTAAAGGCGTTTAGCAGCTGCTAGCTTCGTTTTACATTGTGAAACGTTGACCTTAATCGAATTCTTTATGTGCAATCTTGGCCATTTTTAACTTCATTTTCGTGGAAAAAGCTAATTGGTGAAGACAATTGAAGTATTTGATATTGACGTTGTATCGCTCCTTCCCAAAATTATCGTCGCAGGTTCTGCCAGCTCTGTAGCATGCTGTTAAAGGTATGGGCTCAACTTCTTCGGTTCACTCTTGCTAAGCTTTCCGTCCCTATTAGCCCTGACTTTCTTCCGATGATCAGCCACGACGGCCGATGTGTTCTGGAGACCAGATTCTGTCTTGGTGCTTCCTATGAGATGCTTGGCGAGTTTCACCGTTCTCTCGGATGGATCATTCACACAGTTGGAACTTATTACAAACTGCTTGAACTCAACATAGCCTTGATGCAGATTCCAAGTGTGGACATGCTCAGACAGTCATCCCAGCTGATCACGCTGCGAGCTCTGAAATATGAGCCAGCTCTCCGGTCCTATGAAGCTTGCCAGACTGTCTCGGTCTGCTGCCATCCTCAGGGCAGAGAGCGTTGTCATTAACAAAACCTGGGCCAGGGATGGTAGGTTTACGTTCATGACAAAACACGATGAGCCTTTCAGTTTTCATGAGCGCTTGGGCTTCTTCCTCCTCATGCTCCTCCTCTGAAAAGTCATCGTCTGCAAGAGAGAAAACAGCAAGTGATGGAGACAGGTAGTCAGATGCCTGTTCAGACTCTGGAGATAGTTGTTTGCCGGTGCCGATCTCATTTTTCTGTATTGCCGTATTTCTTGAGTGGCTTGGAGGTCATTTAAAGGTGTGGCGGCAGGTAGCGACGTCCTCATGAAGAGCAATGCGTGATAGACCCCACAGAGTTCTGTCATTGTCTCAATATCTTCCATGGGCTTTGTATTGAAAGGCTAATATGGCGCGATAGAATGTGCATGACAAGGAAGGATATGACCTTATGCGATGGAATTAACGTATTGTTCATGGTTCGTTTTCGGAGCCAAAAATGGTAAGCAACGCCAGAAGGCCGTATACTACCTAGCTAATTTGTCATTTGTCATAACGAAGTCGTGAACGAATCGCTCATGGTTTGCTTTTGAAGGAAAGAAAAGGTCAGCAATGTCAGATTCATGCAAAGGGTCATATACTAACTGGCCATGCACCTTCTATCGAGCCAAATTAGCCAGTTCAATGCAAAGCAAAAGGATGAAATTGAGACAATGGCAGAACTATGTGGTATCCATCACGCATAGTTCTTCATCAGGACGTTGCTATCTGCCGTATCACCTTTAAATGACCTCCAAGCCACTCAAGAAATGCGTCAATACAGAAACATGAGATCGGCACCGGCAAACGATTATCTCCAGAGTCTGAACAGGCATCCGACTACCCGTCTCCATCACTTGCTGTTTTTCTCTCTTGCTGACGATAACGTTTCAGAGGAGGAGGAGGAGGGAGGAAGTAACCCAAGCGTTAATGAAAATCGAAAGAAAGTTTTGTCCTGACGGGAAATCCACCGTCCCTGACCCAGGTTTTGTTAATGACGTCACTCTCTGACCTGAGGATGGCATCAGACCAAGCCTGGCAAGCTTCATAGGACCGGAGAGCTGGCTCTTATTTCAGAGTTCGTAGTGTGATCAGCTGGGATGGCTGTCTGAGGATGTCCACACTTGAACCACCATCAAGGCTATGTTGAATTCAGGCAGTTTATAACGGGCCTTTCCTGTGTGATTGATCCATCCGAGAGAACGGTGAAACTCGCCAAGCATCTCATAGGAAGCACCAGGACAGAATCTGGTCTCCAGAACACATCGGCCGTCGTGGCGGATCATCGGAAGAAGGTCACGACTATTAGGAACGGGAAGTTTAGCAAGAGTGAACCGAAGAAGATGAGCCCGTAACTTCAACAGAATCCTACAGTGCTGGCAGAACCTGCGACGATAATTTTATGAGGGAGAAATATAACGTTAAGATCAAATACCTTCATTGTTTTCATCAACATGAAGTTAAACATGGCCAAGATTGAACATAAATAATTCGATTAAGGTCAAATTTCACAATGTAAAACGAAGCTAACAGTTGCTAAATGTGTTTCTTAGGCGTTTTGGTTGCCTTATTTTCTGTTAATAAGCGCAGTGAAAATTAAGCTCCCATCTTTATCATAACTATGACACCCGAGCCACACCGTAGTTTTAAGTTTGACAAATCTTGTAGATTTGATACGAAATTTAAATCGGCCAAAAGCCCAGGGGAGTTATGAAAGAAGCAATAGAAATTGTGTTACGTATCAAACATTGTGATTCTAGCGTTGTGTTTCCAGCCTCATCATTTCGCAGTTGGCAGAAGTAGTTAGTGACCGCCCGCCGTGCCTGCTCGCAAGACGCCATATGATGCCATATGCATGGAAAAAGTAGGGGCAAAAAGCCAGCGTGAAAAGTTGTCAGATCTGGGTGATTTTGTGCACCGGACATCAACATACGATGAATAACCAGAAACTACCATGCGCATCTCAAAATTAGAATTTCTATCTTTTAAGGGACGGTCTATTGGGTCATCTCAAGTCAGGTCACCAGTGCAAGTCAAGTGACCTCACCTTCAAAAAATGTTTAAGCTAGTCTTAGTAAGAAATGGGTAAATCTATAGGATTGAAACTTATACCACATAATGGACCCACCGAGTACTATAAAGCATGTTCCGGGATTTTCATACTGGTGACCTAGGGTCAGGTACGGATCATGACCTTTCCATCGGAAATGCGTGGGGAAAACAGGAATTGGGCTGTATTTTGTGGATACAGCTGCGAATATTTTCATATTCTCCAAATCGTAGTATCCTGGGCTCTTTTCCAGGTTCATGTAGCAATTTTTTACCTGCGATCTCTGCGAGGTCATCTGGGGCCTCTTAAGCAGGCTTTAGACTTGGATCAATAACTTTGCAGGAAATGATGATAAAGCTTTATTTTGATACCATTACCCTTGGATTGCTATTGCAAGTTGAATGATTTGCATATTGACTATGCTCGGTTGAATAGTGACCTTGATCTGACCTTAGATCAGGTCATTTTTATGTTTTGACCTAAAATAGTCATATTATACAGCATTTTGATTTGCCGCAACGAGAGGAAGCGAATGGTGCCTAAAAATGATTAAAATGGATAAAATGGATAAAAATGATTCTAACTCCACTCTGGCAGACGCTAGAGCCCGGAAACTCGTCTCTAACGTGTCACCTTCTTTGACCTGGCATGACCTAAATATTGACCTGAGCCAAAAAGTGACTGATGTAGCTTCTTCATGAATTTGTATGAGCTATACAACAGCGTTCACGTTTTTTCGCTATCCCGCATAGGAGCCGAGTTCGAGGGGAGTGTTAAAACACCCCCGCCCAACCACCAGGGTGAAGGTGGCTAGGAGGCCCACCGGGGCGGGTGTGAACTACATAATTGCAAGTTACATGTGGGAGTAAGATCGATGCAGGTATGAATGGAGATCCCGCGGGGATGGGTTTGAGACTCCCCTGGATTTCGGGTCTTTCATCGTGTTTGCATTGGAATCGTATTACCGTGCCAGTGTCAACCATTTCAGGACTTCTCTGAACCGAGGAATGATCTCCTGCCTTGGCTACAGGTATGAGTACTAAGTCAACCTGCCGAGTGGTTTACATAGTTTGCGACATGAATATGGCAGCGGTAAAATCAATCAAGTGGCGACCACATTTCGAACGTGCCGCCAATCAGTAACAACTGCCTCTGCCGCACCATCAGTGAGGTTCAGTCGCGTGACTCAGAGGGACCTGAAAGCCCTCACCAGAGCAGCCAGCATGTCGCCGCCTCCTCCTCCTTCATCTCTGGACGGATTGACCCGGAGAGACGATGGCGTGGTTGCATGAGAGCCAACGCCGCGCTGGGCGCGGTTCCGTGATGGGCTGCGATCAGTGCAGCTGAGAGGGACGGGGACTCCGACCTCAGGGACAGGTCGTGTCGGACGCCCCGACCTCAGAGACGGGTCGTATCGGACGCTCCGACCTTAGAGACGGGTCGTGTCCGACCTCAGAGCCGGGTCGTGTCCGACGCTCCGACCTCAGAGACGGGTCGTGTCCGACGCTCCGACCTCAGGGCCGACACCGATCTGTTTTTAGTGAGAGCTCTGCAGCTGGCCCTGTTTCGTTATATCTAACATTGCAAATAATACCTGACGCGAAGTGTTTGCCGCCTCCCTCGCGCTGGGGGCAGGGATGTACCAGAGAGCTCATGCGCCCAGTGTACTTCGTCAGTGATAGATTTGCTAATGTCGCCTTTGCTGACCCAGTATGATCTGGTAATGGTGGCACCCGCCCCACATCCCTCACCCACCACCCGGTTTCCCTCTAATTCTCTGGCAAACCATCCCTTTAAAAATGTTGCCTATCTGCCTCTCCCCCTTCCCACGGGTTTTGGTACCTTTCCCGTACTAACCAGCATCAAAATGTTTGAACTGGTGAGAGGGACAGCGAGGTACAGACTCCGATCACATACGGCCTCTGACAGCCGCGACTGCCATCAACGGGGGAGTCGCCAACAACACCGCACCCGAATTCTTCTCACCCCAGAAACGAATATGGTCTTAGGACAGGATCATGAGCGAAATGCCACAAGGAATCTGCAGCCGAGCTGTGCGTGTGTGCGTTTTTCTTATTAGCAGGGCTGGTTTAATGCCACAGCGAGGCTGCAAATCCACTCCCAACATTCCCCTCCGCCCATTTTTATCTGTTCGTGACAGTCCTGGCAGCCAGCGGCCGTGTCCGCCCGTCAGCACACCTCCTGGCCGTGGCCCTCCTCCGTCTGTTGCGCTGCTCTGCGGCTGCGTCTCTGGCCGGGCCGGCCGGCGCCGCTCTGTCAGCGGCGGTGCTGATTAGGGCCGCTGAGCTGCCGCCTTTCTTACACCGTGCCGCCGTCTAATGGATGGGCCGGAGGGCAGACGTGGCGCGATAGTGTCCAGCCGCAGCCCAACAGGTGCCATTACACCGCCCCCCCCTCCGGCGTGGATAACAAGGCGGCCGAAATAGGCGCCGCTCCGATCAGCAGGACGCCGAAAAAGCTCGGCGCCCGGAGGCTATGTGATAAACGACATTGGAGGCAGCGTCGGAGACAGCCGCGAGAGCACTGGGCGATCAAACTGGAGAGGGCGCAGCTTGGCGGAGAGGGGATTTATTGGTTTGAAACTGAGTGGGAAGAATCATGCCCCAATAAATTTGATAAGCGTCAAGAAATCACAATCACTTCGACCAATTTGTCAAAAAGAGAAGCATGGGCGCAGTCGTGTCGTTTTCGTCCCTAACGCTGAAATTGAGGACTTCTTAACCTTTCCAGCTTTCTCCAGGTCGACTGATTTTGTTTCAGTTCGAAGGCACTTGTCTGCTCGTACAAAATTGATGCCACTCTCATGAATTTGATTATTGTTATATCAACACATAGACGGATTCAGGGGGTAAGAGACCTGCTGCTCTCTGACCAAAGTGTCGCTGCCATGATGTGTCAGAGCAAAGGCAGGAGTAGGAATGGGCCTAAAAGCTATCGACTGTCATCGGATTCGTTTGTTGCAGAATCATTCAAATGACCCATGATAATATGATCTCACCATCTTTGATAAAATTCCCAATTTCAGCCCAACGGGGAATAACCAGAAAGTTCTGTAACCGGTATGAGGGAGACAGAAAAGTCTTTGCAAGGCAGAGGAGGGTAGCATAAGTTTTTAATGGCATTCGTAAAGGATAAGTTAGCATACTGCATAACACTGATGCCGTTTTAGAAGATAATTGCAATTACTGGCATAGGTTACTGAGCGAAGCTTGAGAAAATCTTTAGGTATCATTGGAGTCCTATCATCGTGACAAATCGAATGATGCATAAAATGACCGACCATGCTCTGCCAAATGGGGAAAATGATCTGACCTCAAGCTGGGTCAGGGTCACATGGTGACGGTGGTATAACCATGCTGCATATCAGTCGACTCCTAGTGACAATATAAGCAGAATGACAGCAAAATGGAAACTCTATATCATTTCAGTGCTAAGCTATTGGCAAAATAATCACTGCAAGCTCGCGTGACTTGCATGACATTTGAGACGACGGATGCCAAGTAACTCCCATTAATGGTCAAGAACTTGGTAAAAATAGATGGTATAAGGACTTTCAAGCTAATCTTATCAATATTTCATTAAAAAAGAGCCGTTTATATTTTTCATTAAAGACATATAAATCGGTAACCAAAAATTTGACGCAATGTTAGGTCAGCAATATGAAAATTTCGAGATGAAAGATTTGTAAACACAAATGACATTATGAAACTTCGGAGCTGATCCGTTGGCAGACGTTCCTCAAGAGCGTGGAAGACCCGGGCTCACAAAAAAGTACTGCTTGTGAGGCTTTGAAGCGATGCTATTCAGCGGTGGTAATATTATTGCACTCCTGAGCTGCTTCCAGGCCGCTCTCACGTGTATAAACAGGACACCACCACTGCGCCGACGCCGCCTAGAAGGACTCTTTCCATCCAAGCGACAGAGCATCCGACACGCCGGCGCTTTCGGCGTCGGCTCCCCGCCCCAAGGCCAATGCATGCATTTATGCGCATACGTACTTATTACCCAAGCCAATTGGACCACGCCTACCGTGTAATGGGTTTATGTGTTTAGGTTTGGAAATGTCGTTTATGTTTTTTTTTACAGCTCCAGGGTATGTTTGTGGGTTGGCAGAAACATCACTTCCGTTTTTTATTGTAATGAATTTTCCGCTTCGATCGCTGATTTAATTTAGGACACTTCCACACTCCCTGCTATCTCAATCGGCAAATATCTGCTACGAACTATAAAAAGGACATAGAGTTTTGGGTACGACAAAATGGGGAAACACTGTGAAATCGGAAATACCAACATGTAAGTGAAGGTTTTCGGTGATTACATCTGAACCGGTAAAGATAGAGCAAAACAATTTAAACCATTGGATTCCTCGCAGCAAGCCGAATCGAATGATGTATAATCCACCGTACTAGGTCAAATCAGGTAAAATATGCCATTTGACCTGACTTGGGGTCAGGTCAAAGTCAAATTAGGTCAGAATGCATATCATTAGAATGGCAAAGACAAGGCTAATCTAATGAAGCCAAAATAAACATTCTATTGCCATCAATTACAAAGTTATTTAGTTAAAACCACTTTTCCCATGTATTTCCAATGGAGAGGTCAAGGCTCGTATCTGACCTTCGGTCATAGATATAAAAATACCCTAACATATTTTAGAGAACTCGGTGGGCCCATTAGGAGGCATGAGTTTCAATCGAATACGTTCACCCTGTTCCGACTTATGCGATCTTAAACTGTTTTAGGTAAGGTGACTTGACCTCTACTGGTGACCTGACCTGAGTGACCTAAGCTTAAAATTTTGAAAAAAGTTGTAAAAATGATCAGAGAAAATATCAATCAAGAAATGATCGCGCCACCGTTTTTATGCTATCTCCAAAAAACTCGAGAGGGGGCGGGTACCCACCTCCCCGTCAATGCGCGTGTTAAACTATATCACACTAGTCACCAGCGCATTCCCGACAGTCGGTGGAGGCTCCGCCCGGCGCCGCCCGGCACGTGCTTTAAAATCATTTTCGGCACGGTCCGAATTCCGGCGCACCGTCCCTATCTGCTTTCAGGCACGAGGACGGTGTGATGCCACCACTGGTGAATCCAGAAAGGAGGGCATTCCGGACTTTATTCCAAAGCACTGCCTTTTGTGACTTTGGCCATGTTAATTCAACATCACTCTTCTAATAAATCTAAAACCACTAATGCCATTCCGATTTTTGGTGCTCGCGCCAAGCTCTCTCTCTCTCTCTCTCTCTCTCTCTCTCTTTTCTCTCTCTCTCTCTCTCTCTCTCTCTCTCTCTCTCTCTCTTCACGCGTCCCGCCTGTTGCCAGGGTACGGCAACATGGCGCCGCGCACGGTCGGCGGCCGCATCTTCTGCATGCTGTTCGCCCTGATCGGTATCCCGCTGACGCTGACGGTGATCGCCGACCTGGGCGCCCTGTTCGCCACTTCCGTGGCAAGTCTGCATGAGCGGATGAAGCGGCGATGGTGGCCGCCCGGCTCCGAGGTGCCCGGCAAACTCCAGCTCAGTGACCGCCAGGTGGGTGCAGTGATACCCAGTTCGAAGGCCTAGGAGGTCCAATAGAATACCTTGTCCTGTGCGTGAATTGGAAGGAGATCCAGAGTGCATGTTCAAACTAGGTGCCAAAATGTGTTTACGGGCAAACAAGACGACCAAAATTACGGCAACGTCCTTTTCGTTATAGAAAATCATTTGCTAGGGGTAAACTTAGCTCCCTCTGGAGCTGGCACTTGGAAGGAGGGGGGCTCTGAGCATGGCTTCGCCAGACCTGTCATAAAAAAACAGATTGAAATGGGAGCAGGACCAGATGAATGGGTGCAATGTATGTACACATACATCTCTGCTTACATGTAATTTACACTTTGCATTACTGGTTTAGGTCGCGAAAACAGTCATATCATGCAGAATGAATGGAATTTTTACCGTGCTAAATGAGGTTAACGGTATAATGGTTTTGGGATAGCCGCAAACGCTGTCACCTCGTAAGTGTGCACGCATCTGGAGCGCGTGGAGTCCACCGCCAGGAGCGTGTGCTGGCGTTCTTCGTGCCGCTGCTCTTCCTGGTGCTGTACATCGCCATTGGAGGTGCTCTGTTCCTTCTCTGGGAGAGCTGGACATTTCTGGAGAGCTTCTACTTCTGCTTCATCACCATGACAACCATCGGCTTCGGCGACTTCGTGCCCGGTAAGACGAGAACAGTATGGCAGAGGGAACCGAATGGGATATGGATATAACCAGCTTCGGAAGCTCTCATATTTCGGCATCGCGTTTTCACTTTCATCGGGATTAGTTCAATGTAACCCTTGTAAGAATCAGTGACAGCTCCTGCATCCAGAAAAATGAGCCATTTGCTTCGTCACGGAGAGAGTCGTCACGGCAGTTTATAGCTAGTGCCTATAGCTAATGCAAAGGCGGAGGCTGATCCGAGACAATGGTGGGTGAGGCCTGATCCTCCCTAGTTGTTGATCCCCCAAATGAAGTCCTGGATCCGCCTCTGAGGTCAGGCGCGTGAGTATAGTATAGTCTGAGGTCATTCTCAACAACACATGGGTCTGTACCAGCTTCTCTCAACCATGCCCGTAATCTAATCCCAGCATGCCACTGAGATGATCTTTAGCAGGCGTCTACTGGGGGACAGATGATCTTTCGAAGAAAGTTTCACGTGTGTCGGGTGATCTAAAATTGTGCGATTTGTGCCACATGACACATCCCAATAACTTTGTGCAACTTCAAGCGGCATTTCATCACCGTCCACCAGCGCGGTGGAATTAAAAAACATGGTCAAGATTGGTGAAGTCCTGAGGGTTCCAGTAATAATATTAATAGTTAGGTGATTCCAAAACTCATTTTGAATCGCAAGCCACACAGCTATAATCAATTTTAGATCACAAGAGCGGACTGAACGTCGCGCAGGAGTGCAGAAAGTGGTAAAGGAGAATCTTCGCCTTACCGTAGTGTAGTTGAGACCCAATATCCATTTGAGCGTGTCCGTTTCATTCCATCGCTGGAATTGACATCGACTGACAGTTCCAGCGCAGGACTGGGTCTGACCTGACCACGTGACCCGCAGCCAACGCCGAGTACATGCTGGTGTGCACGCTGTACATCCTGGTTGGGCTGGCGCTGACCACCACCATTATCGAGATCGTGCGGAGGCAGTACGCCAAGTCCTGGCAGCAAATGAAGATGCTCACAGCCCGTCTACAGGTCAGACACTTACCCTTCTATCGCTAGAAAATGTGACGCGACGCCTATTGTCCTTAGGCTCTTAAATTTCCTATTTCACTGGATTGCAAATACTGGACTTGCTAATATCGTACATACGTTTTACTTATTTTGACGTATACACCCTGCAGCTGTTCTGGTTTCCACTGTCCAAGATTGTTTTAACCCTCGCTCCCACCGGGGGGCCATCGATGGCCCCCTAAGGTTTTTCCGGGATAGCAGAAAAACGACGAGGCGCAGCACCGCGGTTGAGGGCTCTACCTCTCACTGCATCATTTTCCCATCATCCCTGAAATTTTTTACTCCGGGTCACCCAAGGTCAGGTCACCAGACGAGGTCAACCAAGGTCACCTCACTTCACCTTTAGAGCTCTGTAAGAGCTACATTTCAAAGTCGATCGATTTGAAACTTCCTACACTTCATGACCCCTCCAGGGTCTACAAGGTGTATATCCGGGATTTTTCGATTTCGTGCCCTGAGGTCAGGTCACGAGGCGACCTCTCCCATTGGAAAAGCATGGGGAAAAGCTATTTCATGATATAAAAGCCAAAAAATGATTGCAAATACTCAGACTGCTCAGAACAACGTTTTTGGACACCCTTTCACGGATCCCAGGGGTCATATTTGCCCTTTGACCTTTCCAAGGTCATCCAAGGTCACCAGAGGTCAAAAAAGTATTTTGACAATAACTTTTGACCTAATTAAGCTTAGAGCGGTAAAACAAACACCATCGTGTTTGTCTTGTCACTGGCTTTCATTTGATATACGGCAAGGTCACTTTTTGACCTTTGGTGACCTCAGGTCATATTAGGTCACGAGGTGACCTCTGGCGGTCAAACCACTGGCGGGAGGTCTTTACGTTCAACATAGCGGAAAAAGTACTGGCAATTTGCTATCAAATGTATTTTACCAGGCCTCAATAGCTCTAATGACATAAGAGTTATGCCCAGTTTGCTTAATCATTGCATATTTGAGTGAAAATAGCCGATCTTGACCTAATTTGACCTCTGGAGGTCAAACCATTGACCTGAGCACTAAAACATGCGAAGTAATTTCTTACTGAATTCACGCGAGCTTTCTATTGCACTTTGCAGATTTGCGCTAACGCCCATATTTTCGGAGTTAGAGGGGGGGCCATCGATGCCCCCGGTGGGGCGAAGGTGGCGTCGGACCCCCGGTGGGGCGCGGGTTAAAGAAAGGTTTGACTTGCAATTGGTATTTGTTCCACACATTTCCTGTCATTTACATCTGATACACGTACTCTGTATGGATGGGAAGGCATTTACCACTTAACCATCAAACTTTCTTCAAATGCACTGTGTTGTAGGTGTGATGTTAGGTGTTCCCCAACCGACCTGGACTGAATCCGCCACTGATCTCATACCGCATGCTAAGCGATCTCTCGCTCGAAACTGATCATCTGTAAACTTACATTTGTTTATTGGAAGGCGCATTTATTGGCGAATCCAGGGGTGGGAGCATTTTCCTCCCCCAATCGACCCTCGGCGCTCTCTGAAATAGTCGCGGTATTAGTCTCGAGGGCCCCTAAGAGTTGGTCTTGGGAACCCTGGGAGTTTGTCTCTGGAACCCCAAGAGTTGGTTACGGACCCAAGTTTGGGTCTTTGGGGCCAGAGCTGGTCTCGAGGGCCTCAAGATTCGGTCTCAGGACCCCCAAAAATATAATAAAACTTTCTAGGCACGTTAGAAATAGGTGCCTCGCGAACTTTCAGTTTACAAATAGTTCATATTCAATAAATGGAAAATATTGGCCCCAAGACGAGGCCCCTGTACTTACATCCACCTTCCCCTCGAGAAAATTATGGATCCGCCCCGGCAAATTGATTATTTTTCTAAGAAAAATCTGAATGCAAAAATTTCACGCTCATAAAATAAAAATGGGGAATGCTGACGCCCCCCGGTGAAAAGTGCTTCTACAACAGTCTCGAAGCCCCCAGAGTTATTTTCCTGCGCATTTGTTATTTTTAGAATGTTAAACGAGCTTATCCACATAATCGTGACCATGACGCATCACACTAGCAAGTTTCCTGCACTTTGGTTAAAATGCTGACTATTGAGGAGTCTCTACCTCACGGGTGGATTTCCAACGAAAGCCTACACTTTTATTTCAGGCAACGACCAGCATCGGGACATCCATCACACTGAACGAGGACGAATTTATACTAGAACTGGCCAGACTGCGGGCTAATTCTTTTCCAAACTGCTATCCAGTTTAGGCCTTGTCCATTTAGGCCTTGTTCATAAATATTCATGAAGGAATGCGATAAAATGGGAGGTTGCGAGTCCATTATTTCGAGTCGTTCATCATCGAAGTGGACGTTATTTTCACGGCAGCAATTGGCTTCGCTAAAAGCATCGTGCAAACGGTGAGACCAGAGTTTTTGCAACATTTGCTGAGGCAAAACCCCTCCCTAATGCAGCAAGCTGGCGCTCGCGTGAGCAGACATGTCACGTGATGCGACCGTGACGGATGGCAGCCAATCAGAGGCGGTTCACTACAACGCCGGCGGCTTATCGCGTCCGTCCTGCCGGGTAACAGAGCAGCAGCGACACCTTGTGATCATTTCAGCGTAATTTATGATCCATAAACCGAATGATGTGGCCGTTAGCTGTCGTGAAAGACTGCCAGTTGCTTTTGATATATGCGCTTTATACGCAACAGCAGTTCGTGAGTGAAAGAGCCTGCACGCCAGCCGTTCGGCCATACCACTCGCAGCAGATCAAAAGCCATTTAGGAAATGCAGAGGTTTAAGGTGGCATGGCACGCACTCCTTTGGCATGATCATGGTAGTGTCTCACTAGAAAGCGGACGTGTTGGGAATGCTGGTCATCGGTGTCATAATTTGGGCTTCAGGGTGCGGCAACGGCAAACGCCATTGGGGGCGTTTAGGAGTATTGGTTCAACCATGGAGGTCACGGATTTTGTACAAATTACGATCCTACAAATGCTATCAACAAAAGATGCTTAGGTTTTTTTTGAGACATTAGTTGGGATGGAGGAAGTACACAACACAACAATCCCAAAATATTGTGGAAAACAAATGTGAAAAGATGTCCGGAACTTGAACTAGGCCTGAGCGCTAAATGACACCGCCTAATTAGAAAAAATAGCATAAGATGAGAACTTAAAAAAGCACACGCAGAATCACCTTTTCCTCGGATGGGTGAGACGAACACATCACCCGGGCGGGGCGTCGACTAGTCCGCGGGGTTCGGGTTCCTACGATACCAGTGCGATGGAGAGGAGGCTTTCGGAACATGGTCGGAATCCGCCGAGCCGGCCCGAAATCAGCCAGCGATGTATCAGTACAGTCAGTCAATGATAAACCAAAACGCAAAGGAAAAGCCATTTGAAGCTAGTCGTATCCAGTGTGAGCCACCGCTAATTTTGAATCAGCTTCCCTCTACATACCATTGGGCACCCCACTTGATCATGAACCACCCTCATCTATTTTTGTCCGCCCAGCAATTTGTGCCTGGGTGCCTATATTTCACGGTTTGCCGCCCTTTTTCAGCAACGAAGCACCCCACTGCAACATGGACCAACCTCGATTTACTTTTGGCCATCTTCTGTAGCATGATTGTCCGCCCCTTTTTTGCTATTGGTCGTTCTTTAGCAGCCCTAGGCCTCCTCAGTTCAAGACGGACTACCCTTCCTCACCTCCGGTCGCCCTCTATTTTATGGTTGGGAGCCTCCTATTGCACCATTGGTCACCCTTTTCAGCCCTTGGGCGGGCCACTGCAATGTGGAACGCACTCTAGTGCATGACTGTGTGCCCCTTCTCCTCCTTTCACCGCTATTTTACAGCCTCAGGGCGATACATTTCAACATACACTACCCTCATCTGCCTCTGGTTGCCCTCAATTTTGTGGTTGGGCTCCCGGTTTTGACGATTTGCCGCACCTTCTAATCCCTAGGATGCTCTACTGCAACATGGCCCGCACTCATCTAATTTAACCCGCCCTTTTCAGCATGATTGCGCGCACCTTCTCCACAATTGGCCGCCTTGTACAGTCTTGAGGCACCCCCGTTTCAACATAGACCGCCCTGATTCACCTCCGGACGCCCTCTGCTTTGTGGTTGGCGTCCCTATTTCATGATTAACCGCCCATTTTCAGCCCTAGAGCGCCCCACGGCAAAATGTATCGCTCTCATCCACTTTGGAAGGCCCCCTAATGCATTACTACGCGCCCTTTTCCAGCATGGTCAGCGGATGTAAAGCTCAGGAGATAGTGTGCTTGTACCTTGTCAGGTCAGATGCTCACCAGTGATATTGATGGACGCAATGTCCGGACGACATGGTGGTCGATGCTCACGTGACCCCGGATCTGTCGGGCCGGCGTGTCGGTGATGTCCGACCCTCTGGTGGGGTTGTCGGGTGGGTGGTCGATCGATGCTCACCGGACCACATCTGCCGACAATATGTCCGACCTATGGTCGGTGATGTCGCAGTGACCCTCTTGGGTCAGGTCAGATGCTCAGCAGTGACCCCGTCTGGTCGCTGGCAGAGTCTGTCCGGGCCGGCGTGGTCAGGTCAGATGCTCCCCAGTGACCCCGCGTGGTCGCCGGCGTGGTCAGGTCAGATGCTCACCAGTGACCCCGTCTGGTCGCCGGCAGAGTCTGTCCGGGCCGCTGACCGAGCACCTGAAGAAGCTGGGCGAACACGGCCACGGCGTCACCATGGACGTCGACCTGCTGCGCGAGATCAAGGAGCTGCGCAGGACGGTGGCGCAGACGAAGATGAAGCACGACGGCGCCTTCGCCTGGGACGACACCGAGCTGGACGCGCTGAACCCGCGCCCGCCCCTGCTGCAGATTGTAATCTACGAGAGCAACGTCTGACTGCGGTGTGGAACCACGCCAGTCTGCGACAGCTGTGTCTTAGTGTTGGACGTGACGCCACGAGCACAGATAGCTGCAGCTGTGAGGTGCCTGAAATGAGTTAAGGAGTGTAGAGGAGTTGGACAGGATTTGATCCCCCAGTGCCTAAGTACTGACCGTGCTCCAGCTTTCAGCGGGGTTGGGTTTCCAGGGCAGTGTTGGATGCTTGAACAACAAGCCTGATCAGACCAGTGTTTCGCAGATCACCGTCTGTCAACAACTTGCGTTAGATGTCGAGTACTCTGCTGAGACATATCGGCAGAGGAGGCCATCCTCCGCCTACAGGCACAGTTATGATAGACACAGGTGCTGTGAACCCAGATCGGCGGTCATGCTTGAAGAATGGGACGAACCCGAGACAAAATGATCTCCCGCATTGAATGGCTAGTGCGTTTTCATGTGCATGTATGATGGAGAGGAAGACGGCCGCAGTACAGCTTGTTTTTATTGAGGGATCGACAAAAAGTATAGCGGCGACATTGAAGGATCGGCAAAAGAAATCTATGTTACTGGAAAAAGGCAGGGACTGTTTCTTTGTAAAAACAAAAAAGAAAATTAGATGTAAGTTTTAGGATGCCCCACTGTGAACTTTCTTGTCATCCTGCTCGTAAGGTGCCCCGAGGGGCTCAGCTCAGATAAGCATCTGGTGCAAATTCGTTGTGATAGGATACGGTTTTATAGGTCACCTTTTCCTCTTTCTGCATGAAAACCAGAAGAATGACTGATTGTGGTTTATGAGCGGGTCTCGCGTAACTGGAAAGCCCCCAAACCTGCTTCTGACGAGGAGGAAGAGTTCAGATGACCTCAGACATGAGTCTATTACACCGTATGTCCGGTTACTTTATCTACCAGTTTTCAGAGACCTCCCTACAGACCGATGGCAAAGTTGTCAATCATTCAACCCGTGGCAACTACCTTTTGCTTTTTTGTGGAAAAATATGAAAGTGTCCTTCTCAGGAGCGTGTATTCATATCTACTTGGGGGGTGCCCGGGTACCTACAATGTAACGTTCAAGTAGTATTTACATATCCCAGAACTGTCGTTGTTATCATGTTTCGGACTTCAAGTTAGTTTTATACAGTTAAACTGATTGTATACAAATAATAGTTAAAACAGGGGCCTGTTTGGACATACTTAACATTATACTATTTCTTTTCAAATGGTAGTCAATGTCATTATTTCGAATTCCAATACACCCGATCATTTCGGGAAATTTACACCTCTGGTCCTACTAAAACGTAAATTAGCCTCTAAATTCGCAATCATGCTTCACCTCAAGGAGGCAAGAGAACACACCCAATCAATTTTCAGTTTCCCTGTCTCTAAAATTGATCTAACAATTTGTTTATGTTCAGTTTTACCGACCCGGTAAAAAACGTTCAAACGTCACAATCTCGATATCTTCTTCCATTTTCTTGGAAAGGACAGAAATATTCCTTTTAACATGTGGCATCAGAGCATTGCATGATCAAATTGATTTCTGCAAAAGAAAACGTTCTCATCTAAGGTTGAGACACTCTAGCAGGTTTACCAGGTGCTTGTAGGTACTCATTGATATCTAGAGCTATCGGTAAACACGGCTTGTTGGTTGAATGTCCTGTGCACCCTTGGCTCGCTAGCAGTGATCGACCGTTGCTACAGAGAGGTTACGGACTCACCTGCGCATAGCCACGCCTGCATACACCAAATTTAGGGAAACTAACTCCTGTGAACTTTTTATCAGTTCTGATATTGGAATTACATTTTCCAGCATAAACTAAAAAACATAGACAATCCTGAAACGTGCAAGAATCCAGCACACAATAAAATATGGTTGGTATGCTATGCAGCCAAAACGGATGAATCCTTTAATGAAAAGAAACGATAAAATCGGCCCAACACACTAACTTTTGATTTGGAATGTTGAAAGGGTACGTGCAAAAATGAATTTGTTTCTCCTTTTTTCAAGTTTTTTTCTTCAAATTGCTCTAGCATGAACCTATGACGAATCTGGTGCTGCCAGGGGTCCTGCTTTTACTTTACTGCAAGCAAGCACTCATGGTTTCTTCTTTAACTCAGCAGAAACGTTTCAGGTCTCCAGCCGAGTGGTGAGACATGGCGTTCATGGCAGCGGCAGACTTCATGTCTTTGTTCAAAGAGCCTCTTCAATGAAATATCCGTACTCACAGGACCCACCTTTGCCCACGTCTGAGCTAAGATACATTCGTCTGCGCTCCTAGGTTCTTAGCTGGCTCGTATGACGGTTGTGCGTGTTAAGCGCCCTGTGTAACAATAAGATTGTCTACAAAAAATCACTCTTCACAACGTGAACATTGTTCGAGTGCACCTCTGGCTAATGCTGACGTCACAAGGTGGCGAATCATGAACAGCAGCTGGGTCGCACGCACCGCCAAAGCTCACAATGCAGACAACTGCTAAGCATATATGATAACGTCAAACAATTTCAATAGATACAAATCAATAATAATTTTTTTAATTTAATCGATACACAAATTGAATAAACAGGCTGAAAATGGGCATTGGGCAGAGGCACCCAAGCCTTATGTCGCGTCCTCGATTGCTTCACGGTGGCATTTCTGGCATATTTACGTTCACTCTCAGTATTGCATTCACCGTCATTTCTTAGCTCTCAGAATGCACCGACTCTGAAAATGAACAGAGAGCGTGGTGCAGCCAGCCTTTTACCGGCTAGTACACTTCACGCCCTGCCGCGGGTGTGGGGGCTGCGAACTCACGGCGTGCTCCCTTCACAATATGGAGTGGTCAGCAACTCGCCTCTCACTGCCAGTAGTTCGGGGATCGCCTATGGGTGTCCCTACCGCTTAGGCGACACAGTAAGCTAGAACATACGTTGGGCCGCTCTCCGCTCTGTGATCTGGGAAGCTTTCGTCGCCTCTGCGCAACCTTTGCACTGCTTGGGACGTGCTATTGGTAGGCGTGCTTTGGCCGATATTGGTTGCGTAGTGACATGCTTTGTGAAGAATACACATACTGATGTTAACAGTGGGACTTGTTCAGCTAGGTGTTGGGCGTGGAATGATGATTGTTCGTTGGTACGCACAGGACCCCGAGGGGAGACGGAGGAGCGATTAGACCATCACTGACAGCCGGTCAGGCCCAAGCTTAGGTGATGCTCCAACACTTAAACTCGATACTTCGTTGAGCGTGCCAGGTCTCCAATATTGTATACGGACTAAAATGTCGTCATCGATCGAAATTCGGCATGCCTTTTGATCTCATAACTGCTTTCCGGCATCAGGTTAGGAAAACTTCAGATGTAACGATGAAGACATGCCACCATTCTAGTCATTTTAATCTTCTTTCTGGCACGACCAAATTGGAGGGAGCACTATACCATGTATTTTCCTCGTATTTTCTCTTCACTTTACTTAGTATTTTCCCGAAGCAGAGTTATATTCCGGTTAAAAAAACCAAGATGATGCCACTTCAGGACATGTTCTTCAGCATAAGCCCTACATACAAAGAGGCGACGTGGTCTCCATCAAGCCTGGCCTACAATCGACAGACGTGGCCGTCTGAACCATGGCTACTCTTGGTTTGTTAACTCAGCAATTGCAGTGGCGCAGTCAGAAATCCGTTAATTTGGGGATGAGAGTACATAGCACGAGGTCCAATGCTGGCCACGGAGGACAATTAAAACTGTTGTATGAGAAAGGTCAACCAAGGGGGAGTTCAGGCCCAATCGCCCTGGACCCGCTAGTGATCCACCGGAATGTCCGGAAACCAATTTTTCTCGACATCGCTCCGAGCAGGATCTGCCTCTTTCAATAATTGCCATTCCCGCCCGAGGGCTAGAAGAGCTCGACGCAAGATGTTATCACCGTGCTCACGATCATACAGTTCCGACGTGCTTGTTATCAGCGGCGGCGTCTGCGGGCGGCTTTGATGCTGAGCGCGTGCGGCGGCGGTGACACGGCGGCGAGCGGTGGGGCGGGGCGGGTGCACACGCAGCTGTCGTCCCGCGGCAGTACCAGACCAGTACATCGGCGCCTGTTACGGCGTCGCCTGCGGTAGCCGCTGATCGGCTTCCGTGTTGACTCACGGGCGGCGGCCTTAATTAAATCCACGCCCCTCAGGACCAGCTCAGGCTGGAAAGGTCTGTGGTCGCGGTTCAGATACAACGTTTCATAACGTCTATTTGTCATTTATCAATGAGATTGAATAGTGCCCAACTGCCCACTTACAGCTCAAGTCGAGAATAAAAAACGTTTGGTTATTATGTCGCCACACAAAATATTGATATAGTCTAAAAACGTGAGCAATTTTACAGTAAAATATCTAACACACCAAGCAAGACTCCTCCGGACATATCGATCAACGCCCGCTCAAAGCCGGGGATGCACAGATATTGGATCATCCACAGATGGGCTAAAGCGCCAGTTCTAAAGTGGGAATGTACGGTTGAGAAAGTTGTACAGAATGTGTGTAAAGCTTGAGAACCTTGAGTTATTCAAAGTCTTTCCCGGTATGCTTTATGGCTCCTCTCCCGATAACACGGACACATTCCAACATAATTATGGCGTTGTCAAAGTAATTTGGTCTTAGAGGCCCAGCCTTCAGGCCTCCCGCTGTTCTACCCAGGGGCGGGCCCCGACTACCAGAGGAAGTCAAATCGGGGGGCCTCCGCTTAGGGTTCATTCCCTAAATTTTTCATTAATTGAAGATGAAATATTTGCAAACGACATAATTGTCAGGTGGCTAATTTTAATGTGCCTAAGTTTTGGGGATTAATTTTCGGGGGTCCTAGACCAACTCTGGGGAGACTCCGAGACCAATACTAATACTTTCCCCATCCCCGCCACCATCACTTGGGGCAATCCGAGACCAGTATTTGAGTAGCGTTTGGGGTCCCCTAATCAACTTTCGAAACTCCCATCGGACATCACTGAGGGCCCTCTGCGTGGGGCCCTTACACGCCTGCATACGCCTTTCACCCCAAAAAGGCACCAGTGCACCTCTGAGACCAAATAGCGGGTACAGATTGATATTTCCATCAAGGGGTAGCCTTCAGGGGGTCACATGACTCGCCAGGAGGTATTTTGGTGATCGCTCTACATCTGTGTAGCATATGCTAGGTGGTACACGGAAACACCAAATCGAACACAGCTAAAGGAAACCCGAGGCTGTGCCACACAGCTAAAATATAATCCATCATTTCCTTCTAGTGGAGGACCCCCTGCGCCCCACGGGCGAACGACTAACACCGAATGCAAAATCGCCCTCAAGAAATAACACTATCGTCGATACATTGTTGTGAAAAGATGGGAGGACGACACGAACAACGGTCACGTGACTCACGATTTTACTGACTGAAAACGTGCCATTAAATATCAAGATACCTTTACTATTAAATATAAGGATTTTACGATAGAATCGGAACAAGATGGTTTCACTTAAGATTAAATGAATTCGATTAGATTATATTAGATTAGATTAGATAGGTAAGGCAGATTAGAATATACTTACCTACAATTTGTAACATTTGGCGACCGTGATAGGACACAATGGAAGGATACATTGACTTGGCCGTTAGGCAAGGCCTAAACGGGGCAGAGGCCCTTGAGTTTGCTATAAAGCAGATAGAGAGAGAGGAGAGAAGAGCGGAAAGAGAGAAGGATCGTGAGGAAGAAGACAAGAAGAGAGAGGAAAGAGATAGTGCCAAGATCGTCTAGTATCTACCAACTCGACCCCTTCGTCCATGACGGACTCCTGAGAGTAAAAGGCCGCCTTCAGGAGTCTGAGTTAACCTTTGAGGAGAAACAGCCCATTCTTCTCCCAAATGGCCATCACTATATCTTCTTGAAAATTCTGGAGCTCCACCATAGTCTTTGTCATGCAGGAGTCCAGCAGACAATGTTTGCACTGCGGGCCCGCTTTTGGATTCCCAGAGGCCGCCAGAGAGTGCGCCAGGTTATTAACAGCTGCATGTGGTGTCGTCTCTTCAAATTGAAGCCCTTTGCCCAAGAGAGTGCACCTTTATCCCGTGAACGGGTCTATAAGGGCTCACCATTCTCTAGAATTGGAATCGACCTGGGAGGACCCTTGTACGTGAGTGATGACGGGCGCTCCTCTAAAGTGTTCTTCGCCATCTTCACATGCATGGCCGTGCGAGCTGTGCACTTAGAAATGGTAAGAACTCTATCGACAGAGGACCTTTTAGAGTCCTTCGATCGTTTCGTGGCACGTCGTGGGATGCCTCGAGTTATCTTCAGTGATAACGGCACCAACTTCCGGGGTGCCGCCCCACGCTTGGCACACCTGAGAATGACCTGGAAGTTTAATGTTCCAAGAGCCCCTGGTGGGGCGGATTCTATGAGAGACTTATAAGGACAACAAAAGATGCCTTACGAAAAACACTCAGCAAGTCCTCCTTAAACTTCCTGGAGCTGCAAACGGTACTGTGCCGTATAGAAGGGGGTATGAATTCGCGACCCCTGACGCCCCTCAGCGACGATATTGAAGATGTTTGGCCTCTCTCACCAAATGATTTTCTCCTGGGTGAATCCCAGAATTCAGAGGGAGATATTGCAACACCAGAGCTGGAAGAGACACCAGGAGCGTCACTAAGCGCAAGATTTAAATATCGGAAAGAAGTTCTGAAGCACTTATGGCAGAGATGGAAGAGGGAGTACCTTCTCGAGCTGAGGAACCCTCGACGTGAGGGCCCACCAAAGATTCCAAAAGTTGGAGACCTCGTTTTAATCGGGATGACACCAAGTTGTCACCCACCCTCTGGATGAGTGGAAAAGTCGTCCAGCTGCACCCCGGGCGGGACGGCCTGGACAGAGCAGCGACGGTGCAGAGGATGAGTGGAGGAACGGTCACAAGACCGGTCCAAAAGCTGTATCCTCTAGAATGCCCCTGAGCTGCTCTGTCCTCACAAGGGTAGGGTAGGCCAGCGCCTGCCCTTTTCGGGGAGGATAATGTTGTGAAAACATGGGAGGACGACACAAACAACGGTCACGTGACTCACGATTTTACTAACTGAAAACGTGCCATTAAATATAAGGATTTTACGATAGAATCGGAACAAGATGGTTTCACTTAAAATTAAATGAATTCGATTAGATTATATTAGATTAGATTATATAGAAAAGACAGATTAGAATATACTTACCTACAATTTGTAACAGCATGTTTGATAAAACTACCGTATATTAATTTAAGTTTTCAAATATTTATCCCTATTCGCCAGCACTTTAAAATCGAAGACCCAATATGATCCAGCACGTGCTCAGCTCAAAGTTTCAAAAATTCCAGTGTTCAAGGTTTCGGAGGGCAAATTTTGAAACGACATGGGCGCACTTGCGAAAGCACCGGGATCACCTCATGCACCATGTGTGTGAAGTTAGCCAACATTCAGCCAGGCTTCAGCCCATATTGGTATTCAGTGTAGCACTAAATCCAAACGGGAAAATCGCATTTCCAGCAAGCAAGAGGTCTGGAAAAGCAAAAATATGACAATATTTCGATCTTCTCGTTCTTTCCAAAGACAGTCCAGTCTTCATTTTGGTGATGGAGCCCATAGAGGTCCCGCGAGGCCCTTTGAAAAATTCTCGAGATAGGGCGGACCCCTTCGATTTTCTTGAAAATTTGTATATAACATCCTCATACGAAGTTGAAAAATCTGGCTGAACAACATGCCTTTTGCATCGGCAATTAGGGCCCTAAAGGGACCTCGAAATATGGTAAGGCCCCAATCTGGTGTTCGAAGGTCAGAAAACCTATCATGATGCGTATCATAAGAAAGGGCTCGTTTTTCCAAACACATTCCATTCATCATTTTGGTGATGAGGCCCATAGGGGCCCCACGAGGCCCTTTTGAAAAATAATCGAGATAGGGCAGACCTCTTCGATTTTTAAATCGGTTTATAACATCTCCATACGAAGACAAAAAATCTGGCTGAAGAACATGCCTTTTGCATTGGCAATTAGGGGCCCTAAAGGGGCCTCGAAATATGGTAAGGCCCCAATCCGGTGTTCGATGGTCAGAAAACCTATCATAATGCATATCATTAGAAAGGGCTCGTTTTTCCAAACACAGTCCAGTCATCTTTTTGGTGATGGGGCTAATAGGGGCCCCGCGAGGCCGTTTTGAAAAAAAGTGGCTATTTAGAGGATTTGAAGGAATTTCATTTTAAGTGTTGAGGAGGACCAAGGTCGAAATATAGAGGAACTTATTGTTGGTTATCTGGTATTGTTATTTCAAATTCTACCTAGGTGACGTCTTGGCTGTTATTCTGATGCAAGATACCCATAACACAATTCTGATGTGTCTTTGTACTTAGTGGTTATCTTTATATTATTGAAAGCGTCCTCTTGATTTGTTGGTACGTACCCTTTCATTCTGTATGAATATTAAAGATGAGGGAATGGTGGCAGGAGCCTCGCCACTGCCAAAAAATGTGGGGGTTGGGGTGGAAGCCAGCCAGCGAGCCAGCATACCCGGACACAGCTTGGCTGTCGGCCTCAGGCGGGCTCACCGGCGCAGCTCCAGACACCGTGATCTCACTGTGTGTGTGCCACATGTCGCATGACGTAGCGCGGGCCGCAGTTACACATCTCGGCCGGTCTAAAACATCGGAGCGGAAGACGGTGATGTGGCTGCTCGGTCAGATGCAGCGTGCCAGGTCAGTGTCCGAGCTGGAGGCCAGCTACCGGGACTTGTGCCGCCTGCTGCTCTCTAGGGATGAGCCAGTGCTGCTCCTGCCTGCAGGAAACTCGGAGGATATCTCGGCGCCCGAACAGTCAGAAGAGAGCCAAGAAGTCTGGGAGTCCTATCGCTTAAGTACAAGGGCAGGGCGCCATTTCGAAAGAGTGCGGCAAGAGGAAGAAGCTAAGCTGGATAAGTCTGCCCAGCTGACAAACTCGTCGCACTGTCCTAAACTGGCCGACTTCTTCAGCAAAGGGATAATGCCTCTTTCGTCTCTGTGGACCTGCCTTCTTACTGAAGCATGTGCCAGCAACGCGGCCGTGGAAAGCTGGTTCCGAACCGTCAAGAAGAACATACTCTTCAACCACAGGAAGCTCACTCCGGGAGGTCTCATCGAGCTGGTACTAGAAGACATGGCCGCCCGCCGGAAGGCTGGTCTCATATCCGGAAAAATGCCCCGTGGACGGAAACGGAAGGCCCGCACTGATTATAAGGATGCAGAGGAGACGCGGGGCAGCCGTCGTGTAAAGCGCGGCTTTTCATACCGGACCACTAGGGATGAGATCCCTCCCAGCAACAGCATTGGGTCTGCCTCCACCCAGCCTGGAGTCACCACCCCGCATGGAGTCACCACCCAGCCTGGAGTCACCACCCAGCCTGGAGTCACAGCCCAGCATGGAGTCACCACCTAACCTGGAGTCACAGCCCAGCATGGAGTCACCACCCAGCCTGGAGTCACCACTCCGCATGTAGTCACAACCGAGCCCGGAGTCACCACCCAGCCCGGAGTCACCACCCAGCCCGGAGTCACCACCCAGCCCGGAGTCACCACCCAGCATGGAGTCACCACCTAACCTGGAGCTACCACCCAACCTGGAGTCACCACCCAGCCTGGAGTCACCACCCCGCATGGAGTCACAACCCAGCCTGGAGTCACCACCCAACCTGGAGTCACCACCCAGCCTGGAGCCACCACCCAGCATGGAGTCACCACCCAGCCTGGAGTCACCAACCCGCATGGATTCACAACCCAGCCCGGAGTCACCACCCAGCCTGGAGTCACCACCCAGCCCGGAGTCACCACCCAGCATGGAGTCACCACCTAACCTGGAGTCACCACCCAACCTGGAGTCACCACCCAGCCTGGAGCTACCACCCAGCCTGGAGCCACCACCCAGCATGGAGTCACCACCTAACCTGGAGTCACCACCCAACCTGGAGTCACCACCCAGCCTGGAGTCACCACCCAGCCTGGAGCCACCACCCAGCCTGGAGCCACCATCCAGCATGGAGTCACCACCTAACCTGGAGTCACCACCCAACCTGGAGTCACCACCCAGCCTGGAGTCACCACCCAACCTGGAGTCACCACCCAGCCTGGAGTCACCACCCAACCTGGAGTCACCACCCAGCCCGGAGTCACCACCCAGCATGGAGTCACCACCTAACCTGGAGTCACCACCCAACCTGGAGTCACCACCCAGCCTGGAGCCACCACCCAGCCTGGAGCCACCACCCAGCATGGAGTCACCACCTAACCTGGAGTCACCACCCAACCTGGAGCCACCACCCAGCATGGAGTCACCACCCAGCCTGGAGTCACCACCCAGCCTGGAGTCACCACCCAGCCCCGAGCCAGTGCATCTGGTGGACCCGCCAGCAGCATTGCAGCCCGTCTATGCACCGCCACGAATAAGTCAAACTGCAGTGCAAACGCTGAACGCGGGACATCTTCTGCAAATAGTAAGATGGGGGTCAACTTTGCGTATCTGACTGCCCAGAACCTGTTGGATGACACAGTCATTGATGCTTTTGCAGCGGCGGTGTCATCCAATAGGTCGGAGAAGCTGGCTTTCTCCGTCTTTTGGCGAAAGGCCATGGACATTGCCTGCTTGGAGTGTGTGCGGCGTTTCATGGAACACCACAGAGAAACCGTCTGGATACTCCCCATCAACGTCTCAGGGTGCCACTGGGCGTTGTATGTGGTGCTGTGGAGTTCCCAAAAAATCGTCTACCTAGACTCTCTGCACATGTCTCCGTCATCACAAGACCTGCAAATGCTGCAACTGCTCATGAAGGCTGGAAACCCCCAATTGAAGTGGAAACTATGGAGTGTGGTGGTTCTCCAGCAAGACATCGCTCCAGGAGGACGGGACATCCTGCGGCCTCTATGTGTGCTGGCACGTGGAGGCAGTGGCCACAGGATCTACCAGACACTTCAACAGGGATCTGATGCGCCTTCGTGTCCGACAAACCATCGAAGAAGTAAGCCCTCTCGAAGTGAACCAGTGGCTCCGGTGTGTGTTGGTCGATGTGTACATATGCGTGTGCGTGTTGAACATAGCGATGTGTATCTGATGCTATAATGCTTCTCAGTATTATGTTTCACAAGCATGATGCTGGGCAGGCATAATACATTAGTTCTGAAACAGGCAGTAACAGGCATTACACTTCTACATTACTCGGAATATTATCAAACGGAAAAGTCCGGTATTGCTCTGTTTTGTTAGGTGCTGAATCCAAAAGCCGAGGAATTCCATGGTCTTTTTCAACATACTCCTTTCATCACTACCCTACCAACCTTTGTCTTTTATCTGCTGCATTTTCCTTGTAAACTTACCGAAACCCATTGACATTTTGTTCCGAAAATCATTGTAGTAAATTGCTAACTTGTCCTGTCTTGTTGCCAGGCCACCACTGCTGAACAGAAGCCGACACCCGCCTGTCTGCCGCCGATGCACTGCTCGTGCGTCCCTTACCGAGAGCGACGACGCCGTCAGCCGCGCGCCTCCCCGTCGATACCGATGTTGGGCTGCGGTCAGACTGGTTCTTGGCGCTCAGTGTAGGCTCGGAACGCTAAGTGAAGAGGAAAGCTCCAGCACTAACCGATCAGTGTGTACATTGCACTTCATTTGTTTCCCTTTAAATGTGTGATCGTTTCCTTCCCCTGACTCTTTTGGCTCCTCTGAACATACAGCAGTCTTTCTTCAAGGCTCGTTTTCTGTGTGATATCTCTGCCGTTGAAAGGCAAAACGCAGTACCTGGCCGGATATCTTGCCACAAGAGTGTTGAAGAGTGCACAAACCCTGTTTTTGCTTTTGTGTAAGCACTGTAAATTTCCTATACTTATGTTGCATAGTGCATACCATTCAATTACATTACGTGTAACACGTTCTGTCGTTCAGCTCAAATGGCTAGTTGGCCGATAACCTCCGAGATTATTGGAAAATTAGTTTTGCTAGTGGTTTTACTTGCCATTCCCGTACAAACATCGCCAGGCAAAAAGCAGAATACATTGTTTTGATCTGCCACAACGCAGTATCTGTTAAATAATACCCGTTAAGTTTCTGGAAAAAACAATATGAACCATGCTCCATTCATTCTGTAGGTGTGGTACGTAGCTATTCTCGTCACAGACATGCACTGGCGATTATAAAGGGTGCAATGTTAACTGATAGGGGTGCGATGACGGCTGGTAGGGGGTGGTTTGCCGGTGTTTATGGGTGCGACAACGGCTGGTAGGGGTGTGTTAGCGATAGGTAGGGGTCCGATGACGGCTGGTAGAGATGCCTTGATAGTTGGTACGGGTACTATACCGGCTAGTAGGGGTACGATGGTGGATGGTAGGGGCGCGTTGCTGGTTGATGTGGGTGGAATATCAGTTGGTATAGGTGCGTTGCTGGTGGGTATGGGTGTGATTGCGGCTGGTAGGGTGCTACTGGTACAGACGAGTGCCATGTCGGCTGGAAGGGGTGCGTTGCCGGTGGGCACGGGTGCACTGGTGTTGAGAACAGGTATGGTGGGGGTAAGGACAGTGACTGGTGGTTAGCCCCCCCGAACCTCCGTCCCGGAAAGCACTCTGAAGCTCGTGAAGTTACCGCATTTTATGGACATTGATTACATTGCATACAACCATTACCAGTCTGAAAACAGTACGTGCAGGCAGTATCTCACCACCTGTGCACATACTGCGATTTGCGTGGAGACAGACATTGTGATGAAAATGTTTAAATGAGTAGTATGTGTATACTGCGTTTTGTCTGTTTCAAGCATGGAAATCTGTGGGCTAGACTAATTTTTTTACAGTGCTTATATGCGTTTCATGTAACATTTACAGATTTCATGGATACGATTTTCGCATCATGGATGCGCATTTTTAAGAGCTTTCCAGTGATACCAAAAACCAAAAATCGTTAAAAATCATACATTCTGCTTTTTGCCTATCGCCGGCAGATCTTTTTGTACCAATTTTTATAGGTTCTTTTTTGGAGCAATCATTTCAGTTTGTTTCACGTCTGTGTGGCTCTCAGAGCTGATGATTTGACGTGTTATAATTAGCCGGGACATGTTGAAGACAGAGCTAAGCCCGTTTGTGCAGCGTAAAAAGGCTCAGTGGAAGCAAAGCCTTCACCCGCTAGGTAGCGAGAGAAGTGGGATGCGTTTAGGAAGAATGTTTTGTTATCCATCCTATCCCCATTGGGCTGTGAACGGTTTACTTTTTGGTCACACGTGGCGCTAGCTGTGTGGGGCAGCACTGATTCCCCGTGTGATGGTGGCCTCACGGTCCTCACAGCGAGTCGTGTGTTCTTTCCTCGCTCCCAATTTGCCTCGGGACTGATGTGCGCCCGTAGCCGGGCGAGTGCACTGGGAGCACGTGCACCCTCTGGCTCTTCTCCGTCCATCCTCCGTGCTGAACGTATAGGGGTCTTCTGAGCTCGGAGTCATAACTACCAGAAGCGGGCTCCGCTACCGAATTTTGAAAACCGCTACTGCCAATAGCGCCACTTTTTAAGGTTTCGAACCCGTTCGCCCCACTTCTCAGCAGCTGGTTGTTGTATGTATATATTTCGGTACACCCTGAGAACTTGGTTTGGCTACGGGCTGGAGCTCATGAGGATGGTTCCCTGCATATCAAGATCGGTGCCTCTTTTATATCATGTGACTTCGTGGTGAAGAATGATTTCTTAGGGTTTATCGGGGTCATTGTTTCCGTTGTGTCCTGTTTGTTTCCGTATTATTATTTTCGGGCCGTTGAGTTTTCGGTGACTATGTTGTCTCTCTTTTAACCATGGGTGGTGCTTATTGGAAAATATGGCGTCCTTGTTCTCTCGGAAGGTTTGGTGCCTAAACGTTTACCGTAATGTGCTCAATGCATGTTGTGCGGGATGATCGCTCACCCTGATGTCTACGGCTCGCCCTTGCCGATCTGTCTCGATCCCAGAATAGCTTACCAGTTGTCTTGAACATGAAAGTTCGTGCTGAATCGCGCAGGGGGTTAGGCGGCTGCACGTCAGGAAAACTGCTTCTGCTATGTATGAACAATTTATGACCTCGGCAACCTGAGTTTTTCTTGTATCTGCTGCTGTGACCTGCCTGATTCCAGATACGTAATCCGAAAAAAACCTCGTGTGGCGCATATCTATGTAATTTCAACTTATCTGTTGTGAAAATATGATATAATTCCGACTCTACATGTACAACGGTGGCATGACCTTGCCCATCAAAAACATCGCTGTGCTGAAAAATATATTCAGACTTATATTCAGACGCTACAGGAAAGATCAGTTCAAATACTGCTGATATGTGATCCATGTTACTCTCACGATCCACACGAACTGAGTCTCCCGCGATGGTATACTATGCGAAATCATCGTTAGTATTTTTAAGCCCATGGACGGCTAATAAAGGTCTGTACAGCTTGTTGGAACCGTATACATGTATTTACACCATAATGAACAAACGTTAAAAAGAAGTGGGTGATAACACTGTGACGAAGCAACGGGATGAGGAGGGGGGAACCGGCACCAGTAACGCCAAACCTACGTCCCAACAAGCGATGCGGCCGGTGAGAGCACAGAGCGTCCTGTAGGGAGCTGAGCTGATCAGCAGTACCTCAGTTCAGCGGATCCCCGGCATTTACAGGCCAGGCTCGAGCCGGACTTTGCCTGGGAGCGCAAGTTAAGGCACAACAGCAAGCCCGGCAGCAACGTGGGAAGGTGCATCCCAAGGCAGGCAACCGGCACCAAGTTCCATTCTCAATCACAACACAGCCACGGATGTTATTCGATCGCTCAATAGCGCACACGGTCCATTGACCCATATCCACCACAGCCCGGGCCAGCAACTTATTTTTAGGGCGCCAAAGTGCATTAAGCGATATCTGAGCGCAGCAGCGCCGCTTATACGACCGATAAATGTACGGATAGATGGATAGATACGACCCGATGCCTCACGACTACTAAACTAAGAGGGTTAGACAAAATTGCGTTTGGGGGTTGGTGGAGGCTGTGCTGTTCTACATTTTTACCAAGTGTCATTGACCTAGATCAACATCTTCAAGGTTAAACGAGGTCACAAAGGTCAAGCATTGGCCGTGCTGGAGACCTACCGGTAAACGCCGGAGTTTTGCGGAACCAAGTCACGAATACACTAAAAACGGACTTAGTGCATGAAAGGAAGGTCTCGTTCTAGGTGACCTCCTATTTTGGGGTCAAGGTCATTCAAGGTCACGTGACCTATGAAGTCACAAAGTAGCATATTCCCTCAATATACAATGTAACTGCCAATATGGCCTCCGTTGGGCAGGAAACAAGTGCTCGACCTCTGACCTTTACCTTGACACAGAGTGACCTTTATTATGACGTCAAAACATAACATACGTCATAATTGGCGATGCCATTTGACTGGGATCAATGACCTTGGAAAGGTCACATGACCTTGACCTGAGACCTTGACCTTCATGTAGCATGACCTTAACATAAAACCCAATTATATTGCATTATGACATCACCATTCGGCACGCAACGCAGACTAACGCAGACTCGCCGCAACGCAGACTCGAGTTTCGTTTCCCGGCGGCGAAAGGTTCTCCGGCCAGCCTGAAAAAAACAGGTGGGGTTCCGAGGCCCCCATCCAGTACGCGTGTTAAGTGACGAAAGTGAAGTGTGCATCTCACAAGGGCAGAAACATCGCAGCCAGTTGCAGGGCCGGATTCAGCCCGAAGGTTGGGGGGGCAACGGAGCCGAAAATTTATAGGAAAATCGAGTGGCAAAGGCAAAGGCGCAGGCACCGTGGGGGCAGTGGGGGCGGCTTCCCCCCCAACTTTCGGACTGTGGGGGCAGTGCCCCCACCCCAACTTCGACCCGATGCCTATTATTTGGTGGAAAGAGATGGTTCAGTCACCCGTGACCGGCAATCGACGACGACCCTTAGCCCCCCCCCAACTTGAAAATAGCTACTACTACTACTACTAGCCATAGGCGTAGCAACATCCAGAATATGGGGGGGGTGGGCAGCAGCCATTTTCGAGTCATTTCTTTCCAGTCAACGTCATAGGGTTAATGGTTTAAAATCATGAATATTGTGGGGGCCATGGCCCCTGGCACATCCCGTTCCAACGCCTATGGTTACTACTACTACTACTTAGAAGTCCCCCCCCAGAAAAAACAGAAGAACTACTTGCCGGACCTGATGTAGCCGAGAGGAGGAGGCAGAAAAGGCGTGTGCCCCCCAAACTGCCCGATTTTTGCCGATTTTCTTAGATAACCATATGTTTTTCACGAGTTTAGGCCCCGTTGCCCCCCCAAACCGTCGGCCTCCATCTGCCCCTGACTTGGAACACGGGCGAACAACACGTTAGTGGACGCCTGGGATCAATAAAATGAAACTTGATTTATCTGTCCTACAAGATATATCTTGCCATGAGTGGTTGTTTATCAAAGGGAATAAACCACATTGTCAAAATTCCAAAAAGGATAATTTAAGAACAGAGTTCTGAAAACCAGGAAACAACATTTTCCCCACTTGCATACGCTAAAAACAGAAAATCTCTTTTCTAACAATATGTGACATCATTAAAATAACACTTAACAATCAGCGAAATCCCAAACATCGATCATAGGATCGCTGTAAAGGCCCATTCACAGCGTTTCCGCATGACAAAAATAGCATGCAGTGGCTATTGAAATACGCGGTGAAATCATCGCAGGACCCGCAAGCGATATTCCACTGAGGGCGTTCGCTCTCATCATCAGCATCATATTTGTTAAATTGCCACGGCAATCGTACTAACAGTCCGCTCGTCCATTCTCGGGATTGTTAAGCACTGATGCACAAACTTAACGACAGATGGCGTTACTGCGAGTGTTTGTTCAGTGGTGGAAAGATGATGCATATGCTTGATGTAAAGAAACATTTTCAGAGTTGAATTTTGAAGAAAAAAACAAGTGAAACTTGTTTTGGCAAGCACGGGGGGAGGATGTGATGTGTGATGCAACCATTGGGTGCATTTTGGCCCAATGACGCTCTGCAATGGACGACTACTTGCCTGAAGGTTTTGGTCGACAGGCGTGTTTCATGCTGGTTCACTCGATAGCATTGTATTTTCAGCGAGTGCGGCCTAGGGCTTACGACCAATCAGATTTTGGCAATATCAGTTATGGCGCACACAGTCGACGTTGATTTGAGTTTCAAAATATTTTTCTCTTGCAAATAATGAAAGAACATTGTTGAAATTTCAACTGAAAAGGCTTATGCATTCGCACTAGTTCAATCACTCATAATGACTGTTTCTTTATGCGTGTTTTTCGTATACCCCTGCTCCTTTGTATTAACATGCCAGTGAAAAACATGGTTCCCATTCACAAAAAGGGAGACACTAAGGATCCTAAAAACTACCGACCTGTGTCCCCTATGCCTCTTTTTGGCAAGGTGCTACAGAGGATTATCTACACGCAGTTACTGCAACATGTACATACGTCCAGTATTGACACCCGCGCAACACGGATTCGTCTCTCGGCAATCATGCAGCTCAAACCTGGCAACGCTTCTCCATACTGCCTGGGAATCCATATCACAAGGCTCACAAACTGACTGCATTCACACTGACTACACAGCGGCATTTCAAAGTGTAAATCACTCACTTTTAATTCATAAACTCAAAAGGTCTTCAACATTTCTGACACTGCTTTGAACTGGTTTTCTTCACACTTACACAATAGACAGCAACGTGTTGTAGTGGCTTCAGTGTAGGAAAGTGTTTCAAGTGGCTTCAAGTAACATCTGGGACGCCTGAAGGGGGGTTGCTATCACCACTGCTCTTCGCCATGTTCATCAATGACCTGCCGGCTGAAATATCTTCTGAATGCTTAATGTTTGCGGATGATGTAAAAATTTACCGGAAAATATCTCACGTTTCTGACTCGGCAGATCTACAAGCAGACCTGCTGAGGCTTTGCCAGTGGTCCCGTACCTGGAAGCTAAACCTGAACCCGACCACATGCAAAACGTTTCGGATGAACCTAAAAATTAATCCAATAGAAACAACATACTTTGTTGAAAATACCGCCCTGGAACATGTCGAAACCATTCGTGACCTAGGAGTTGTCTTGGACACCAACCTCACATTTGTAAACCACATTGAAATGTCTGCCAAAAAAGCCAATAGGGCACTAGGTTTGCTGATCCGGTCACTTCAAGTAGCTGATCCGAGAGGCCACTTCAGAAGACCAGCAGCGGTCGCATCGTTCTGCGCGAATGTTCGCTCGATACTTGAGTATGGCTGTGTGATCTGGGCAGGAGCTGCAGGGACTCACACTGATAGACTTGGGAGAACTCAGCATAAATTCTAAAAGTCGTTCAACGCGCATTCCCATAATAAATCAGCATCACTCGCGTACAATGACCTGCTCAACCATTTCAATATGTCATCATTCAAAGCTCAAAGAGTGCAGTATGGTTTAATGTTTTTAGGGATAGGAGCTTTACTCAACTATTTTAATCTGTATTTATCCGCCCAAATCTCAAGGCACCGCAGCCCATGCAATGCTCCATTCGCCAGGGTGAGAACTGTGAAGGAGGGTTTGTTTGTGAGGTTACCAACGGCTATGAACGTTTTTTTTTAAGACAATGCCAGGGGGTCGATATGTTCCTCGACTCATTTAATGCGTTTCGTTCGTCGGTCCGGGTATATGTGGCATCGCTGTGATTCACGTTTTAGGGGTTTATCAATTTACGTCTTTACTCTTTCATCTTTACATGCATATCAACTTTGATCTTTTTGTGTACTTCATTGTAATATTTATCAGTGGTTTTATTTCTGTAATCCTGCATTTTGTCTTACCATGACGATTGCGTATGCATTTGTATATATTCTTAAGAACCTGACTTCATCTGTAATTGGGGACTTCCTCGTTGACGATCTCGTAAATAAAATGAAAATGAAATCGTAAATAAAATGAAAATACGATGTTTTTCTTCTCAGGAACGTCGCAGCTGTCATGGCTCATTCCGTGAAGACAGCAACACGTTCTAATGACGTGCACAATATCCGAGAAGTCACACGGCAGTTGGCTGGCGTCGCTTCCCTTCTGAGGCAGCGGGAGCGATTTCGAACCGAGCACGAGGCTGCTGCAGCCTCGTCACACGAGAGCTTCCTCAGCGAGGAGGGCGGGGCCAGCCAATCGCAGAAGACAGCACAACCCCTGCATCTTCGACACTCACAGCCTGCCTCGGCATCTTCTTCGTGGGTTCCCAAACCGACACCCTCAGAGCCCACTGCGGCATCTTCTTCACGGATCCCCAGCCCGGGTGCCTCTGCACCTCTTCGACCCAGGCCCTCAGAGCCCGTTCCACAGTTGACACGGCCAGAGACTGCGACTGCTTCTCAGCCCGGCTCAACCACACCACGGTCAAGGGCTGCCAGGCAGCGGCAGGCGCCAGTCTTGGCAAGCAGCAGGGAGCAGTGGACGGCGGCTCAGACGCAGTTCCTCATCAAAACTGCCTTAGACATGCCCCAGTCAGGACGTTATAATCACCCACTGCACATGCCAAGGTGGTACTGGAAGGCTAGTCAATGGGGCATATTTACAAGAAATTCAAGTACCTGAAGAGTACTTCGCGTGGCATCACTCTTCAGCATGCCACGCGTTTTTTTCCCAGAGGCTAATTCCGGTGTTCATCAAAAGTAGAAGATCTCTCTTAACAACGTCACGTTTTTTTTTGCGAAAACTTCAGTCGGGCTTGTACGACGTAAGTGATGAAAAAGGCAAAACTGGCGCAGTAGAGTCAAGTCAGCCCCCTCCAACAGCAAGCGCAGACCACCGGATGTGACGTCACGCCTCGTAGGATATAACACGGGAAAAGTAAATGATTAAATATCCAAATTTTTGCAAAAAGAGGCCTAGAATCGAAAATAAAATGTTTATTCATTTATTTGGGATAAACTTGATTACCCTGTGTTCTCACAAATTCGTAATCGGGAAGTATCATTAGCAGCAGTTTAACATACTGCTCAATGGTGAAGGAATTCCTCCACGCCCGAGTGACGTCACTCGGGCGTGGAGGAATCCTTGAACGTACCTTTAAGTAAACGTATCTTGATCAGTAGCAATGAAACAGGCGAGGGTGTCGTTACCTTTCGGTGGAGCTGACGTGGATGAAGTTTTTGCTTCGCGAAAAACGTTCTTGCTATATGGCTTTAAACACAATCCTAAACTTAAAAATATGTGAATCAGTACCTACCTACAAGATAACAGCAGACATTTAACACTATGTTCACACCGGATACCCCACTATTTCAACAAATTAACAGCAGGAAACGAGGAGCGATGATTGAAGTGGTCGCAGCCACTCTACCGCACTCGGTAGAGCCTTCGCAGGCAAAAATAATGGACGGCTGTCAAGAGCTTCTAGATAGCTTGTTCGAGGACGGTCCATCCGGATTCGATGACGCCAAACTGCCCGGTATGCAATGGTCTATTTTTGGGAAGAGAGATTTCCTTATAATGTTATTTAATGTGAACCAACTGCTCTTTGCGTGTAATTGCAACGAATTAGCGTAACTAATTCAAACTGATTGACATGAATCCAACTGAAAGATGCCATAAGCCACAAACCCCAGGTACTCAAATGCCTTAAAACATTTAAATCAGTCCCGGATGTCTCGTGACTAATTCTGAAAGTTCAGTCAGACTTTGATGTAAAGCCGTGTATTTTACCGAATGATTTCACTGGATTTTTCATGTCCACAGACTCGCCGTTCTCAATGCTATCCTGGCTTCTGCAGGAAGAGGAAGCCGACGAGCACGAGCCGACGGAAACATCCCAACCGCCGGCAGTCCAGCCCTCTGCACCCATGGAGAAACTTCCAGCGAGCCACGTACCGTCCAGCCGCACCAGCCTTCCGACTAGAGGACGGCCCGGGTGCCCCCGGAAGCGAGCATCAAAGGGCGGCCGGCGCAAGAGGGTGCCATGTACCCTTGCCCCTTGCAAGGGGGGCATTTGCTATGCCGACCTGTCGCGGCACATCGGAAAATGTCATACTGAGGTAATATATTTCTGCGTTTTTATATGTTATCCTGTTTTTTATAGCCATCTAATCTTACTGATCTTAAAGCATATTTTTCTACAGCTTTTGACTTAAAGAAACTCTTATACTTTATGGGATAAATGTATTACCTTTTACTGGACGAAATTTTTGACGTTTAGTGGTGACATGTGTGCTATAAAATGCACTAACGTATATTTTTCTCAACTTGATTGGATCAAACGTATGGAATTTCCTTTACAATACTCAAATTGTTTTTGCATTCATGCTGAGTGTATGCTGTTTCCCACAGATTGCTAGGAGCGCTGTGCGCGAGGGTAGGCGTCTGCGGCGCGCTTTTAAGCAGACCAGCGGACAGAGGAACACAAAACGGCCCCTGCGCGTGTGCTCGGTTAAGGCCGGGAATGAGCACGCGTGCGGGGCCGTGGTGACAAATATCACCCGGCACCTTCAGGCTCACTTCGACCGCGAGTCGGCCGAGATGAGAAATCGGTTGTGATATCATAATCCATAGGATAGTTTCCCCAAAGACGTAGGACAGTTTTAGCTAAGAGTTCAGTAGTCAAGAGTTCAGAAACAGGAAGAATATCAGTAATTCAGAAAGAGGTCAGTAGTTAACCGAAAGCTGGTGTCAAAGCTGTTATCCGAATGTCATTGATTGTGCTAAAAATACATCTATTTTCCACAGTTCAGTTCCGAGAGGCGTTGGCCAACTGCCATCGCCTCAGGAGCGGCACCCCGACAGCGTCCGCTCCAACAACGGGCTCCGCCGACTCCAGGACGCACTACCAGGGACTCCTGAAGTGCATCTGAGACGGCCTTCCTGGAGACGGTGGTAGCTGGCGTGCTTGCTGGCTGGCGCTTCTGCCTCGGCCTCCTCATGGCTTCAGCAGGAGCCAGAGAAGCGCTTGCCAGCAAGTCGCGGTCACAGATCTACAACAAGTACAAGTACATGAAGAGGACTTTAGCGAAAAGATAGATCCGCAGTTGCTGAATCGCCATACTTTTGTTCAAGTGGAGTACATTGTCTTTCAGAGGTCAGTCATATCGTTGTATGTTGTGCATGTTTGCAAGTGATCAAAGTGTTTCAGTGAGCGTATGTTTTGATTATACATTTTGATACAAAGACAATACAGATCACAAACGTTTCTGTCTTGTGTTACTGCAGTCAACACTCGCTTTGGGATTGAATGTCGAACCGGGAAACAATAATATACGAGGCAGGAATCGAGACATATCGTTATTGTATCTGGTGGATGCTTGCCAGCGATCAAAGTGTTTAAGTGAGCGTATGTTTTGATTATATATTTTGGTAAAAAGACAATACATATCTCAAAGGTTTCTGCCTTGTGGTACTGTAGGCAACACTCGTTTTTGGATTGAATGTCGAAGCGAGAAACAATAATATACGAGACAGGAATCGAGACATATCGTTATTGTATGTTGTGGATGTTTGCCAGCGATCAAAGTGTTTAAGTGAGCGTATGTTTTGATTATACATTTTGGCACAAAAACAATACAGATCTCAAACGTTTCTGCCTTGTGGCAATGCAGGTGTTCCCGCCTTTGGCGATCTGTGTGCGGCTCATGTGCCGATGCCTACTTTACTCTGAAGTCGATATTGCACCTTTAAATTTCTAGATTCCTCTTGTCGAGTACGCTGCATTTGAAGGATTTCGAGATCGGCTGGTGCGCCAGAAAATCTGGTAACACTCACGGCGAGTTGCCAGTTCGTGGAATAACGAAATAATCGCAATGTATTACGACGATGCTGCCGACACCAGCCCCCTCCAAAGTTTTCTACTACAATTCTACTACTGGGCGTACAAACTGATCACAGTCATTGACTTTGCATGTAAAATTGCCTATTTTTGGCGGGCTCTCAGCGGTACACCAACAGGGCTCCCTCACAAAAATGGTATCATCAGAACAATCGTTCTGTCCAATTTCCATTTCTGGGGTCCGATAAGCGGAGCCCATGGAAAATTTTGAGGAATGATGCAAAAACTGGAGCAATGTTTGCCGGTCTCCCACAAAGCTTGGGTTCGAATCCAGGTCGAAGCCAAAGTTTTTTCGCCGAATGCGATCTGCAAGTTCGCCACAATTATTGCAGGCCCTCGCTTTTCTTCTGAAATGGAAGTGTTAGACGAGCACAGATAGGACAAGTAAGGATGTAAGGACGAGTCAGGATAATGGTTATATGCCTACGAATGTTTTACAAGTTCCGCATACTAAGTTCCGCATATTCTGGTTATCGGAAAGCGGCCGCGCTCCTTTAATTTCACATACGTGGATCCAGGGGAAAAGGGAGGCATGTGGCACCCATCAACCCTCGGCGTCCCCTCAAATGGTCACGGCGCCCTCTTGAAAAGTCGATGGCGCCCCATGAAATGTCACTCCCCCCCCCCCCCCCAAGATGCGAAAATCGGCGCCCACCGATAGGATTTTGCACCCACCTGATAGGTTTTGACGGTCAAAAGTGGCGCCCATCGGAAGGTATCCCCCCCGATTGGAAATCCTTGATCCGCCTATGGGATTTCATATAAATATTAAAACAGAACAATAACAGCAATACTCAATAACTATGTCGAGTTCGAGAGGGAGGCCATATTACCGACTTTTCAAATAGTTTGCTCAGAGCCTGCTCATGCCCCCCTCCCCCTGGGTGTCCAAATTGTACAATCGAGAGGTTAGATTATAAAACAACCCATCGAAAACACCCCAAATAGCTAATTATATTGGCGTTTATTAGCCAGGGGACCACGTCCTGTCTGGATTATCCCCAGAACTGAAATATGAGTTGGCGTGGGCAAAGCTGAATGTGTGCACATATTCTTACTTTCTATCCAAGACAATTGAATAAGACAAATTTACCGAGTTTATCAAGAAGTTTTCATGACAGGAATGCTAATTTTGATCTCATATGATGGTTGTTTAATCATCAAAATTTATCAAATAAACTCCTCTATGAAATTTGCCACTCCCATTAACTAATTGCAGACAATACAATAGGAAATACCTTAAGGAAGGCAATACAAACATGAATGTTGCGCTACTTATTGCCAGAGAGAAAAAGATAAAGGTACAACCGAAAGTAGTCTACATTGATCCACTTTTTAACAAATTACCAACTGAAATTTAAACCAATGTTCATAAAGGAAAAACTGCAATGTTAACTTCAGAATATTAAACAAGCATTAAACTCAGCAGTCAAGGCTTCATATAACAATATATGGAGGTGGATGCAAGGAGTTGGGGCTAGGAGACTTAAGTCCTCCCCCAATATGTTGGAGCATCTATACAAATTACATAGATGGAGGTTGTTTCCATGGTGATCTGTGGTGTTTGAGAATGTAAATATGTGTCTATACCTACATGATTATTTACCTTAAATGTATTCTCCATACTAGAAGTTTTAAAAAGAGCAAGCAACACAAAAATGCAAGAAATAATTATTTTAACTGCAATAAAGTGAAGAAAGAGAAAAAACAAAACAAAGTGCCTAAAAGTACGAGAAAGAGAAAGTTAAGACTCAGGATGAATTGAGCTCGTCAAAGAATGGAACCAACAAACCACAATCACCTACAAAATTAACTTGATAATTGTAGGTAAGGTAAGGTAAATGACCTTACAAATTAGCAATCACAGCACCCAACATAATTTTTGTACCCTAAACAGCAATTACCTAAAATAAAATTGGAATGTGCCAGCAAAATGAAACTTAAATAAATATCAGAGCATCTTTTGACAAAATACCAAACTAATTGCAATATACCAAAATACCAAACTACTGCGCCTTGCCAGACTGGTCTGGTGAGCCTTGCCAGATCACTGCTTGTACTGATTGACCTTCTCCGCAGCCCTTAGCTAAGCAACATACTGGCGACCAGCATTGAGGCTGTTCGGCCTCACCATGGTAAAGCTGAAAGCGATGTCTTCTTGAGGCTTGGATGGACAGCAGGAGACTTATCTTCCAGCACTGCCATGAAGTCATTCACCAGGCTTTAATTTCAATTTCACTTCAACAGTGAGGGTCTGAAATACCTTTTGAGCTTTGTTCTAACTTGTTCTAAATATCAGAATATTTTAAACCCTCATTTTTATATTGTTTTGTGGCAAGCTTAATTATAAATGGGCAGATATTGGCAATACCCTCCATTATTAGGTTATGCTACGACCCAACCACAGCCAGATACTGCCCGTAAAAAAGGCGCCTGCATTAGCAGTCTGATTCCACTGACTATAAGAAATACTAGTGCAAAATGACCACAAGAAATTGGTTCCGTGTATTTTCTTTTGTCCTACAAACAAGGAAAGACAAGAAATAACTCTTGCCTTCTCTTAAAGCACCTACAAACTAAAACAAACTCTTACCTTATTAACAAACAGAAAACAAATAAACACACTAGACAAACTGAAGTGAATTCGCCGCAGAAATACAGACGTCTTCAATTACAGCCAACAGCACTACTAGCACATTTTGGTTGGTACTATTTATGGCATTGTTCCAATTGATTTCGTAGAAAATGGCTTTCAAAACAAATTGTTTACCTCCCAGAAACAGCCTGAAGATCCCCTACACCCTACGGTGGAAAAACAGATCGTGGGGGAAATATTACCCACAATACATCTTGGTCCACCGCTATCAGGGAAATATTACCCACAATGCATCTGGGTCTACTGCGATCAGGGGAAATATTACCCACAATGCCTCACAACTTTGGAGTACCCGTCCTTTACTACCCTGGCCGACACGAGGTTGACAATCGTGACTGGCCTTTTCAGAGGCACTTTCTATCGCAGAAGCGAAGTGATATTGATGAGACGCAGTGACATTGAGAGTTTAATTGTTTATTGTTTCATGAGTGACATTGGCGGTTGACAGCCCGCATAGTCTCATACCTAGAAGTATTAGAGACAGCTCATGTGCAACAGCATCCCTACAACAGCTTTTAGGTGGTGAACAACAGTCAGCATCAGTTGGGAGAATACAGAACTGCTCCTAACCCATTGTAGTTTGACATAGCAAAGTGGCTGTTGCAGCAGGCAACACTCGTTTTGGGATTGAATGTCGAACCGGGCAACTAGAATATACGAGGCAGGAATCGTTAAGATCCCAGCAGGGTTGATTTTACACGTTTTTCGATTTCGATAGAATCATCTTGAAGGAGGCAACGAATTAATTGCGGAATACTTGGCAACACAGCAGTGCCACGACATACTTGCCAGCTCTCCAACCACGATGCATTATTGTACAATTTAGCTAACTCGCTTTTCAAGCAGCCAAACCGCCTTGAATATCGGGTGTATTCAGAAAACAGTGAGAAATCTGTCTGCGGAGGAACACTTCCAAACGAAAAAACAGTTGCCCAGACATATCAGGCAGTGTGTGGGCCCACAATTCGCAAGGTTTTATTTCCAAAATCGCCATTATCGTCACCATCAAGTTACATTAATATACGAAGCACAAATTAGGAAGGAGAAATCACACAGGGTCACCACCAGCCTTAGAATCATTTTCTACTATAAATTAGCAGCCAAAGGCAGCAGCGAACGAGAAAAAAAAACGGAAAAAAATAAACCGACAATGCCACACAGCCCTAACTGGATATTACCAATTAAAAAAATAGCCGATATTGAAGAATTATTCACCGAAATAGCGTTAGCCAATTACGGCATAAAATATACAGATAACCAAAAGTATTTCATCCGGCATTCCTGCTTCTCCTTACAATTTCAGCAGAACATCAAATCTTAGTGAATAAAAGATTTTCCTAACAGCTAAAAGGACTAAGAAAAAAAACTGCAAGACAGCACGGCATATTAGTCGAGTGCACCACACCTGACATTTGTCCTGTACACCTCAACAGACGACATGTGGAAATCTTAAATTTCTGCAGCCTAACGCGAGCCCGCCAACCGGTTGAAACTTCAATCTACAGCATAGGAAGCTGGGTGAGTTGTGCGTTTGCCGCATAGAGGGGCTCGGTACAAACTCCTGTCAACCGGCGAAACCTTCAATTTGCAGCATAACAAATCGGGTGAGTCGCAGCTGTGCCGCATAGAGTGGCTCAGTACAAGCACACATTGCCGCTTAAAGCAACCGATGGGAGATCCACAAATCGGGCAATCACTTTTTCAGACTTGCCTTCCACTAAATTGTTGGAAATATTATTATTACACGTAATAAGACGCAAACCTTATTCAAATTTGCACCATTTAAAAGTTGCGAATATCACATATGGTGCACACCGTCGACGTTCATTTGAATTTCTAAATAGTTTACTCTTGCAAATAATAAAGGAACAAGGTTTAGTTTGACCTCACAACGCTTATGCATTCGTACTTGTTCAGTCCCTCATAACGACTGTTTCTTTATGCGTGTTTTTCGTATACTCCTGCATCTTTGCACTAACATGCCATTGATTTTTTTTTCTTCTCAGGAACGTCGCAGCTGCGATGGCACACTCTTTGAAGACGGCGACGCGTTTTTATGATGTACACAGTGTCAGACAAGGCACACAGCGGCTGGCTGGCGTCACTTCATTTCTCCAGCAGCGGGAGTGATTTCGAACCGAGCACGACGAGGCTCCCGCGGCCTCGTCAGACGAGAGCTTCCTCAGCGAGGAGGGCGGGCGGCGCCAATCAGTCGCAGAAAACAGCACATATCCGACAATCTCACAGCCTGCCTCGGCATCTTCTTCGCGGGTTCCCAGCCCAACACCCGTAGAGACTACTGAGGTATCTTCACGGATCTCCAGCCCGGATGCCTCTCCACCTCCTCGGCACAGGCACTCAGAGCCTGTTCAACAGTCGAGCCGGCCAGAGACTGCTTCCCAGCCCGCCATAACGGAAACACGGCCAAGGGCTGCAGACGTCAGTCCTGGCCATCAGCAGAGGGAATTGGACGGCGGCTCAGACGCAGTTCCTCACCAAAACTGCCGTAGATATGCTGCAGTTCAAACGCTACAATCACAAGCTGCTTATGTCGCGGGAAAATGCCAAGAAGGTTCTGGAGGGCAGAACCAATGAGCAGATCTACAACAAGTACAAGTACATAAAGAAAAGGATAACTAGGGGCAAAATCGGCCTGTAACTGCCCAAATTAGAAAGATCTGTTGTCATCTCCCGTATCGCCAGGATCACCTCTCCGTAGGTCGGAGGATCCAGCAGTAAGGCTTAGCGCACAGCTTTCCGAGCGGTTGGACCGGAAACTTGCGACATGGAAGGCCCTAGTGCAAACGAGATCAGAGCGCCAGCTGAGCTTCGGACAGAGCTCAAAATAAGAGATGGGCCGAGGTGGTCTCGTTTCGACGGACGAGGACGGGGAGTCTCTTCCAGGCTGCCTCAAAATCTACGTCGGAACACGACTGGCTTCCGGACCGGATCAGGACTTTCGGGTCGGCAGTATGTACTGGCGGAACATGCTATTGCAGAGCAACTGCCGACTCGGGTGAACCGCCATCGGGGAAACCTAGTTGCACGCGCTGAATGGCTGTCGTTCGGTGAAGGACAGAATTATCCGAAGGCACGATTGGGTTTCAGGTCGCGTCACGAATCTCCTTGAAAAACGTGGCGCGACGGTGCTGGCCGAACCGACATTGCAGCGTCGGGGAGGTGTGCTGAAACCTGATCTCATGGTATTGGACACCGATAAGGTGACTATTGTCGACATCGTCGTCCCATATGATAATGTGGCTGCCAGGTTAAGGCAACGGTTTCTCGACAAAAGTTGAGAAATATCGGCCGATCCTAGCAAAGGCGCAAGCCAGCCACGGTAAACCCAGGCGCGAGGTGTTGGCGATAGTCATCGGATCACGAGGTCTGACGCTCCGGCAGACGACTGACAATCCCTGAAAAAAGCTGGGTGTTTGGAACAAAAAGGTGGTGAAAGACCTCAGTGCTGGATTCATGCGGGGCTATATGATCATCTGGTCGATGTTCGCGAGAGGTCGGAAGACTGATGCCTGATCAGCATCAGTCCATGGCGAACAAGGATTGAGCTTGGTTGCGGAGCGTGTGGTGCATGGCGGTCGAGATCAAGTTGGTTGAGGTGCGAGCGATGGCGTGTGTTATGGCTGAGGGCAAGCATCGATGTCGGTTGAGGTGCGGGTCGATGCGTATGCGCTGAGTGGACCAAATGACAGCTCGGGGGTCTGTCACCATTTTCTCCGGACCAAACACCTGGCCCTTCCGTATTCCATGGTGTTATGATGGCTTAGAGTGGCGGTATGGCATATGTTCTCGCAAGCGGCTTATGTTGACCGATGACAGCTGGTTCCTATTATGTATGGCTTTGTGATTGAATGTGTCACATTGTGAATACCGAACGTGTCAGATTCGGTTCCGGCATTGTAGGCCGGTTGTATACATGTTGAGCGGATTGCTTACGCATAATTTTTAAGTCTGTTTCGAAAAATTATTTGTTGGTCTTTTGACCCACCACCCGAATCGAGAGGGAGCTAGATGATGACCCAAGTCACCTGTCCGTGGGTCATATGGTGCGGATGAGAAGGTGTTTGGAGAAGGTGACACTCAGTTGACCACCAAACTGAGAAAATTGGCAGATACCATTCACCTGAAAACGCTTATGCATTCGCACTTGTTCAATCACTCATAACGACTGTTTCTTTATGCGTGTTTAAGATCTTTTTTTCTCAGGAACGTCACAGCTTCCATGGCTCATTCCATGAAATTCCGTGAAGACAGCAACACATTTTTTGGAACGTGCACAATATTCAAGAAGGCACACAGCGGCTGGCTGGCGTCGCTTCCCTTCTCAGGCAGCGGGAGCTCGACCGAGCACGACAAGACTGCTGCTGCCTCGTCAGACGAGAGCTTCCTCAGCGAGGAGGGGGACGGCGCCAACCAGTCGCAGAAGACAGCACAGCCCAGGTATCTCCGACAATCTCACAGCTGCCTCGGCATCTTCTTCGCGGGCTCCCAGCCCGACACCCTCATAGCCCACTGCGGCATCTTCTTCACGGATCCCCAGCCCGGATGCCTCTGCACAACTTCGACCCAGGCCCTCAAGAGCCCGTTCCACAGTTAACACCGCCAGAGACTGCGACTGCTTCTCAGCCCGACTCAACCACACCACGGTCAAGGGCTGCCAGGCAGCGGCAGGTACCGGTCTTGGCAAGCAACAGGGAGCAGTGGACGGCGGCTCAGACGGAGTTGCTCATCAAAACTGCCTCAGACATGCCCCAGTCAGGACGTTATAATCACGCACTACTCATGCCAAGGTGGTGCTGGAAGGCTAGTCAATGGAGCAGATTTACAAGAAATTCAAATACCTGAAGAGTACTTCGCGTGGCATCACTCTTCAGCATGCCACGCGTTTTTTTCCAGAGGCTAATTCCAGTGTTCATCAAAAGTAGAAGATCTCTCTTAACAACGTCACGTTTTTTTTTGCGAAAACTTCAGTCGGGCTTGTGCGACGTAAGTGATGAAAGAAGGCAAAACTGGCGCAGTAGAGTCAAGTAACATCAGTAGCAATGAAACAGGCGAGGATGTCGTTACCTTTTGGTGGAGCTGACGTGGATGAAGTTTTGGCTTGGCGAAAAACCTTCTTCCTATATGGCTTGAAACACAATCCTAAACTTGAAAATATGTGAATCAGTGCCTACCTACAAGATTACAGCAGACATTTAACACTATGTTCATTCCGGATACCCACTATTTCAACAAATTAACAGCAAGAAACGAGGAGCGATGATTGAAGCGGCCGCAGCCACTCTACCACACTCGGTAGAGCCTTCGCAGGCAAAAATAATGGACGGCTGTCAAGAGCTTCTAGATAGCTTGTTCGAGGACGGTCCATCCGGATTCGATGACGCCGAACTGCCCCGTATGCAAAGGTCTATTTTTGGGAATAGAGATTCCCTTATAATGTTATTTAATGTGAACCAACTGCTCTTTGCGTGTAATTGCAATGACTTAGCGTAACTAATTCAAACTGATTGACATGAATCCAACTGTAAGGTGCCATAAGTCACAAACCCCAGGTACTCAAATGCCTTAAAACATTTAAATCAGTCCCGGATGTCTCGTGACTAATTCTGAAAGTTCAGTCAGACTTTGATGTAAAGCCATGTATTTTACCGAATGATTTCATGGGATTTTTCATGTCCACATACTCGCCGTTCTCAATGCTATCCTGGCTTCTGCGGGAAGAGGAAGCCAACGAGCACGAGCCGACGGAAACATCCCAACCGCCGGCAGTCCAGCCCTCTGCACCCATGGAGAAACTTCCAGCGAGCCACGTACCGTACAGCCGCACCAGCCTTCCGACCAGAGTACTGCCCGGGTGACCCCGGAAGCGAGCACCAAAAGGCGGCCGGCGCAAGAGGGTGCCATGTACCCTTGCCCCTTGCGAGGGGGGCATTTGCTATGCCGACCTGTCGCGGCACATCGGAAAATGCCATCCTGAGGTAAGATATTTTTGCGTTTTTATATGGTATCCTGTTTTTTATAGCCATCTAATCTTACTGATCTTAAAGCATATTTTTCTACAGCTTTTGACTTAAAGAAACTCTTATTCTTCATGGGATAAATGTATTACCTTTAACTGGACGAAATTTTTGACGTTTAGTGGTGACATGTGTGCTATAAAATGCACTAACGTATATTGTTCTCAACTTGATTGGATCAAACGTATGGAATGTCCTTTACAATACTCAAATTGTTTTTGCATTCATGCTGAGTGTATGCTGTTTCCCACAGATTGCTAGGAGCGCTGTTCGCGAGGGTAGGCGTCTGCGGCGCACTTTTAAGCAGACCAGCGGACAGAGGGACACAAAACGGCCCCTGCGCGTGAACTCGGTTAAGGCCGGGAATGAGCACGCGTGCGGGGCCGTGGTGACAAATATCACCCGGCACCTTCAGGCTCACTTCGACCGCGAGTCGGCCGAGGTGAGAAATCAGTTGTGATATCATAATCCATAGGATAGTTTCCCCAAAGACTTAGGACGGTATTAGCTATGAGTTCAGTAGTCAAAGAGTTCAGTAATAGGAAGAATATCAGTAATTCAGAAAAAGGTCAATAGTTAACCCAGAGCTGGTGCCGAAGCTGTTTTTCCGAATGACATTGATTGTGCTACAAATACATCTATTTTCCACAGTTCCGAGAGGCGTTGGCCAACTGCCATCGCCTCAGGAGCGGCCCCGACAGCGTCCGCTCCAACAACGGGCTCCGCCGACTCCAGGATCCACTACCAGGGACTCCTGGAGTGCACCTGAGACGGCCTTCCTGGATAGCTGGCAGGCGCTTCTGCCACAGCCTCCTCGTGGCTTCAGCAGGAGCCAGAGAAACGCTTGCCAGCAAGACGCGCTCACAGGTATACAACAAGTACAAGTACATGAAGAGGACTTTAGCGAAAAGATAGATCCGCAGTTGCTGAATCTTCAATTTTTTGTTCAAGTGGAGTACATTGTCTTTCAGAGTTCAATCATAACGTTGTATCTTGTGCGTGCTTGCAAGTGATCAAAGCGTTTCAGTGAGCGTATGTTTTGATTATACATTTTGGTACAAAGACAATACATATCTCAAACGTTTCTGCCTTGTTACTGTAGGTAACACTCGTTTTGGGATCGAATGTCGAAGCTGGAAACAATAATATACGAGACAGGAATCGAGACATATCGCTATTGTATCTGGTGGATGCCTGCCAGCGATCAAGGTGTTTAAGTGAGCGTATGTTTTGATTATATATTTTGGTAAAGACAATACAGATCTCAAAGGTGTCTGCTTTGTGGTACTGTAGGCAACACATGAGGCAGGAATCGAGACATATCGTTATTGTATGTTGTGGATGTTTGCCAGCGATCAAAGTGTTTAAGTGAGCGTATGTTTTGATTATACATTTTGGCACAAAAACAATACAGATCTCAAACGTTTCTGCTTTGTGGCACTGCAGGTGTTCCCGCCTTTGGCGATCTGTGTGCGGCTCATGTGCCGATGCCTACTTTACTCTGAAGTCGATATTGAACCTTTAAATTTCTAGATTCCTCTTGTCGATTACGCTGCATTTGAAGGATTTCGAGATCCGCTGGTGCGCCAGAAAATCTGGTAAGACTCACGGCGAGTTGCCAGTTCGTGGAATAACGAAATAATCGCAATGTATTACCAACATGCTGCCGACACGAGGTTGACAATCGTGACTGGCCTTTTCAGAGGCACTTTCTATCGCAGGAGCGCATTGATATTGATGAGACGCAGTGACATTGAGAGTTTAATTGTTTATTGTTTCATGAGTGACATTGGCGGTTGACAGCCCGCATAGTCTCATACCTAGAAGTATTAGAGACAGCTCATGTGCAACAGCATCCCTACAACAGCTTTTACGTGGTGAACAACAGTCAGCATCAGTTGGGAGAATACAGACTACTGCTAACCCATTGTAGTTTGACATAGCAAAGTGGCTGTTACAGCAGGCAACACTCGTTTTGGGATTGAATGACGAACCGGGCAATTAGAATATACGAGGCAGGGATCATTAAGATCCACGCAGGGTTGATTTTACACGTTTTTCGATTTCGATAGAATCATCTTGAAGGAGGCAACGAATTAATTGCGGAATACTTGTCAACATAGCAGTGCCACGACATACTTGCCAGCTCTCCAACCACAATGCATTATTGTACAATTTAGCCAACTCGCTTTTCAGGCAGCCAAACCGACTTGAATATCGGCTGTATTCAGAGAACAGTGAGAAATCCGTCCGCGGAGGAACACTTCCAAACGAAAAAACAGTTGCCCAGACATATCAGGCAGTGTGTGGGCCCACAAGTCGCGAAGTTTTATTTCCAAAATCGCCATTATCGTCACCATCAAGTTACATTAATATACGAAGCACAAATTAGGAAGGAGAAATCACACAGGGTCGCCACCAGCCTTAGAATCATTTTCTACTATGAATTAGCAGCCAAAAGAAGCAGCAAACGAGAAAAAAACGGAAAAAAATAAACCGACAATGCCACACAGCCGTAACTAGATATTACCAATTGAATTGAATAGGCAATATTGAAGAATTATTCACCGAAATAGCGTTAGTCAATTACGGCATAAAATATACAGCTAACCAAAAGTATTTCATCCGGCATTCCTGCTTCTCCTTAAAATTTCAGCAGAACATCAAATCTTAGTGAATAAAAGATTTGCCTAACAGCTAAAAGGACTAAAAAAAAACTGCAAGACAGCACGGCATATTAGTCGAGTGCACCACACCTGACATTTGTCCTGAACACCTCAACAGACGACATGTGGAAATCTTAAATTTCTGCAGCCTAACGCGAGCTCGCCAACCAGTTGAAACTTCAATCTGCAGCATAGCAAGCTGGGTGAGTTTTACGCTCTCCGCATAGAGGGGCTCGGTACAAACACCTGTCAACCGGCAAAACCTTCAATTTGGAGCATAACAAATCGGGTGAGTCGCAGCTGTGCCGCATAGAGTGGCTCGGTACAAGCACACATTGCCGCTTAAAGCAACCGATGGGAGATCCACAAATCGGGCAATCACTTTTTCAGACTTGCCTTCCACTAAATTGTTTGAAATATTATTATTACAAGTAATAAGACGCAAACCTTTATCAAATTTGCACCATTTAAAAGTTGCGAATACCAGATATGGTGCACACCGTCAACGTTCATTTGCATTTCTAAATAGTTTACTCTTGCAAATAATAAACGAACATGGTTTAAATTTGAACTCACAACGCTTATGCATTCGTACTTGTTCAGCCACTCATAACGACTGTTTCTTTATGCGTGTTTTTTGTATACTCCTGCATCTTTGTAGTAACATGCCATTGAAAACTTGTTTTTTTTTCTTCTCAGGAACGTCACGGCTGCGATGGCACACTCTTTGAAGACGGCGACGCGTTTTTATGATGTACACAGTGTCAGACAAGGCACACAGCGGCTGGCTGGCGTCGCTTCATTTCTCCAGCAGCGGGAGTGATTTAGAACCAAGCACGACGAGGCTGCCGCCGCCTCGTCAGACGAGAGCTTCCTCATCGAGGAGGGCGGGCGGCGCCAGTCAGTCGCAGAAAACAGCACATCTCCGACAATCTCACAGCCTGCCTCGGCATCTTCTTCGCAGGTTCCCAGCCCAACACCCGTAGAGACTACTGAGGTATCTTCACGGATCTCCAGCCCGGATGCCTCTCCACCTCCTCGGCCCAGGCACTCAGAGCCTGATCAACAGTCGAGCCCGCCAGAGATGCTTCCCCGCCCACCATAACGGAGCCACGGCCAAGGGCTGCAGACGTCAGTCTTGGTCATCAGCAGAGGGAATTGGACGGCGGCTCAGACGCATTTCCTCATCAAAACTGCCGCCGATATGCTGCGGTTCAAACGCTACAATCACAAGCTGCTTATGTCGCGGGAAAATGCCAAGAAAGTTCTGGAGGGAAAAACCGATGAGCGGATCTGCAACAAGTACAAGTACCTAAAGAAAAGGATAACTCGGGGCAAAATCGGCCTGTAACTGCTAAATTTGCCCGAACTAGAAAGATCTGTCCTTATCTCCCGTATCGCCAGGATCGCCTCTCCCTAGGTCGGAGGATCCAGCAGTAAGGCTTAGCGCACAGCTTTCCGAGCGGTTGGACCGGAAACTGGCGACATGGAAGGCGCTACTGCAAACGAGATCAGAGCACCAGGTGACCTCCGGACAGAGCCAAAATAAGAGACGGGCCGAGGTGGTCGCGTTTCGACGGACGAGGACGGGGAGTCTCTTCCAGGCGGCATCGCAATCTACGTCGGAACACGACTGGCTTCGGACCGGATCAGGACTTCCGGGTCGGCAGTATGTACTGGCGGTACATGCGATTGCTGAGCAACTGCCGACTCGGGTGAACCGCCATCGGGGGAAACCTAATAATTTTTGGGGCTTATCGACGCACCAACTGCCAGGGTCATATGGCGTCGCCAACTCTTTCCCTGTTGGAAGGGTTTCTCGGGAGCCAGCTTGCTCCTTGTTCAGGGAAGCCGCCGGGCCTTGAACCCGGGTCGGCTGAATGGAAGCCAGCTACGCTGACCACTCCACTACCGCGCCCCGGGAAACCTAGTTGCACGCGCTGAATGGCTGTCGTTCGGTGACGGACGCAATTATTTCAGGTTTCAGGTCGCGTCACGAATCTCCTTGAAAAACGTGGCGCGACAGTGCTGGCCCAACCGACATTCCAGTGTCGGGGAAGTGTGCTGAAACCTGATCTCATGGTATTGGACACCGATAAGGTGACTATTGTCGACATCGCCGTCCCATATGATAATGTGGCTGCCAGGTTAAGCCAACGGTTTCTCGACAAAAGTTGAGAAATATCGGCCGATCCTAGCAAAGGCGCAAGCCAGTCACGGTAAACCCGGGGGAGAGGTGTTGGCGATAGTCATCGGATCACGAGGTCTGACGCTCCGGCAGACGACTGACAATCCATTAAAAAAGCTGGGTGTATGGAACAAAAAGGTGGAGAAAGACCTCAGTGCTGGATTTATGCGGGGCTATATGATCATTTGGCCGATGTTCGCGAGAGCTCGGAAGACTGATGCCTGATCAGCATCAGTCCATAGCGAACAAGGATTGAGCTGGGTTGCGGAGCGTGTGGTGCATGGCGGTCGAGATCGAGTTGGTTGAGGTGCGAGCGATGGCGTGTGTTATGGCTGAGGGCAAGCATCGATGTCGGTTGAGGTGCGGGTCGATGCGTATGCGATGAGTGAACCAAATGACAGCTCGGGGGGTCACCATTTTCTCCGGACCAAACACCTGGCCCATCCGTATTCCATGGTGTTACGATGGCTTAGAGTGGCGGTATGGCATATGTTCTCGCAAGCGGCTTATGTTGACCGATGACAGCTGGTTCCTATTATGTATGGCTTTGAGATTGAAAGGAATGTACCGAACGTGTCAGATTCGGTTCCGGCATTGTAGGCCGGTTGTATATATGTTGAGCGGGTTGCTCACCCATAATTTTTAAGTCTGTTTCGAACAATTCTTTGTTGGTCTTTTGACCCACCACCCGAATCGAGAGGGAGCTAGATGATGACCCAAGTCACCTGTCCGTGGGTCATATGGTGCGGTGGAGAAGGTGTTTGAAGGTGACACTCAGTTGACCACCAAACTGAGAAAATTAGCAAATACCACTCACCTGAAAACGCTTATGCATTCGCACTTGTTCAATCACTCATAACGACTGTTTCTTTATGCGTGTTTAAGATCTTTTCTTCTCAGGAACGTCACAGCTTCCATGGCTCATTGCGTGAAATTCCGTGAATACAGCAACACGTTTTTTGCAAAATATCCGAGAAGGCACACAGCGGCTGGCTGGCGTCGCTTCCCTTCTCAGGCAGCGGGAGCTCGACCGAGCACAAGACTGCTGCTACCTCGTCAGACGAGAACTTCCTCAGCGAGGAGGGCGGGCGGCGCCAACCAGTCGCAGAAGACAGCACAGCCCAGGCATCTCCGACAATCTCACGGCTGCCTCGGCATCTTCTTCGCGGGCTCCCAGCCCGACACCCTCATAGCCCACTGCGGCATCTTCTTCACGGATCCCCAGCCCGGATGCCTCTGCACAACTTCGACCCAGGCCCTCAGAGCCCGTTCCACAGTTAACACGGCCAGAGACTGCGACTGCTTCTCAGCCCGGCTCAACCACACCACGGTCAAGGGCTGCCAGGCAGCGGCAGGTACCGGTCTTGGCAAGCAACAGGGAGCAGTGGACGGCGGCTCAGACGCAGTTGCTCATCAAAACTAGCTCAGATATGCCCCAGTCAGGACGTTATAATCACGCACTACTCATGCCAAGGTGGTGCTGGAAGGCTAGTCAATGGAGCAGATTTACAAGAAATTCAAATACCCGAAGAGTACTTCGCGTGGCATCACTCTTCAGGATGCCACGCGTTTTTTTCCACAGGCTAATTCCGGTGCTCATCAAAAGTAAAAGATCTCTCTTAACAACGTCACGTTTTTTTTTGCGAAAACTTCAGTCGGGCTTGTGCGACGTAAGTGATGAAAGAAGGCAAAACTGGCGCAGTAGAGTCAAGTAACATCAGTAGCAATGAAACAAGCGAGGGTGTCGTTACCTTTCGGTGGAGCTGACGTGGATGAAGTTTTGGCTTGGCGAAAAACGTTCTTCCTATATGGCTTGAAACACAATCCTAAACTTGAAAATATGTGAATCAGAACCTACCTAGAAGATTAAAGAAGATATTTAACACTATGTTCACACCGGATACCCACTATTTCAACAAATTAACAGCGGGAAACGAGGAGCGATGATTGAGGCGGCCGCAACCACTCTACCGCACTCGGTAGAGCCTTCGCAGGCAAAAATAATGGGCGGCTGTCAAGAGCTTCTAGATAGCTTGTTCGAGGGCGGTCCATCCGGATTCGACGACGCCGAACTGCCCAGTATGCAAAGGTCTATTTTTGGCAATAGAGATTCCCTTATAATGTTATCTAATGTGAACCAACTGCTCTTTGCGTGTAATTGCAATGAATTAGCGTAACTAATTCAAACTGATTGACATGAATCCAACTGAAAGATGCCATAAGCCAAAAACCCTAGCTACTCAAACGCCCTAAAACATTGAAATCAGTCCCGGATGTCTAGTAACTAATTCTGAAATTTCAGTCAGATTTTGATGTAAAGCTGTGTATTTTACCGAATGATTTCATAGGATTTTTCATGTCCACAGACTCGCCGTTCTCAATGCTATCCTGGCTTCTGCGGGAGGGGAAAGCCGACGAGCACGAGTCGACGGAAACATCCCCACCGCCGGCAGTCCAGCCCTCTGCACCCATGGAGAAAATTCCAGCGAGCCACCTACCGTCGAGCCGCACCAGGCTTCTGACGAGAGGACGGCCCGGGTACGCCTGGAAGCGAGCACCAAAGGGCGGCCGGCGCAAGAGGGTGCCTTGTACCCTTGCCCCTTGCGAGGGGACATTTGCTATGCTGACCTGCCGCGGCACATCAGAAAATGCTATCCTGAGGTAATATATTTTTGCGTTTTTAAATTCTATCCTATTTTTTTATAGCCATCTAATCTTACTGCTCTAAAGCATATTCTTCTACTGCTTTTGACTTAAAGAAACTCTTATACTTTATGGGATGAATATATTACCTTTTAATGGACGAAATTTTTGACGTTTAGTGCTGCTATGTGTGCTATAAAATGCACTAACGTATATTTTTCTCAACTTGATTGGATCAAACGTATGGAATGTCCTTTACAATACTCAAATTGTTTTTGCATTCATGCTGAGTGTACGCTGTTTCCCACAGATTGCTAGGAGCGCTGTTCGCGAGGGTAGGCGTCTGCGGCGCGCTTTTAAGCAGACCAGCGGACAGAGGGACACAAAACGGCCCCTGCGCGTGAACTCGGTTAAGGCCGGGAATGAGCACGCGTGCGGGGCCGTGGTGACAAATATCACCCGGCACCTTCAGGCTCACTTCGACCGCGAGTCGGCCGAGGTGAGAAATCAGTTGTGATATCATAATCCATAGGATAGTTTCCCCAAAGACTTAGGACAGTATTAGCTATTCAGTAGTCGAGAGTTCAGTAATAGGAAGAATATCAGTAATTCAGAAGGTCAGTAGTTAACCCAAAGCTGGTGCCAAAGCTGTTTTTCCGAATGACATTGATTGTGCTACAAATACATATATTTTCCACAGTTCCGAGAGGCGTTGGCCAACTGCCATCACCTCAGGAGCGGCGCCCCGACAGCGTCCGCTCCAACAACGGGCTCCGCCGACTCCAGGACCCGCTACCAGGGACTCCTGGAGTGCAGCTGAGACGGCCTTCCTGGAGGCGGTGGTAGCTGGCGTGCTTGCTGGCTGGCGCTCCTGCCTCAGCCTCCTCATGGCTTCCACAGGAGCCAGAGAAGCGCTTGCCAGCAAGTCGCAGTCACAGATATACAACAAGTACAAGTAAATGAAGAGGACTTTAGCGAAAAGATAGATCCGCAGTTGTTGAATCGTCATACTTTTGTTCAAGTGGAGTACATTGTCTTTCAGAGCTTATTTATAGCGTTGTATGTTGTGGATGTTTGCAAGTGATCAAAGTGTTTCAGTGAGCGTATGTTTTGATTATACATTTTGGTACAAAGACAATACAGATCTCAAACGTTTCTGCCTTGTGGTACTGTAGGCAACACTCGTTTTGGAATTGAATGTCGAAGCGGGAAACAATAATATACGAGGCAGGAATCGGTACATATCGTTATTGTATCTGGTGGGTGCTTGCCAGCGATGAAAGTGTTTATGTGAGCGTATGTTTTGATTATATATTTTGGTAAAAAGACAATACAGATCTCAAAGGTTTCTGCCTTGTGGTACTGTAGGCAACACATGAGGCAGGAATCGAGACATATCGTTATTGTATGTTGTGGATGTTTGCCAGCGATCAAAGTGTTTAAGTGAGCGTATGTTTTGATTATACATTTTGGCACAAAAACAATACAGATCTCAAACGTTTCTGCCTTGTGGCACTGCAGGTGTTCCCGCCTTTGGCGATCTGTGTGCGGCTCATGTGCCGATGCCTACTTTACTCTGAAGTCGATATTGAACCTTTAAATTTCTAGATTCCTCTTGTCGAGTACGCTGCATTTGAAGGATTTCGAGATCGGCTGGTGCGCCAGAAAATCTGGTAACACTCACGGCGAGTTGCCAGTTCGTGGAATAACGAAATAATCGCAATGTATTACGACCATGCTGCCGACACGAGGTTGACAATCGTGACTGGCCTTTTCAGAGGCACTTTCTATCGCAGAAGCGCATTGATATTGATGAGACGCAGTGACATTGAGAGTTTAATTGTTTATTGTTTCATGAGTTACATTGGCGGTTGACAGCCCGCATATTCCCATACCTAGAAGTATTAGAGATAGCTCATGTGCAACAGCATCCCTACAACAGCTTTTACGTGGTGAACAACAGTCAGCATCAGTTGGGAGAATACAGAACTGCTCCTAACCCATTGTAGTTTGACATGGCAAAGTGGCTGTTACAGCAGGCAACACTCGTTTTGGGATTGAATGTCGAACCGGGCAACTAGAATATACGAGGCAGGAATCGTTAAGATCCAAGCAGGGTTGATTTTACACGTTTTTCAATTTCGATAGAATCATCTTGAAGGAGGCAACGGATTAACTGCGGAATACTTGGCAACATAGCAGTGCCACGACATACTTGCCAGCTCTCCAACCACGATGCAGTATTGTACAATTTAGCTAACTCGCTTTTCAGGCAGCCAAACCGACTTGAATATCGGGTGTATTTAGAAAACAGTGAGAAATCTGTCTGCGGAGGAACACTTCCAAACGAAAAAACAGTTGCCCTGACATATCAGGCAGTGTGTGGGACCACAAGTCGAGAGGTTTTATTTCCAAAATCACCATTATCGTCACCATCAAGTTACATTAATATACGAAGCACAAATTAGGAAGGAGAAATCACACAGGGTCGCCACCAGCCTTAGAATCATTTTCTATTATGAATTAGCAGCCAAAGGAAGCAGCGAACGAGAAAAAAAAAGGAAAAAATAAACCGAGAATGCCACACAGCCGTAACTAGATATTACCAATTGAAACAAATAGCCAATATTGAAGAATTATTCACCGAAATAGCATTAGCCAATTACGGCATAAACTATATAGATAAACAAAAGTGTTTCATCCGGCATTCCTGTTTCTCCTTAAAATTTCAGCAGAACATCAAATCTTAGTGAATAAAAGATTTGCCTTACAGCTAAAAGGACTAAAAAAACTGCAAGACAGCACGGCATATTAGTCGAGTGCACCACACATGACATTTGTCCTGTACCCCTCAACAGACGACATGTGGAAATCTTAAATTTCTGCAGCCTAACGCAAGCCCGCCAACCGGTTGAAACTTCAATCTGCCGCATAGCAAGCTGGGTGAGTTGTGCGCTTGCCGCATAGAGGGGCTCAGTACAAACTCCTGTCAACCGGCGAAACCTTCAATCTGCAGCATAACAAATCGGGTGAGTCGCAGCTGTGCCGCATAGAGTGGCTCGGTACAAGCACACATTGCCGCTTAAAGCAACCGATGGGAGATCCACAAATCGGGCAAGCTACAGCACTCACTTAGAGCGGTTCGGTGCACATACCTTGGCCGCTTAGATTAGTTAATGGGAGATCAACAAACCGAGTGAGCTGCAAAATCCACCTAAAGCAGCCAATGACACAGCATCCGCCAGGGCCGGCACGGAGAATTTGTTCTGTACGGCAGTCTTGAACAGCCTGGTGTGCGTGGCACATGCACTCTGCTGCAACAGAGCAGTAGAGTGCCTTTCCATTGTATATCACTAGCAATCAACTTTTGGGAGACGCTTAGCAGGGAGTTTGAAAAAAGGCAGAAGACGAAGAGTATAAAGGCTAAGAAAAGGAGCAGGAGCAGGAACAGAAGAAAGAAGGAGCTTCGCAGAAAAAAGACTGTACAGCTGCTTGGACAAAGTCAGATGGTAATTCAATTGGGTCTTCCAGTCTCTCCAGCAGAAGGATTCCCGGCTGAAGTGGAAAAACCGACAGTCCAGAAAAAGAAGACGAGGGGGGAAGAAGCGGCTACCAGCGACTAGAAAACCCGCAAAAGCCAGAGAGAAAGAAGAGAAGGATGTAAAGCTTTTTTGGCAAGTTGGAGAAGGAACAACAGCGGCTTTCCCAACTGCTGCTGAAGAAAAAGACGCGGATGAAGCGCAAGAGGTGACCGACCAGGAAAGAAAAACAGAACGGATGAAGAAAGAAGCAGGCAAAGAAAAGGCCCTTGTCCTACTCAGACACGACGATGAAGACATTCTCGGACAGAGTGAGAAGGAATCACGTGCGTCTCTTCAAGCATCTGCAGAAGAAGTCAGTGCTGAATCTAAAGAAGCGGGAAAGAAGAAAAAGAAGAAAAAAACAAAGAACCCATCAGTGTTGAAGTCACAGATGAGGGAATACATCTCAGTGGAAAGGATCAACTGCACTCTGAACAGAGTGAGCAGGTTGAAGAGGGAGAAACAGCAGCTTTACCAACTGTTGCTGAAGAAAAGTCGCGCATAAAGTGCAAGAGGTGACCGCCTCAAAAAATGTTTAGGACTGCATAACTAAAAGGAGGGTTAATCAATCAAGTTAAAACTCATACCACATATTGGGCCCAGCAGGAAGTACAACATATGTTCCGGGATTTTTTATATTGGTGAGCTAAGGTCAAGTGCAGAGCATGACCTCCCCATTGTAAGTACATGGGAAAAATCACGAAATGAGTTTTTCTCAGTAAGTATGGATGGAATCAACTTCAAAGATCGCTTGTGACTTTCTCTTAGCGCATTTCTGAAGTTGATTCCAAAATTTTACTTGTGACGTTTGAAAGGTCACGTAAGGTCAAATAAGTATTTTTTGGTGTTATACTCTATAAATTTTGAACAAACAAAAATAGAACTTTAATTTTGACTCCGAAGTGTTTGTATAGTCACTACAAGTCAAATGATAGGCGTCATGACTCTACCAGGTCAAGTTGGGTCAGACCGTAGACCTGAGTTAAGTCAAAATTTTAAAATGGACCTGGCAGCAATATTATATATCATTCGATTTTTATTCACGAGAGGATTGCAATGGTGCACCAACTATGGCTGCATCATGCTTGGTTTTGGATGTTATTAAGAGACGCCCTTATGCATGTGTAGCAATGGACATTCCCGATATTCAGTGACCTGTAGCGCCCTAGGACTTGAGCTGACCCGAAAATCATTTGATCTGTAATGAAAGAACAACTTTAGAACTTTCGAGTGGTGTTCAAAAAATGTTCCCAGCTATCATAGTTTCTGAGATATATGAGGTTTTCTTAGAACACCTCATATTAGCGATTTTGTTCTATTTTGACCTCTGGTGACCTTGATATTTATCTGACAAGAAAAATGGGAAAATATTTTCGATATCATTTTTCAAGAGCTTTCGAATGCCGTTTCGCGCTTTTTTCTAGCTGTCTTAATTTTTTAGATCCTGGGCGGTCCTTTTCCTTTGGCTTTCCTTTCCTTCTTTGGTATTTTGTAATTCCGTGAGTGGCCCGGCCCCCCTCTCACTTGGATCCCTGACTTCCGCCACAGAACTATTTTGTGAGGTTCTAACGACAAACTTGAGCTTATTTTACTCCATAAATCCCTGTCTCTTCACAATAAATAGCTAGCAAATGACTTTAACTTACTAATAATCGACTCAAATTTTTGGTTGACGATTCTTTTATCTGATACATCAATTCACTTTTCTATAGGTGAAATGTATGCTATATTTCTGTGCATATTCGCATAGGCTGTTTAAAAAGGATGTGGTATCCGGCTAACACAGTTACGACCTTCGCAGGCAAAAATAATAGACGGCTGTCAAGAGCTTCTAGATAGCTTGTTCGAGGACGGTCCATCAGGATTCGATGACGCCGAACTGCCCCGTATGCAAAGGTCTATTTTTGGGAATAGAGATTCCCTTATAATGTTATTTAATGTGAACCAACTGCTCTTGGCGTGTAATTGCAACGAATTAGCGTAACTAATTCAAACTGATTGACATGAATTTAACTGTAAGATGCCATAAGCCACAAACCCCAGCTACTCAAATGCCCTAAAACATTGGAATCAGTCCCGGATGTCTAGTGACTAATTCTGAAAGTTCAGTCAGATTTTGGTGTAAAGCTGTGTGTTTTACCGAATGATTTCATAGGATTTTCGTTTCCACAGACTCGCCGTTCTCAATGCTATCCTGGCTTCTGCGGGAGGGGGAAGCCAACGACCACGAGCCGACGGAAACATGCCCAACGCCGGCAGTCCAGCCCTCTGCACCCATGGAGAAACTTCCAGCGAGCCACGTACCGTCCAGCCGCACCAGCCTTCCGACCAGAGGACGGCCCGGGTGCCCCCGGAAGCGAGCACCAAAGGGCGGCCGGCGCAAGAGGGTGCCATGTACCCTTGCCCCTTGCGAGGGGGCATTTGCTATGCCGACCTGCCGCGGCACATCAGAAAATGCCATCCTGAGGTGATATATTTTTGTGTTTTTATATTTTATCCTGTTTTGTATAGCCATCTAATCTTACCGATCTAAAGCATATTCCTCTACTGCTTTTGACTTGAAGAAACTATTCTTTATGTGATGAATATATCATCTTTTACGGACGAAATCTTTGACCTTTAGTGGTGCTATGTGTGCTACAAAATGCACTAACGTATATTGTTCCAAACTTGATTGGATCAAACGTATGGAATGTCCTTTACAATACTCAAATTGTTTTTGCATTTGTGCTGGGGGTATGCTGTTTCCCACAGATCGCTAGGACCGCTGTTCGCGAGGGTAGGCGTCTGCGGCGCGCTTTTAAGCTGACCAGCGCTGCGCGTGTGCTCAGTTAAGGCCGGGAATGAGCACGCGTGCGGGGCCGTGGTGACAAATATCACCCGGCACCTTCAGGCTCACTTCGACCACGAGTCGGCGGAGGTGAAAAATCAGTTGTGAAGACTTAGGACAGTATTAGCTAAGAGTTCAGTAGTCAAGAGTTCAGTAATAGGAAGAATATCAGTAATTCAGAAAGAGGTCAGTAGTTTACCCAAAGCTGGTGTCAAAGCTGTTTTCCGAATCACATTGATTATGTTACAAATACATCTATTTTCCACAGTTCCGAGAGGCGTTGGCGAACTGCCATCGCCTCAGGAGCGGCACACCCGACAGCGTCCGCTCCAACAACGGGCTCCGCCGACTCCAGGACCCGCTACCAGGGACTCCTGGAGTGCATCTGAGACGGCCTTCCTGGAGGCGGTGGTAGCTGGCGTGCTTGCTGGCTGGCGCTTCTGCCTCAGCCTCCTCATGGCTTCCACAGGAGCCAGAGAAGCGCTTGCCAGCAAGTCGCGGTCACAGATATACAACAAGTACAAGTACATGAAGAGGACTTTAGCGAAAAGATAGATCCGCAGTTGCTGAATCGTCATACTTCTGTTCAAGTGGAGTACATTGTCTTTCAGAGCTCAGTCATATCGTTGTACGTTGTGGATGTTTGCAAGTGATCAAAGTGTTTCAGTGACCGTATGTTTTGATTATACATTTTGGTAGAAAGACAATACAGATCTCAAACGTTTCTGCCTTGTGTTACTGTAGGCAACACTCGTTTTGGGATTGAATGTCGAAGCGGGAAACAATAATATACGAGACAGGAATCGAGACATATCGTTATTGTATTTGGTGGATGCTTGCCAGCGATCAAAGTGTTTAAGTGACGGTATGTTTTGATTATATATTTTGGTAAAAAAGACAATACAGATCTCAAAGGTTTCTGCCTTGTGGTACTGTAGGCAACACATGAGGCAGGAATCGAGACATATCGTTATTGTATGTTGTGGATGTTTGCCAGCGATCAAAGTGTTTAAGTGAGCGTATGTTTTGATTATACATTTTGGCACAAAAACAATACAGATCTCAAACGTTTCTGCCTTGTGGCACTGCAGGTGTTCCCGCCTTTGGCGATCTGTGTGCGGCTCAGTTGCCGATGCCTACTTTACTTTGAAGTCGATATTGAACCTTTAAATTTCTAGATTCCTCTTGTCGATTACGCTGCATTTGAAGGATTTCGAGATCAGCTGGTGCGCCAGAAAATCTGGTAAGACTCACGGCGAGTTGCCAGTTCGTGGAATAACGAAATAATCGCAATGTATTACGACCATGCTGCCGACACGAGGTTGACAATCGTGACTGGCCTTTTCAGAGGCACTTTCTATCGCAGAAGCGCATTAATATTGATGAGACGCAGTGACATTAAGAGTTTAATTGTTTATTGTTTCATGAGTAATGCAAACCTCCAGTACCAGTGGGGTACTGGAGGTTTGTGCTGTAATGCATGTGGGCAATGGTACCATGCACACTGTCAGTGTTTTAATGCGAGTTATTTGCATCAAGACGATCTCTGGCGTTGTGACATTTGTGATAATCAAAATAGCCAGACGCTTTTCAATTTCCTGGGAGATAATGACACACTATCCCAAGTCTACGACTCCTGCCTCACACCATCACGGAATTCGATCGGCAGACCTATTCATGCCTCTACTCCCCTCCGCTCAAGCCAACAAAATAAGTGGGAACACCGTCCACTTCGAATCCTAAATATAAACCTGCAGTCAGCGACTGGTAAAAGAGCGGAGATCCTGAATTTACTGGATGGCGTAAAGCCAGACATCATCACTGCTACTGAGACCTGGCTCGATCCATCGCAGTCAGATGCTGAAATACTCCCCAACACTTTCAAAGTGTTCCGTAAGGACCGAAATCGCCATGGGGGTGGAGTATTGATAGCAGAAAGAAACACATTGGAGAGCCATGAGGTAACCGAGTTGCAAGAGGACTGTGAGCTGGCCTGGGCCAAAGTAAAAGCTAAAGGGAAAAAGAACATTATACATTTGTGTTTACTACCGACCAAACGTAGGTGACGAGGAGAGTTTGCAGCTATTTAGCAACTCTGTTACCCGGGCCTCTGCTATACCAAACGCTCACATCTTGATTGGTGGTGACATGAATTTTCCGAGTTGGAACTGGGAAAACATGTCAATGAAGCCCCATCCCGCTTACCCACGACTGCATCATGACTTCATCAACATGCTGAGCGACCATGGGCTGGAGCAGCTTGTCTCGTCCCCTACGAGACTAGATAATACCCTGGATCTAATCATAACGAATAGTCCGGAACTCTTTTCGAGAGTAGAAATCCTGCCAGGCTTATCTGACCACGACGCCGTTTACTGCGAATTTAACATAAATCCTAAGAAACGCAAACAAACACCAAGGTCTATACCACTCTACAAAAAGGCGAACTGGCTCGGATTAAAGCAGACCTGTGCCGATCTTTCTGTCAGAGTGGAACTCGTCCAACACACGGCTAGTGCTGAAGACCTTTGGTCTATGTTTAAAGACACCATTTCTAATGCCATCACTGCATTTATTCCGCACAAGAGAGCAAGGCCAAGAGAAAACAAACCCTGGATACCTACTAGTCTTTGCCGATTAATAAGGCGTAAAAACCGTCTCTTCAAAAAGATGCGCAAGAGAGGGACTGAAGACTTGAAGGAAGAGTATAAACAGCTCCGCAGAGAAGTCCAACGACAGCTAAGACGTGCTTACTGGGAGTACCTGAACTCCATCTTTGAAGGTACGGACTCAGAACAAGAAACCAATGATAAACGTTTTTGGACTTATATAAAACACCTTAAGTCCTCAAATGTTGGAGTGGCGCCTCTGAAGGAAGGTGGTCGTCTGGTATCAGACCCTAAACAACAGGCAGAAGTGCTCAACCGACAGTTTCATTCTGTTTTCAGTGAAGGTAAGAGCTACACGAAAAACGAATTCAGGCGTAAATGCGACATGCCTTTGGACAACTATCCTGTCATCGGAGATATCACTATAACGGCGCAAGGCGTTCGGAAGCTCCTATCAAACCTAAACCCGAGTAAAGCTACGGGACCCGACAACCTGAGCACACGCGTCTTGAAGGAACTTGCGAATGAGGTAGCACCTATTCTCACGATCATTTTTCAGTCCTCGGTGGACACCGGCCTGGTTCCTGTTGACTGGAAGGATGCACTCGTAACACCAGTGTTCAAAAAAGGACAGCAACAAGATCCAGCAAACTATCGCCCGGTTTCACTTACGAGTGTATGCTGCAAGTTACTGGAGCATATACTTGCCAGTGCTATCATAACCCATATGGAAGATAATAATATCATGTGCAGCTATCAACATGGATTCAGGAGGAGACGATCGTGCGAGTCACAGCTTCTTGAATTCACCGAGGAGCTTACCGAAAACGCTGCCAAAGGGTTCCAAACAGACATTCTAATAATGGATTTTGCCAAGGCATTTGACAAGGTGAATCACAGCCTATTACTACACAAGCTCGAACACTATGGCGTGGGGGGAAAATTCAGCACATGGATTTCCGACTTCCTTCGCGATAGGAGGCAAGCAGTGGTTGTCAACGGTGTCAGGTCTGAATTCATTCATGTCAAGTCTGGAGTCCCACAGGGAAGTGTTCTCGGCCCGTGCCTTTTCTTGGTCTATATAAATGACCTTCCGGACAACTTAAGGGCACGTGTACGTTTGTTTGCTGACGACACTGCAGTCTACAATGTTGTAACGAGTGTCGCAGATCAGCAAAGCCTCCAACGAGACCTCAACGAGCTTGCACTCTGGGAGACCAAGTGGGAAATAAAGTTTCATCCACAGAAGTGTACCTCACTTCAGGCAACCCGAGGAAAAGAACTCCTACCATACCAATATGTTTTGCACGGTCACACGTTGGAGACTGTCCGGAATGCGAAATACTTAGGAGTCACCCTCAGCAAAGACTGCAGCTGGAATGAGCACATCAATAACACTTGTTCCAAAGCCAACAAATCTCTTGGTTTCTTGCAGAGGAATTTGAAAATCAGCTCCCGGAAGATCAAAGAAGCTGCGTACAAGGCATATGTACGTCCCATTTTAGAATATGCGAGTGCCGTCTGGGACCCTCACCATCAACAGAGCATCAACATAATAGAAAATATTCAACGTAGGGCGGCAAGGTTCGTTATGAGGGACTACCGGAGAACGACCAGCGTAACATCAATGCTAAAAGAGCTCAAATGGCCATCTCTTGAAGAGCGACGGAAAAAAGCTCGGCTTACGATGCTTTATAAGATAAAACATGGCATGATGGATGCAGAAGGCATAAAGAGTAAACTTATACCGCTCCCGCCAAGATCACGACGGGGACACAATCAGCAGTTTCTGGCACCACGATGCAGAGCGGACTATCACCTTCACGCTTTTCTCCCGAAAACCATCCGAGATTGGAACAACTTGCCCCATGCAACTGTGGAAGCTGCTTCACTCGACTCATTTGTGACTCTTTTGTGTAAACATTAATCATCTGCCATCCATGCATGGTAACCTCATATGTAAATTTTTTATTCTTCTTTTTGAGATGTATAAACTACGGACACTCGCATTGACAAAATAATCAACTTGATGATTGTGGTCAATACACGGTAGAACTAGAACTAGAATGAGTGACATTGGCGGTTGACAGCCCGCATAGTCTCATACCTAGAAGTATTAGAGACAGCTCATGTGCAACAGCATCCCTACAACAGCTTTTACGTGGTGAACAACAGTCAGCATCAGTTGGGAGAATACAGAGCTGCTCCTAACCCATTGTAGTTTGACATACCAAAGTGGCTGTTACAGCAGGCAACACTCGTTTTGGGATTGAATGTCGAACCGGGCAACTAGAATATACGAGGCAGGAATCGTTAAGATCCAAGCAGGGTTGATTTTACACGTTTTTTTCTATTTCGATAGAATCATCTTGAAGGAGGCAACGAATTAATTGCGGAATACTTGTCAACATAGCAGTGCCACGACATACTTGCCAGCTCTCCAACCACGATGCATTATTTTACAATTTAGCTAACTCGCTTTTCAGGCAGCCAAACCGACTTGAATTTTGGGTGTATTCAGAAAACTGTGAGAAATCTGTCTGCGGAGGAACACTTACAAACGAAAAAACAGTTGCCCAGACATATTAGGCAGTGTGTGGGCCCACAAGTCGCGAGGTTTTATTTCCAAAATCGCCATTATCGTCACCATCAAGTTACAGTAATATACGAAGCACAAATTAGGAAGGAGAAATCACACAGGGTCGGCACCAGCCTTAGAATCATTTTCTACTATGAATTAGCAGCCAAATGAAGCAGCGAACGAGAAAAAAACGGAGAAAAAATAAACCGACAATGCCACACTAGGGTCGTTAAAAAAACTTTTTTTTGTTTTGACTCGAACCCACTTTTTACCCATTATATATTCAATTCGCCACATTCCAAGCGTCTTCGACAGCGGGAAAGATCGCCTCAAAACGGTAAAAGATTTCATGTTTCGTTCGCGATTGGCCTCCCGGCGTTGCAGTCTCCCGTTGTTAAATTGGGATGAAAGGGGTGCACAACCTACCAGTAAAGACAGCGTGGCATGTGCGTGCGTATAACAGCGGTAGATGGGATTTAACATGCATATATTTAATTGTCAGATGTAGTTGCAGCGCAATACAAATACATGTTATTCCACAAAAGACCTGAAATCAAATGGTTCAGCACCCTAGTACTCTAAATCCCGACAGAACAGGAATGCCTTTCGGAGGGGAACCTTTCTCTGGTAACATTCGTTGGAGAACGTCGTTGGGGCAGGTGCTTCTCCGCATTCTCCTGCAAACTATTTAAGAGCTCTGATACTGCTAGAAAAAGACCCTGCTGCGTATTTTTACCCTTTGGATGGCTCCTCCGAAATCTTCAGCTTCACACCACGCTGTGGGATCATTCACCACATTAAGTTCTGGAATGCCTTGAAACAGGAGAAGTTATACCAGTCACCAGCTTCTTAACGGAGCCATTTCTGGTCAGAATATTTCAGATTCAGGAAATCGAATACCAGCCAGCTGTCAGGAGTGACAAGCTGGCTCAGGGTTAGTACCGAGCATTTGCAGAGCTTTTCATAGCCTCTATCGGAAACTTAAGCCTGCCCTAGTCAAATGTGAATCGTTTGCCTGTTTTGACCAATTGTTGTGCGACTGGCTCCTTACCTCACAGATGGTGGTTCTCACCAGCGCGACAAAATATAGCTTTCTGTGCACAGATACCACAGCTGATGGCAAATTGACTTCAGCTCATTCAGGGCGATTTCTATATTAACTTAATGAAAGCACTGCATTGCATTTTATGGATAGCTTTGAGGCTCATAGAAGGCTCTAAAGCTGGCTATCCGGACGGAGGAACCCAAATGCATGGTTTAGAACCACTTATAACGAAAGCCACTAACTATTTCGGGGTCGGAGTGGGTCAGTCGGTTAGCGCGTGCGCTCGGCTCGGCCAATGGCATTGATTACGTCTTGGGTGTCGTGGGTTCGAGCCCACCCAGAGGCAGAATCTGGCACCCTGCTCGAGCCCAAGCTAATTCTTTCCCTCTCGCCTCTGATGCCATATGACCTGAGCAGTTGATGCGTTGTTTAACTCCAAGAATTATAATATTCCGTCTTTAAGTATCTTCTGGAATGATGAACGGAATCTGACTCAGTAGTAACACGCACTTCATGCCAATAACTGTCCTATATTCCATAATATGGCTCGCTGGTGGGCTCTGGGTCTTCTAAGCGGACAGTTGTTGGAGACAACCTCTCCTGACAGCAACACATAAACCAGGTTGCGCAATTCCAGATAATACTCCGGTATTGTGTAGAGGCGCTGAAGTCAATGTGCAAACGCAATTGTTATTTGTGACCAGGAAGTATAATCTGCTTCGCAAATAAGAATCACAATGCTGACGGTAAAAAGGCAGTGATACAGTACCTGGCCTAAATAGCAAAACCATCCACCTTTCAATTAGGTAGGCTAAAGTTTCCGACGGAGGCTATGAAGAGCTTGGCTCGATACCTAGCTTCTCCCAATTTGTCATTCCTGAAAGCTGGATGGTAACCGAACGCCTGAATCTGAAAGATTCTGACATGAAAATGGCTCCGTTGAGAAGCTGGTGACTGGCATAGCTTCCCCTGTTTCAAGGTATTCCAGAACATACTGTCGTGATCGGTCCCACAGGACGTGGTGTAAAGCTGGTGGAAGATTTTGTGAGCCATCCAAAGGGTAAAAATACGCAGCAGGGTCTTTTTCTAGCAGTATCAGAGCTCTTAAATAGTTCGCAGGAGAATGCGGAGAACCACCTGCCCCAACGACGTTCTCCAACGAATGTTACCAGAGAAAGGTTCGCCTCCGGAAGGCATTCTTGTTCTGTCGGGATTTAGAGTACTAGGGTGCTGAATCATTTAATTTCAGGTCTTTTGTGGAATAACATGTATTTGTATTGTGGTGCAAATACATCTGGCAAGTAAATGTCTCCATGTTAAATCCCATCTACCGCTCTTATAAGCACGCACATGCCACGCTGTCTTTACTGGTAGGTTATGCACCCCTTTCATCCCAATTTAACAAGGGGAGACTGCAACGCCGGGCGGCCAATCGCGCCCGAAACATGAAATCTTTAACCGTTTTGAGGCGATCTTTCCCGCTGTCGTAGATGCTTGGAATGCGGCTCATTGAAATCAGAATTGAATATATAATGGGAAAAAAGTGGGTTCGAGTCTGAAAAGTAAAAAAATGTTTTTTTGAACGACCTTAATGCCACACAGCCGTGACTAGATATTCCCAATTGAAACAAATAGCCAATATTGAAGAAGTATTCACCGAAATAGCGTTAGCCAATTACGGCATAAAATATATAGATAACCAAAAGTGTTTCATCCGGCATTCCTTATTCTCCTTAAAATTTCAGCAGAACATCAAATCTTAGTGAACAGAAGATTTGCCTAACAGCTAAAAGGACTAAAAAAATAATGCAAGACAGCACGGCATATTAGTCGAGTGCACCACACATGACATTTGTCCTGAACACCTCAACAGACGACATGTGGAAATCTTAAATTTTTGCAGCTTAACGCGAGCCCGCCAACCGGTTGAAAAATCAATCTGCAGCATAGGAAGCTGGGTGAGTTTTACGCTTGCCGCATAGAGGGGCTCGGTACAAACACCTGTCAACCGGCCAAACCTTCAATTTGCAGCATAACAAATCGGGTGAGTCGCAGCTGTGCCGCATAGAGTGGCTCGGTACAAGCACACATTGCCGCTTAAAGCAACCGATGGGAGATCCACAAATCGGGCAATCACTTTTTCAGACTTGCCTTCCACTAAATTCTTTGAAATATTATTATTACACGTAATAAGACGCAAACCTTATTCAAATTTGCACCATTTAAAAGTTGCGAATATCGAATATGGTGCACAACGTCGACGTTCATTTGCATTTCTAAACAGTTTACTCTTGCAAATAAAAAACGAAAATGGTTTGAATTTGAACTCACAACGCTTATGCATTCGTACTTGTTCAGTCACTCATAACGACTGTTTCTTTATGCGTGTTTTCGTATACTCCTGCTTCTTTGCATTACATGCCATTGAAAATTTGTTTTTTTCTTCTCAGGAACGTCACAGCTGCGATGGCGCACTCTTTGAAGACGGCGACGCGTTTTTATGATGTACACAGTGTCAGACAAGGCACACAGCGGCTGACTGGCGTCGCTTCATTTCTCCAGCAGCGGGAGTGATTTCGAACCGAGCACGACGAGGCTCCCGCCGCCTTGTCAGACGAGAGCTTCCTCATCGAGGAGGACGGGCGGCGCCAGTCAGTCCCAGAAAACAGCACATCTCCGACAATCTCACAGCATGCCTCGGCATCTTCTTCGCGGGTTCCCAGCCCAACACCCGTAGAGACTACTGAGGCATCTTCACGGATCTCCAGCCCGGATGCCTCTCCACCTCCTCGGCCCAGGCACTCAGAGCCTGTTCAAATGTCGAGCCGGCCAGAGACTGCTTCCCCGCCCGCAATAACGGAGCCACGGCCAAGGGCTGCAGACGTCAGTCTTGGCCATCAGCAGAGGGAATTGGACGGCGGCTCAGACGCATTTCCTCATCAAAACTGCCGCAGATACGCTGCAGTTCAAACGCTACAATCACAAGCTGCTTATGTCGCGGGAAAACGCCAAGAAGGTCCTGGAGGGCAAAACCGATGAGCAGATCTACAACAAGTACAAGTACCTAAAGAAAAGGATAACTCGGGGGCAAAATCGGCCTGTAACTGCCCGAACTAGAAAATTCTGTCCTTATCTCTCGTATCGCCAGGATCACCTCTCCGTAGGTCGGAGGATCCAGCAGTAAGGCTTAGCGCACAGCTTTCCGAGCGGCTGGATCGGAAAATGGCGGCATGGAAGGCGCTATTGCAAACGAGATCAGAGCGCCAGGTGAGCTTCGGACAGAGCTCAAAATAAGAGACGGGCCGAGGTGGTCGCGTTTCGACGGACGAGGACGGGGAGTCTCTTCCAGGCTGCATCGAAATCTACGTAGGAACACGACTGGCTTCGGACCGGATCAGGACTTTCGGGTCGGCAGTATGTACTGGCGGTACATGCGATTGCTGATCAAACTGCCGACTCGGGTGAGCCGCCATCGGGGGAAACGCAGTTGCACGCTCTGAATGGCTGTCGTTCCGTGAAGGACGCAATTATCGGAAGGCACGATTTGGTTTCAGGTGGCGTCACGAATCTCCTTGAAAAACGTGGCGCGACAGTGCTGGCCGAACCGACATTCCAGTGTCGGGGAAGTGTGCTGAAACCTGATCTCATAATATTGGACACCGATAAGGTGACTATTGTCGACATCGCCGTCCCATATGATAATATGGCTGCCAGGTTAAGGCAACGGTTTCTCGACAAAAGTTGAGAAATATCGGCCGATCCTAGCAAAGGCGCAAGCCAGTCACGGTAAACCCAGGGGCGAGGTGTTGGCGATAGTCATCGGATCACGAGGTCTGACGCTCCGGCAGACGACTGACAATCCCTTAAAAAAGCTGGGTGTTTGGAACAAAAAGGTGGCGAAAGACCTCAGTGCTGGATTCATGCGGGGCTATATGATCATTTGGTCGATGTTCGCGAGAGGTCAGAAGACTGATGCCTGATCAGCATCAGTCCGTGACGAAAAAGGATTGAGCTGGGTTGCGGAGCGTGTGGTGCATGGCGGTCGAGATCGAGTTGGTTGAGGTGCGAGCGATGGCGTGTGTTATGGCTGAGGGCAAGCATCGATGTCGGTTGAGGAGCGGGTCGATGCGTATGTGCTGAGTGGACCAAATGACGGGTCGGGGGGTCACCATTTTCTCCGGAACAAACGCCCTTCCGTATTCCACGGTGTTATGATGGCTTAGAGTGGCGGTAAGGCATATGTTCTCGCAAGCGGCTTATGTTGACCGATGACAGCTGGTTCCTATTATGTATGGCTTTGAGATTGAATAAAATGTACCGAACGTGTCAGATTCGGTTCCGGCATTGTAGGCCGGTTGTATATATGTTGAGCGGGTTGCTCACCCATAATTTTTAAGTCTGTTTCGAAAAATTTTTTGTTGGTCTTTTGACCCACCACCCGAATCGCGAGGGAGCTAGATGATGACCCAAGTCACCTGTCCGTGGGTCATATGGTGCGGTAGAGAAGGTGTTTGGAGAAGGTGACACTCAGTTGACCACCAAACTGAGAAAATTAGCAGGTACCATTCACCTGAATACGCTTATGCATTCGCACTTGTTCAATCACTCATAACGACTGTTTCTTTATGCGTGTTTAAGATTTTTCTCAGGAACGTCACAGCTTCCATGGCTCATTCCATGAAATTCCGTGAAGACAGCAACACGTTTTTGGAACGTGCACAATATTCAAGAAGGCACACAGCGGCTGGCTGGCGTCGCTTCCCTTCTCAGGCAGCGGGAGCTCGACCGAGCACGACAAGACTGCATCTGCCTCGTGAGACGAGAGCTTCCTCGGCGAGGAGGGGGGCGGCGCCAGCCAGTCGCAGAAGACAGCACAGCCCAGGCATCTCCCACAATCTCACAGCTGCCTCGGCATCTTCTTCGCGGGCTCCCAGCCCGACACCCTCAGAGCCCACTGCAGCATCTTCTTCACGGATCCCCAGCCCGGGTGCCTCTGCACAACTTCGACCCAGGCCCTCAGAGCCCGTTCCACAGTTGACACGGCCAGAGACTGCGACTGCTTCTCAGCCCGGCTCATCCACACCACGGTCAAGGGCTGCCAGGCAGCGGCAGGTACCGGTCTTGACAAGCAACAGCAAGCAGTGGACGGCGGCTCAGACGCAGTTCCTCATCAAAACTGCCTCAGACATTCCCCAGTCAGGACGTTATAATCACGCACTACTCATGCCAAGGTGGTGCTGGAAGGCTAGTCAATGGAGCATATTTACAAGAAATTCAAATACCTGAAGAGTACTTCGCGTGGCATCACTCTTCAGCATGCCACGCGTTTTTTTCCAGAGGCTAATTCCGGTGTTCATCAAAAGTAAAAGATCTCTCTTAACAACGTCACGTTTTTTTTGCGAAAACTTCAGTCGGGCTTGTGCGACGTAAGTGATGAAAGAAAGCAAAACTGGCGCAGTAGAGTCAAGTAAAGGTATCTTGGAGTCAAGTAACATAAGTAGCAATGAAACAGGCGAGGGTGTCGTTACCTTTCGGTGGAGCTGACGTGGAAGAAGTTTTGACTTGGCGAAAAACGTTCTTCCTATATGGCTTGAAACACAATCATTAACTTGAAAATATATGAATCAGTACCTACCTACAAGATAACAGCACACATTTAACACTATGTTCACACCGGATACCCTATTAGTTCAACAACGGATACCCCACTATTTCAACAAATTAACAGCAAGAAACGAGGAGCGATGATTGAAGCGGCCGCAGCCACTCTACCGCATTCGGTAGATACTTCGAAGCAAAAATAATGGACGGCTATCAAGAGCTTCTAGATAGCTTGTTCGAGGACGGTCCATCCGGATTCGATGACGCCGAACTGCCCGGTATGCAAAGGTCTATTTTTGGGAATAGAGATTCCCTTATAATGTTATTTAATGTGAACCAACTGCTCTTTGCGTGTAATTGCAATGAAGTAGCGTAACTAATTCAAACTGATTGACATGAATCCAACTGTAAGATTCCATAAGCCACAAACCCCAGCTACTTAAAACATTGAAACCAGTCCCGGATGTCTCGTGACTAATTCTGAAAGTTCAGTCAGACTTTGATGTAAAGCCGTGTATTTTACCGAATAATTTCATGGGATTCTTCATGTCCACAGACTCGCCGTTCTCAATGCTATCCTGGCTTCTGCGGGAAGAGGAAGCCGACGAGCACGAGCCGACGGAAACATCCCAACCGCCGGCAGTCCAGCCCTCTGCACCCATGGAGAAACTTCCAGCGAGCCACGTACCGTCGAGCCGCACCAACCTTCCGACGAGAGGACGGCCCGGGCGCCCCCGGAAGCGAGCACCAAAGGGCGGCCGGCGCAAGAGGGTGCCATGTTCCCTTGCGAGGGGGGCATTTGCTATGCCGACCTGCCGCGGCACATCAGAAAATGCCATCCTGAGGTAATATATTTTGGCGTTTTTATATTTTATCCTGTTTTTTTATAGCCATCTAATCTTACTGATCTAAAGCATATTCTTCTACTGCTTTTGACTTAAAGAAACTCTTATACTTTATGGGATGAATATATTACCTTTCACTGGACGAAATTGTTTACGTTTAGTGGTGACATGGGTGCTAAAAAATGCACTAACGTATATTTTTCTAAACTTGATTGGATCAAACGTATGGAATGTCCTTTACAATACTCAAATTGTTTTTGCATTTGTGCTGGGGGTATGCTGTTTCCCACAGATCGCTAGGACCGCTGTTCGCGAGGGTAGGCGTTTGCGGCGCGCTTTTAAGCTGACCAGCGCTGCGCGTGTGCTCGGTTAAGGCCGCGAATGAGCACGCGTGCGGGGCCGTGGTGACAAATATCACCCGGCACCTTCAGGCTCACTTCGACCACGAGTCGGCGGAGGTAAGAAATCAGTTGTGAAGACTTAGGACAGTATTAGCTAAGAGTTAAGTAGGCAAGAGTTCAGTAATAGGAAGAATATCAGTAATTCAGAAAGAGGTCAGTAGTTTACCCAAAGCTGGTGTCAAAGCTGTTTTCCGAATGACATTGATTGTGTTACAAATACATCTATTTTCCACAGTTCCGAGAGGCGTTGGCGAACTGCCATCGCCTCAGGAGCGGCGCCCCGACAGCGTCCGCTCCAACAACGGGCTCCGCCGACTCCAGGACCCGCTACCAGGGACTCCTGGAGTGCAGCTGAGACGGCCTTCCTGAAGGCGGGGGTAGCTGGCGTGCTTGCTGGCTGGCGCTTCTGCCTCAGCCTCCTCATGGCTTCCACAGGAGCCAGAGAAGCGCTTGCCAGCAAGTCGCGGTCACAGATATACAACAAGTACAAGTACATGAAGAGGACTTTAGCGAAAAGATAGATCCGCAGTTGCTGAATCGTCATACTTTTGTTCAAGTGGAGTACATTGTCTTTCAGAGCTCAGTCATATCGTTGTATGTTGTGGATGTTTGCAAGTGATCAAAGTGTTTCAGTGAGCGTATGTTTTGATTATACATTTTGGTAGAAGGACAATACAGATCTCAAACGTTTCTGCCTTGTGTTACTGTAGGCAACACTCGTTTTGGGATTGAATGTCGAAGCGGGAAACAATAATATACGAGACAGGAATCGAGACATATCGTTATTGTATCTGGTGGATGCTTGCCAGCGATCAAAGTGTTTAAGTGAGCGTATGTTTTGATTATATATTTTGGTGAAAAGACAATACAGATCTCAAAGGTTTCTGCCTTGTGGTACTGTTGGCAACACATGAGGCAGGCAGGGGGCGCGGTAGTGGAGTGGTCAGCGTAGCTGACTTCCATTCAGCCGACCCGGGTTCAAGGCCCGGCGGCTTCCTGAACAAGGAGCAAGCTGGCTCCCGAGAAACCCTTCCAACAGGGAAAGAGTTGGCGACGCCATATGACCCTGGCAGTTGGTGCGTCGATAAGCCCCAAAAATTATTATTATTACATGAGGCAGGCAGCGAGACATATCGTTATTGTATGTTGTGGATGTTTGCCAGCGATCAAAGTGTTTAAATGAGCGTATGTTTTGATTATACATTTTGGCACAAAAACAATACAGATCTTAAACGTTTCTGCCTTGTGGCACTGCAGGTGTTCCCGCCTTCGGCGATCTGTGTGCGGCTCATGTGCCGAGGCCTACTTTACTCTGAAGTCGATATTGAACCTTTAAATTTCTAGATTCCTCTTGTCGATTACGCTGCATTTGAAGGATTTCGAGATCGGCTGGTGCGCCAGAAAATCTGGTAACACTCACGGCGAGTTGCCAGTTCGTGGAATAACGAAATAATCGCAATGTATTACGACCATGCTGCCGACACGAGGTTGACAATCGTGACTGGCCTTTTCAGAGGCACTTTCTATCGCAGAAGCGCATTGATATTGATGAGACGCAGTGACGTTGAGAGTTTAATTGTTTATTGTTTCATGAGTGACATTGGCGGTTGACAGCCCGCATAGTCTCATACCTAGAACTATTGGAGACAGCTCATGTGCAACAGCATCCCTACAACAGCTTTTACGTGGTGAACAACAGTCAGCATCAGTTGGGAGAATACAGAACTGCACCTAACCCATTGTAGTTTGACATAGCAAAGTGGCTGTTACAGCAGGCAACACTCGTTTTGGGATTGAATGTCGAACCGGGCAACTAGAATATACGAGGCAGGAATCGTTAAGATCCAAGCAGGGTTGATTTTACACGTTTTTCGATTTCGATAGAATCATCTTGAAGGAGGCAACGGATTAATTGCGGAATACTTGTCAACATAGCAGTGCCACGACATACTTGCCAGCTCTCCAACCACGATGCATTATTGTACAATTTAGCCAACTCGCTTTTTAGGCAGCCAAACCGACTTGAATGTCGGGTGTATTCAGAAAACAGTAAAAAATCTGTCTGCGGAGGAACACTTCCAAACGAAAAAACAGTTGCCCAGACATATCAGGCAGTGTGTGGGCCCACAAGTCGCGAGGTTTTATTTCCAAAATCGCCATTATCGTCACCATCAAGTTACATTAATATACGAAGCACAAATTAGGAAGGGGAAATCACACAGGGTCGGCACCAGCCTTAGAATCATTTTCTACTATGAATTAGCAGCCAAAGGAAGCAGCGAACGAGAAAAAAACGGAAAAATATAAACCGACAATGCCAAACTAGGGTCGTTAAAAAAACATTTTTTTTACTTTCAGACTCGAACCCACTTTTTACCCATTATATATTCAATTCGCCACATTCCAAGCGTCTACGACAGCGGGAAAGATCGCCTCAAAACGGTAAAAGATTTCATGTTTCGGTCGCAATTGGCCTCCCGGCGTTGCAGTCTGCCCTTGTTAAATTGGGATGAAAGGGGTGCACAACCTACCAGTAAAGACAGCGTGGCATGTGCGTGCGTATAACAGCGGTAGATGGGATTTAACATGCATACATTTACTTGTCAGATGTAGTTGCAGCGCAATACAAATACATGTTATTCCACAAAAGACCCGAAATCAAATGGTTCAGCACCCTAGTACTCTAAATCCCGACAGAAAAGGAATGCCTTCCGGAGGCGAACCTTTCTCTGGTAACATTCGTTGGGGCAGGTGGTTCTCCGCATTCTCCTGCGCACTATTTAAGAGTTCTGATACTGCTAGAAAAAGACCCTGCTGCGTATTTTTACCCTTTGGATGGCTCACGAAATCTTCCACCAGCTTCACACCACGCTGTGGGATCATTCACCACATGAAGTTCTGGAATACCTTGCAACAGGAGAAGTTATACCAGTCACCAGCTTCTTAACGGAGCCATTTCTGGTCAGAATATTTCAGATTCAGGCAATCGAATACCAGCCAGCTGTCAGGAGTGACAAGCTGGCTGAGGGTTAGTACCGAGCATTGGCAGAGCTTTTCATAGCCTCTATCGGAAACTTAAGCCTGCCCTAGTCAAATGTGAATCGTTTGCTGTTTTGACCAATTGTTGTGCGACTGGCTCCTTACCTCACAGATGGTGGTTCTCACCAGCGCGACAAAATATAGCTTTCTGTGCACAGATACAACAGCTGATGGAAAATTGACTTCAGCTCATTCAGGGCGATTTCTATATTAACTTAATGAAAGCACTGCATTGCATTTTATTGATATCTTTGAGGCTCATAGAAGGCACTATCCGGACGGAGGAACCCAAATGCATGGTTTAGAACCACTTATAACGAAAGCCACTAACTATTTCGGGGTCGGAGTGGGTCAGTCGGTTAGCGCCTGCGCTCGGCTCGGCCAATGGCATTGATTACGTGTTGGGTGTCGTGGGTTTGAGCCCACCCAGAGGCAGAATCTGGCACCCTGCTCGAGCCCAAGCTAATTCTTTCCCTCTCGCCTCTGATGCTATATGACCTGAGCAGTTGATGCATTGTTAAGCTCCAATAATTATAATATTCCGTCTTTAAGTATCTTTTGGAATGATGAACGGAATCTGACTCAGTAGTAGCACGCACTTCATGCCAATAACTGTCCTATATTCCATAATATGGCTCGCTGGTGGGCTCCGGGTCTTCTAAGCAGACAGTTGTTGGAGACAACCTCTCCTGACAGCCACACATAAACCAGCTTGCGCAATTCGAGATAATACTCCGGTATTGTGTAGAGGCGCTGAAGTCAATGTGCAAACGCAATTGTTATTTGTGACCAGGAAGTATAATCTACTTCGCAAATAAGAATCACAATGCTGAATGTAAAAAGCCAGTGATACAGTACCTGGCCTAAACAGCAGAACCATCCACCTTTAATTAGGTAGGCTAAAGTTTCCGACAGAGGCTATGAAGAGCTCGGCTCGATACCTAGCCTCTCCCAATTTCTCATTCCTGAAAGCTGGATGGTAACCGAACGCCTGAATCTGAAAGATTCTGACATGAAATGGCTCCGTTGAGAAGCTGGTGACTGGTATAGCTTCCCCTGTTTCAAGGTATTCCAGAACTTAAATTCGTGATCGGTCCCACAGGACGTGGTGTAAAGCTCGTGGAAGATTTCGTGAGCCACCTAAGGGGTAAACATATGAAACAGGATCTTCTTTTATCAATACCAGAGCTCTTAAATAGATCGGAGGAGAATAGGGAGAAGCACCTGCCTCACGACGTTCTCAAGCGATAGTTACTAGAGAAAGGTTCGCCTCCGGAAGGCATTCCTGTTCTGTCGATATTTAGAGTACTAGGGTGCTGAATCATTTAATTTCAGGTCTTTTGTGGAATAACATGTATTTTTATTGTGGTGCAAATACATCTGACAAGTACATGTCTCCATGTTAAATCCCATCTACCGCTCTTATAAGCACGCACATGCCACGCTGTCTTTACTGGTAGGTTATGCACCCCTTTCATCCCAATTTAACAAGGGGAGACTGCAACGCCGGGCGGCCAATCGCGCCCGAAACATGAAATCTTTAACTGTTTTGAGGCGATCTTTCCCGCTGTCGTAGATGCTTGGAATGCGTCTCATTGAAATCAGAATTGAATATATAATGGTAAAAAGTGGGTTCGAGTCTGAAAAGTAAAAAATGTTTTTTTGAACGACCTTAATGCCACACAGCCGTGACTAGATATTCCCAATTGAAACAAATAGCAAATATTAAAGAATTATTCACCGAAATAGCGTTAGCCAATTACGGCATAAAATATATAGATCACCAAAAGTGTTCCATCCGGCATTCCTGCTTCTCCTTAAAATTTCAGCAAAACATCAAATCTTAGTGAATAAAAGATTTGCCTAACAGCTAAAAGGACTAAAAAAAACTGCAAGACAGCACAGCACATTAGTCGAGTGCACCACACCTGACATTTGTCCTGAACACCTGAACAGACGACATGTGGAAATCTTACATTTCTGCAGCCTAACGCGAGCCCGCCAACCGGTTGAAACTTCAATGTGCAGCATAGGAAGCTGGGTGAGTTTTACGCTCTCCGCATAGAGGGGCTCGGTACAAACACCTGTCAACCGCCGAAACCTTCAATTTGCAGCATAACAAATCGGGTGAGTCGCAGCTGTGCCGCATAGAGTGGCTCGGTACAAGCACACATTGCCGCTTAAAGCAACCGATGAGAGATCCACAAATCGGGCAATCACTTTTCCAGACTTGCCTTCCGCTAAATTGTTTGAAATGTTATTATTACAAGTAATAAGACGCAAACCTTATTAAATTTGCACCATTTAAAAGTTGCGAATATCAGATATGGTGCACACCATCGACGTTCATTTGCATTTCTAAATAGTTTACTCTTGCAAATAATAAACAAACATGGTTTAAATTTGAACTCGCAACGCTTATGCATTCGTACTTGTTCAGTCACTCATAACGACTGTTTCTTTATGCGTTTTTTCGTATACTCCTGCATCTTTGCATTAACATGCCATTGAAAAATTATGTGTTTTTTTCTTCTCAGGAACCTCGCAGCTGCCATGACACACTCTTTGAAGACGGCGACGCATTTTTATGATGTACACAGTGTCAGACAAGGCACACAGCGGCTGGCTGGCGTCGCTTCATTTCTCCAGCAGCGGGAGTCATTTCGAACCGAGCACGACGAGGCTGCCGCCGCCTCGTCAGACGAGAGCTTCCTCATCGAGGAGGGCGGGCGGCGCCAGTCAGTCGCAGAAAACAGCACATCTCCGACAATCTCACAGTCTGCCTCGGCATCTTCTTCGCGGGTTCCCAGCCCAACACCCGTAGAGACTACTGAGGCATCTTCACGGATCTCCAGCCCGGATGCCTCTCCACCTCCTCGGCCCAGGCACTCAGAGCCTGTTCAACAGTCGAGCCGGCCAGAGACTGCTTCCCAGCCCGCCATAACGGAGCCACGGCCAAGGGCTGCAGACGTCAGTCTTGGCCATCAGCAGAGGGAATTGGACGGCGGCTCACACGCAGTTCCTCATCAAAACTGCCGCAGATATAATGCAGTTCAAACGCTATAACCACAAGCTGCTTATTTCGCGGGAAAATGCCAAGAAGGTCCTGGAGGGCAGAACGGATGAGCAGATCTACAACAAGTACAAGTACCTAAAGAAAAGGATAACTCGGGGCAAAATCGGCCTGTAACTGCCCGAACTAGAATGATCTGTCCTTATCTCCCGTATCGCCCGGATCACCTCTCCGTAGGTCGGAGGATCCAGCAGTAAGGCTTAGCGCACAGCTTTCCGAGCGGCTGGATCGGAAACTGGCGACATTGAAGGCGCTATTGCAAACGGAGAGCGCCAGGTGAGCTTCGGACAGAGCTCAAAATAAGAGACGGGCCGAGGTGGTCGCGTTTCGACGGACGAGGACCGGGGGTCTCTTCCAGGACGCCTCGAAATATACGTCGGAACACGACTGGCTTCGGACCGGATCAGGATTTCAGGTCGGCAGTATGTACTGGCGGTACATGCGATTGCTGAGCAACTGCCGACTCGGGTGAACCGCCATCGGGGAAACCCAGTTGCACGCGTTGAATGGCTGTCGTTCGGTGACGGACGCAATTATTTCAGGTTTCAGGTCGCGTCACGAATCTCCTTGAAAAACGTGGCGCGACAGTGCTGGCCGAACCGACATTCCAGTGTCGGGGAAATGTGCTGAAACCTGATCTCATGGTATTGGACACCGATAAGGTGACTATTGTCGACATCGCCGTCCCATATGATAATGTGGCTGCCAGCTTAAGGCAACGGTTTCTCGACAAAAGTTGAGAAATATCGGCCGATCCTAGCAAAGGCGCAAGCCAGTCACGGTAAACCCAGGGGCGAGGTGTTGGCGATAGTCATCGGATCACGAGGTCTGACGCTCCGGCGGACGACTGACAATCCATTAAAAAGCTGGGTGTTTGGAACAAAAAGGTGGCGAAACACTTCAGTGCTGGATTCATGCGGGGCTATATGATCATTTGGTCGATGTTCGCGAGAGCTCGGAAGACTGATGCCTGATCAGCATCAGTCCATAGCGAACAAGGATTGAGCTGGGTTGCGGAGCGTGTGGTGCATGGCGGTCGAGATCGAGTTTGTTGAGGTGCGAGCGATGGCGCGTGTTATGGCTGAGGGCAAGCATCGATGTCGGTTGAGGTGCGGGTCGATGCGTATGCGCTGAGTGGACCAAATGACAGCTCGGGGGGTCACCATTTTCCCCGGACCAAACACCTGGCCCTTCCGTATTCCATGGTGTTATGATGGCTTAGAGTGGCGGTATGGCATATGTTCTCGCAAGCGGCTTATGTTGACCGATGACAGCTGGTTCCTATTATGTATGGCTTTGAGATTGAATAGAATGTACCCAACGTGTCAGATTCGGTTCCGGCATTGTAGGCTGGTTGTATATATGTTGAGCGGGTTGCTCACTCATAATTTTTAAGTCTGTTTCCAAAAATTCTTTGTTGGTCTTTTGACCCACCACCCGAATCGAGAGGGAGCTAGATGATGACCCAAGTCACCTGTCCGTGGGTCATATGGTGCGGTGGAGAAGGTGTTTGGAGAAGGTGACACTCAGTTGACCACCAAACTGAGAAAATTAGCAGGTACCATTCACTTGAAAACGCTTATGCATTCGCACTTGTTCAATCACTCATAACGACTGTTTCTTTATTCGTGTTTAAGATCTTTTTTCTCAGGAACGTCACAGCTTCCATGGCTCATTCCATGAAATTCCGTGAAGACAGCAACACGTTTTTTGGAACGTGCACAATATCCAAGAAGGCACACAGCGGCTGGCTGGCGTCGCTTCCCTTCTCAGGCAGCGGGAGCTCGACCGAGCACAAGACTGCTGCTACCTCGTCAGACGAGAACTTCCTCAGCGAGGAGGGCGGGCGGCGCCAACCAGTCGCAGAAGACAGCACAGCCCAGGCATCTCCGACAATCTCACGGCTGCCTCGGCATCTTCTTCGCGGGCTCCCAGCCCGACACCCTCATAGCCCACTGCGGCATCTTCTTCACGGATCCCCAGCCCGGATGCCTCTGCACAACTTCGACCCAGGCCCTCAGAGCCCGTTCCACAGTTAACACCGCCAGAGACTGCGACTGCTTCTCAGCCCGGCTCAACCACACCACGGTCAAGGGCTGCCAGGCAGCGGCAGGTAACGGTCTTGGCAAGCAACAGAGAACAGTGAACGGCGGCTCGGCCGCAGTTCCTCATCAAAACTGCCTCAGACATTCCCCAGTCAGGACGTTATAATCACGCACTACTCATGCCAAGGTGGTGCTGGAAGGCTAGTCAATGGAGCAGATTTACAAGAAATTCAAATACCTGAAGAGTACTTCGCGTGGCATCACTCTTCAGCATGCCACGCGTTTTTTTCCAGAGGCTAATTCCGGTGTTCATCAAAAGTAGAAGATCTCTCTTAACAACGTCACGTTTTTTGCGAAAACTTCAGTCGGGCTTGTGCGACGTAAGTGATGAAAGAAGGCAAAACTGGCGCATTAGAGTCAAGTAACATCAGTAGCAATGAAACAGGCGTGGGTGTCGTTACCTTTCGGTGGAGCTGACGTGGATGAAGTTTTGGCTTGGCGAAAAACGTTCTTCCTATGTTGCTTGAAACACAATCCTAAACTTGAAAATATGTGAATCAGCACCTACCTACAAGATAACAGCAGACATTTAACACTATGTTCACACGGGATACCCACTATTTCAACAAATTAACAGCAAGAAACGAGGAGCGATGATTGAAGCGGTCGCAGCCACTCTACCGCACTCGGTAGAGCCTTCGCAGGCAAAATAATGGACGGCTGTCAAGAGCTTCTAGATAGCTTGTTCGAGGACGGTCCAACCGGATTCGATGACGCCGAACTGCCCGGTATGCAAAGGTCTATTTTTGGGAATAGAGATTCCCTTATAATGTTATTTAATGTGAACCAACTGCTCTTTGCGTGTAATTGCAATGAATTAGCGTAACTAATTCAAACTGATTGACATGAATCCAACTGTAAGATGCCATAAGCCACAAACCCCAGCTACTCAAATGCCTTAAAACATTGAAATCAGTCCCGGATGTCTACTGACTAATTCTGAAAGCTTTGTCAGATTTTGATGTAAGGCTGTGTATTTTACCGAATGATTTCATAGGATTTTTCATGTCCACAGACTCGCCGTTCTCAATGCTATCCTGGCTTCTGCGGGACGGGAAAGCCGACGAGCACGAGCCGACGGAAACATCCCCGACGCCGGCAGTCCAGCCCTTTGCACCCATGGAGAAACTTCCAGCGAGCCACGTACCGTCGAGCCGCACCAGGCTTCCGACGAGAGGACGGCCCGGGTGCGCCCGGAAGCGAGCACCAAAGGGCGGCCGGCGCAAGAGGGTGCCATGTACCCTTGGCCCATGCAAGGGGGCATTTGCTATGCCGACCTGCCGCGGCACATCAGAAAATGCCATCCTGAGGTAATATATTTTTGCGTTTTTATATTTTATCCTGTTTTTTTATAGCCATCTAATCTTACTGATCTAAAGCATATTCTTCTACTGCTTTTGACTTAAAGAAACTCTAATACTTTATGGGATAAATATATTACCTTTTACTGGACGAAATTTTTACGTTTAGTGCTGCTATGTGTGCTACAAAATCCACTCACGTATATTTTTCTAAACTTGGTTGGATCAAACGTATGGAATGTCGTTTACAATACTCAAATTGTTTTTGCATTCATGATGGGGGTATGCTGTTTCCCACAGATCGATAGGAGCGATGTTCGCGAGGGTATGCGTCTGCGGCGCGCTTTTAAGCTGACCAGCGGACAGAGGAACAAAAAACCCCCCTGCGCGTGTACTCGGTTAAGGCCGGGAATGAGCACGCATGTGGGGCCGTGGTGACAATTATCACCCGGCACCTTCAGGCTCACTTCGACCACGAGTCGGCGGAGGTGAGAAATCAGGTGTGATATCATAATCCATAGGATAGTTTCCCCAACTTAGGACAGTATTAGCTAAGAGTTCAGTAGTCAAGAGTTCAGTAATAGGAAGAATATCAGTAATTCAGAAAGAGGTCAGTAGTTAACCCAAAGCTGGTGCAAAGCTGTTTTCCGAATGACATTGATTGTGTTACAAATACATCTATTTTCCACATTTCCAAGAGGCGTTGGCGAACTGCCATCGCCTCAGGAGCGGCGCCCCGACAGCGTCCGCTCCAACAACGGGCTCCGCCGACTCCAGGACCCACTACCAGAGACTCCTGGAGTTCATCTGAGACGGCCTTCCCGGAGGCAGTGGTAGCTGGCGTGCTTGCTGGCTGGCGCTTCTGCCTCAGCCTGCTCATGGCTTCCGCAGGAGCCAGAGAAGCGCTTGCCAGCAAGTCGCGGTCACAGATATACAACAAGTACAAGTACATGAAGAGGACTTAAGCGAAAAGATAGATCCGCAGTTGCTGAATCGTCATACTTTTGTTCAAGTGGAGTACATTGTCTTTCAGAGCTCAGTCATATCGTTGTATGTTGTGGATGTTTGCAAGTGATCAAAGTGTTTCAGTGAGCGTATGTTTTGATTATACATTTTGGTACAAAGACAATACAGATCTCGAAACGTTTCTGCCTTGTGTTGCTGTAGGCAACACTCGTTTTGAGACTGAATGTCGAACCGGGCAACAATAATATACGAGGCAGGAATCGAGACATATCATTATTGTGTCTGGTGGATGATTCCCAGCGATCAAAGTGTTTAAGTGAGCGAATGTTTTGATTATATATTTTGGTAAAAAAACAATACAGATTTCAAAAGTTTCTGCCTTGCGGCACTGCAGGTGTTCCCGCCTTTGGCGATCTGTGTGGGCTCATGTGCCGATGCCTACTTTACTCTGAAGTCGATATTGAACCTTTAAATTTCTAGATTCCTCTTGTCGATTACGCTGCATTTGAAGGATTTCGAAATCGGCTGGTGCGCCAGAAAATCTGGTAACACTCACGGCGAGTTGCCAGTTCGTGGAATAACGAAATAATCGCAATGTATTACGACCATGCTGCCGACACGAGGTTGACAATCGTGACTGGCCTTTTCAGAGGCACTTTCTATCGCAGAAGCGCATTGATATTAATGAGACGCAGTGACATTGAGAGATTAATTGTTTATTGTTTCATGAGTGACATTGGCGGTTGACAACCCGCATAGTCTCATACCTAGAAGTATTAGAGACAGCTCATGTGCAACAGCATCCCTACAACAGCTTTTACGTGGTGAACAACAGTCAGCATCATTTGGGAGAATACAGAACTGCTCCCAACCCATTGTAGTTTGACATAGCAAAGTGGCTGTTACAGCAGGCAACACTCGTTTTGGGATTGAATGTCGAACCGGGCAACTAGAATATACGAGGCAGGAATCGTTAAGATCCCAGCAGGGTTGATTTTACACGTTTTTCGATTTCGATAGAATTATCTTGAAGGAGGTAACGGATTAATTGCGGAATACTTGTGAACATAGCAGTGCCACGACATACTTGCCAGCTCTCCAACCACGATGCATTATTGTACAATTTAGCCAACTCGCTTTTCAGGCAGCCAAACCGACTTGAATTTCGGCTGTATTCAGAAAACAGTGAGAAATCTGTCTGCGGAGGAACACTTCCAAACGAAAAAACAGTTGCCCAGACATATCAGGCAGTGATTGGGCCTACAAGTCGCCAAGTTCTATTTCCAAAATCGCCATTATCGTCACCATCAAGTTACATTAATATACGAAGCACAAATTAGGATGGAGAAATCACACAGGGTCGCCACCAGCCTTAGAATCATTTTCTACTATGAATTAGCAGCCAAAGGAAGCAGCGTACGAGAAAAAAAACGGAGAAAAAATAAACCGACAATGCCACCCAGCCGTAACTAGATCTTACCAATTGAAACAAATAGCCAATATTGAAGAATTATTCACCGAAATAGCGTTAGCCAATTACGGCATAAAATATATAGCTAACCAAAAGTATTTCATCCGGCATTCCTGCTTCTCCTTACAATTTCAGCAGAACATCAAATCTTAGTGAATAAAAGATTTGCCGAACACCTAAAAGGACTAAAAAAAACTGCAAGACAGCACGGCATGTTAGTCGAGTGCACCACACCTGACATTTGTCCTGAACACCTCAACAGACGACATGTGGAAATCTTAAATTTCTGCAGCCTAACGCGAGCCCGCCAACCAGTTGAAACTTCAATCTGCAGCATAGCAAGCTGGGTGAGTTGTACGCTTGCCGCATAGAGGGGCTCAGTACAAACACCTGTCAACCGGCGAAACCTTCAATCTGCAGCATAACAAATCGGGTGAGTCGCAGCTGTGCCGCATAGAGTGGCTCGGTACAAGCACACATTGCCGCTTAAAGTAACCGATGGGAGATCCACAAATCGGGCAATCACTTTTTCAAACTTGCCTTCCACTAAATTGTTTGAAATATTATTATTACAAGTAATAAGACGCAAACCTTATTCAAATTTGCACCATTTAAAAGTTGCAAATATCAGTTATGGTGCACACCGTCAACGTTCATTTGCATTTCTAAATAGCTTACTCTTGCAAATAATAAAGGAACATGGTTTAAATTTGAACTCACAACGCTTATGCATTCGTACTTGTTCAGTCACTCATAACGACTGTTTCTTTATGCGTGTTTTTTGTATACTCCTGCATCTTTGTATTTACATGCCATTGAATAATTGTTTTTTTCTTCTTACGAACTTCGCAGCTGCGATGGCACACTCTTTGAAGACGGCGACGCGTTTTTATGATGTACACAGTGTCAGACAAGGCACACAGCGGCTGGCTGGCGTCGCTTCATTTCTTCAGCAGCGGGAGTGATTTCGAACCGAGCACGACGAGGTTGCCGCCAATTCGTCAGACGAGAGCTTCCTCATCGAGGAGGGCGGGCGGCGCCAGTCAGTCGCAGAAAACAGCACATCTCCGACAATCTCACAGCCTGCCTCGGCATCTTCTTCGCGGGTTCCCAGCCCAACACCCGTAGAGACTACTGAGGCATCTTCACGGATCTCCAGCCCGGATGCCTCTCCACCTCCTCGGCCCAGGCACTCAGAGCCTGTTCAACAGTCGAGCCGGCCAGAGACTGCTTCCCAGCCCGCCATAACGAGGCCACGGCCAAGGGCTGCAGACGTCAGTCTTGGCCATCAGCAGAGGGAATTGGACGGCGGCTCAGACGCAGTTCCTCACCGAAACTGCCGCAGATATGCTGCAGTTCAAACGCTACAATCACAAGCTGCTTATGTCGCGGGAAAATGCCAAGAAGGTTCTGGAGGGCAAAACCGATGAGCAGATCTACAACAAGTACAAGTACCTAAAGAAAAGGACAACTCAGGGGCAAAATCGGCCAGTAACTGCCCGAACTAGAAAGATCTGTCCTTATCTCTCGTATCGCCAGGATCACCTCTCCGTAGGTCGGAGGATCCAGCAGTAAGGCTTAGCGCACAGCTTTCCGAGCGGCTGGATCGGAAACTGGCGACATGGGAGGCGCTATTGCAAACGAGATCAGAGCGCCAGGTGAGCTTCGGACAGAGCTCAAAATAAGAGACGGGCCGAGGTGGTCGCGTTTCGACGGACGAGGACGGCGAGTCTCTTCCATGGTTTCCTCGAAATCTACGTCGGAACACGACTGACTTCGGACCGGATCATGACTTTCGGGTCGGCAGTATGTACTGGCGGTACATGCGATTGCAGAGCAACTGCCGACTCGGGTGAACCGCCATCGAGGTGCCGAAGGATCGCCCTTACCATGCCGGAAGCTGTCATCAGCCGGGGAAACCCAGTTGCACGCGCTAAATGACTGTCGTTCGGTGAAGGACGCAATTATCCGGAGGCACACTTGGGTTTCAGGTCGCGTCACGAATCTCCTTGAAAAACGTGGCGCGACGGTGCTGGCCGAACCGACATTCCAGCGTCGGGGAAGGTGTGCTGAAACCTGATCTCATGGTATTAGACACCGATAAGGTGACTATTGTCGACATCGCCGTCCCATATGATAATGTGGCAGCCAGGTTAAGGCATCGGTTTCTCGACAAAAGTTGAAAAATATCGGCCGATCCTGGCAAAGGCGCAAGCCAGTCACGGTACACTCAGGGGCGAGGTGATGGCGATAGTCATCGGATCACGAGGTCTGACGCTCCGGCAGACGACTGACAATCCCTTAAAAAAGCTGGGTGTTTGGAACAAAAAGGTAGCGAAAGACCTCAGTGCTGGATTCATGCGGGGCTATATGATCATTTGGTCGATGTTCGCGAGAGGTCGGAAGACTGATGGCTGATCAGCATCAGTCCATGGCGAACAAGGATTGAGCTGGGTTGCGGAGCGTGTGGTGCATGGCGGTCGAGATCGAGTTGGTTGAGTTGCGAACGATGGCGTGTGTTATGGCTGAGGGCAAGCATCGATGTCGGTTGCGGTGCGGGTCGATGCATATGCGCTGAGTTGACCAAATGACAGCTCGGGGGCTGTCACCATTTCATCCGGACCAAACACTTGGCCCTTCCGTATTCCATGGTGTTATGATGACTTTGAGTGGCGGTATGGCATATGTTCTCGCAAGCGGCTCATGTTGACCGATGACAGCTGGTTCCTATTATGTATGGCTTTGTGATTGAATGGAATGTACCGAACGTGTCAGATTCGGTTCCGGCATTGTAGGCTGGTTGTATATATGTTGAGCGGGCTGCTCACCCTTAATTTTTAAGTCTGTTTCGAAAAATTCTTTGTTGGTATTTTGACCCACCACCCGAATCGAGAGGGAGCTAGATGATGACACAAGTCACCTGTCCGTGGGTCATACAGTGCGGAGGAGAAGGTGTTTGGAGAAGGTGACACTCAGTTGACCACCAAACTGAGAAAATTAGCAGGTACCATTCACCTGAAAACGCTTATGCATTCGCACTTGTTCAATCACTCATAACGACTGTTTCTTTATGCGTGTTTAAGATCTTTTTCTCAGGAACGGCACAGCTTCCATGGCTCATTCCATGAAATTCCGTGAAGACAGCAACACGTTTTTGGGACGTGCACAATATCCAAGAAGGCACACAGCGGCTGGCTGGCGTCGCTTCCCTTCTCAGGCAGCGGGAGCTCGACCGAGCCCAAAACTGCTGCTGCCTCGTCAGACGAGAACTTCCTCAGCGAGGAGGGCGGGCGGCGCCAACCAGTCGCAGAAGACAGCACAGCCCAGGCATCTCCGACAATCTCACGGCTGCCTCGGCATCTTCTTCGCGGGCTCCCAGCCCGACACCCTCAGAGCCCACTGCAGCATCTTCTTCACGGATCCCCAGCCCGGATGCCTCTGCACAACTTCGACCCAGGCCCTCAGAGCCCGTTCCACAGTTAACACGGCCAGAGACTGCGACTGCTTCTCAGCCCGGCTCATCCACACCACGGTCAAGGGCTGCCAGGCAGCGGCAGGTACCGGTCTTGACAAGCAACAGGGAGCAGTGGACGGCGGCTCAGACGCAGTCTCATCAAAACTGCCTCAGACATGCCCCAGTCAGGACGTTATAATCACGCACTACTCATGCCAAGGTGGTGCTGGAAGGCTAGTCAAAGAGCAGATTTACAAGAAATTCAAATACCTGAAGAGTACTTCGCGTGGCATCACTCTTCAGCATGCCACGCGTTTTTTCCAGAGGCTAATTCCGGTGTTCATCAAAAGTAGAAGATCTCTCTTAACAACATCACGTTTTTTTACGAAAACTTCAGTCGGGCTTGTGCGACGGAAGTGATGAAAGAAGGCAAAACTGGCACAGTAAGTAACATCAGTAGCAATGAAACAGGCGAGGGTGTCGTTACCTTTCGGTGGAGCTGACGTGGATGATGCTATATACGTTTTAAGAGTGGATGAAGTTTTGGCTTGGCGAAAAACGTTCTTCCTATATGGCTTGAAACACAATCCTAAACTTGAAAATATGTGAATCAGTACCTACCTACAAGATAACAGCAGACATTTAACACTATGTTCACACGGGATACCCACTATTTCAACAAATTAACAGCAGAAAAAGAGGAGCGATGATTGAAGCGGTCACAGCCACTCTACCGCACTCGGTAGAGTCTTCGCAGGCAAAAATAATGGACGGCTGTCAAGAGCTTCTAAATAGCTTGTTCGAGGACAGTCCATCCGGATTCGATGACGCCGAACTGCCCGATATGGAAAGGTCTATTTTTGGGAATAGAGATTCCCTTATAATGTTATTTAAGGTGAACCAACTGCTCTTTGCGTGTAATTGCAATGAATTAGCGTAACTAATTCAAACTGATACATGAATCCAACTGTAAGATGCCATAAGCCACAAACCCCAGCTACTCAAATGCCTTAAAACATTGAAATCAGTCCCGGATGCCTCGTGACTAATTCTGAAAGTTCAGTCAGACTTTGATGTAAAGCCGTGTATTTTACCGAATGATTTCATGGGATTTTTCATGTCCACATACTCGCCGTTCTCAATGCTATCCTAGCTTCTGCGGGAAGAGGAAGCCGACGAGCACGAGCCGACGGAAACATCCCAACCTCCGGCAGTCCAGCCCTCTGCACCCAAGGAGAAACTTCCAGCGAGCCACGTACCGTCCCGCCGCACCAGCCTTCCCACCAGAGGACGGCCCGGGTGCCCCCGGAAGCGAGCACCAAAGGGCGGCCGGCGCAAGAGGGTGTCATGTACGCTTGCCCCTTGCGAGGGGGGCATTTGCTATGCCGACCTATCGCGGCACATCGGAAAATGCCATCCTGAGGTAATATATTTTTGCGTTTTTATATGTTATTCTGTTTTTTTATAGCCATCTAATCTTACTGATCTTAAAGCATATTCTTCTACTGCTTTTGACTTAAAGAAACTCTTATACTTTATGGGATAAATGTATTACCTTTTACTGGACGAAAGTTTTGACGTTTAGTGGTGACATGTGTGCTTTAAAATGCACTAACGTATATTGTTCTCAACTTGATTGGATCAGACGTATGTAATGTCCTTTACAATACTCAAATTGTTTTTGCATTCATGCTGAGTGTATGCTGTTTCCCACAGATTGCTAGGAGCGCTGTTCGCGAGGGTAGGCGTCTGCGGCGCGCTTTTAAGCAGACCAGCGGACAGAGGAACACAAAACGGCCCCTGCGCGTGTACTCGGTGAAGGCCGGGAATGAGCACGCGTGCGGGGCCGTGGTGACAAATATCACCCGGCACCTTCAGGCTCACTTCGACCGCGAGTCGGCGGAGGTGAGAAATCTGTTGTGATATCATAATCGATAGGATAGTTTCCCCAAAGACGTAGGACAGTATTAGCTAAGAGTTCAGTAGTCAAGAGTTCAGTAACAGGAAGAATATCAGTAATTCAGAAAGGGGTCAGTAGTTAACCGAAAGCTGGTGTCAAAGCTGTTTTTCCGAAAGACATTGATTGTGCTACAAATACATCTATTTGCCACAGTTCCGAGAGGCCTTGGCCAACTGCCATCACCTCAGGAGCGGCGCCCCGACAGCGTCCGCTCCAACAACGGGCTCCGCCGAATCCAGGACCCACTACCAGAGACTCCTGGAGTGCATCTGAGACGGCCTTCCTGGAGGCGGTGGTAGCTGGCGTGCTTGCTGGCTGGCGCTTCTGCCTCAGCCTCCTCATGGCTTCAGCAGGAGCCAGAGAACCGCTTGCCAGCAAGTCGCGGTCACAGATCTACAACAAGTACAAGTACATGAAGAGGACATTAGCGAAAAGATAGATCCGCAGTTGCTGAATCGGCAAACTTGTATTCAAGTGGGGTACATTGTCTTTCAGAGCTCAGTCATGTCGTTGTATGTTGTGCATGTTTGCAAGTGATCAAAGTGTTTCAGTGAGCGTATGTTTTGATTATACATTTTGGTACAAAAACAATACAGATCTCAAAGGTTTTGCCTTGTCTTACTACAGGCAACACTCGTTTTGGGAGTGAATGTCGAACCGGGTAACTACAATATACGAGGCAGGAATCGAGACATATCGTTATTGTATGTTCTGGATGTTTGCAAGTGATCAAAGTGTTTCAGTAAGCGTATGTTTTGATTATACATTTTGGCACAAAAACAATACAGATCTCGAAGGTTTTGTCTTGTCTTGCGGCAGGCAACACTCGTTTTGGGAATGAATGTCGAACCGGGAAACAATAATATACGAAGCAGAAATCGAGACATATCGTTATTGTATGTTGTGGATGTTTGCAAGTGATCAAAGTGTTTCAGTGAGCGTTTGTTTTGATTATACATTTTGGCACAAAAACAATTCAGATCTCAAACGTTTCTGCCTTGTCTTACTGCAGGGTACACTCGTTTTGGGATTGAATGTCGAATCGGGAAACTAGAATATACGAGACAGGAATCGTTGAGATCCAAGCAGCGTTGATTTTACAGGTTTTTCGATTTCGATAAAATCATCTTGAACGAGGCAACGAATTAATTGCGGAATACTTGGCAACATAGCAGTGCCACGACATACTTGCCAGCTCTCCAACCACGATGCATTATTGTACAATTTAGCCAACTCGCTTTTCAGGCAGCCAAACCGACTTGAATTTCGGCTGTATTCAGAAAACAGTGAGAAATCTGTCTGCGGAGGAACACTTCCAAACGAAAAAACAGTTGCCCAGACATATCAGGCAGTGTGTGGGCCCACAAGTCGCGAGAATTTATTTCCAAAATCTCCATTATCGTCACCATCAAGTTACATTAATATACGAAGCACAAATTAGGAAGGAGAAATCACACAGGGTCGCCACCCGCCTTAGAATCATTTTCTACTATGAATTAGCAGCCAAAGGAAGCAGCGAACGAGAAAACAAACGGAAAAAATAAACCGACAATGCCACACTAGGGTCGTTAAAAAAACATTTTTTTACTTTTCAGACTCGAACCCACTTTTTACCCATTATATATTCAATTCGCCACATTCCAAGCGTCTTCGACAGCGGGAAAGATCGCCTCGAAACGGTAAAATATTTCATGTTTCGGTCGCGATTGGCCTCCCGGCGTTGCAGTCTCCCCTTGTTAAATTGGGATGAAAGTGGTGCACAACCTACCAGTAAAGACAGCGTGGCATGTGCGCGCGTATAACAGCGGTAGATGGGATTTAAAATGCATACATTTACTTGTCAGATGTAGTTGCAGCGCAACACAAATACATGTTATTCCACAAAGACCTGAAATCAAATGGTTCAGCACCCTAGTACTCTAAATCCCGACAGAACAGGAATACCTTCCAGAGGCGAACCTTTCTCTGGTAACATTCGTTGGAGAACTTCGTTGGGGCAGGTGGTTCTCCGCATTCTCCAGCGAACCATTTAAGAGCTCTGATACTGCTAGAAAAAGACCCTGCTGCGTATTTTTACCCTTTGGATGGCTCACGAAATCTTCCACCAGCTTCACACCACGCTGTGGGATCATTCACCACATTAAGTTCTGGAATACCTTGAAACAGGAGAAGCTATACCAGTCACCAGCTTCTTAACGGAGCCATTTCTGGTCAGAATATTTCAGATTCAGGCAATCGAATACCAGCCAGCTGTCAGGAGTGACAAGCTAGCTGAGGGTTAGTACCGAGCATTTGCAGAGCTTTTCATAGCCTCTATCGGAAACTTAAGCCTGCCCTAGTCAAATGTGAATCGTTTGCTGTTTTGACCCATTGTTGTGCGACTGTCTCCTTACCTCACAGATGGTGGTTCTCACCAGCGCAACAAAATATAGCTTTCTGTGCACAGATACCACAGCTGATGGCAAATTGACTTCAGCTCATTCAGGGCGATTTCTATATTAACTTAAAAGCACTGCATTGCATTTTATGGATAGCTTTGAGGCTCATAGAAGGCTCTAAAGCTGGCTATCCGGACAGAGGAACCCAAATGCATGGTTTAGAACCACTTATAACGAAAGCCACCAACTATTTCGGGGTCGGAGTGGGTCAGTCGGTTAGCGCCTGCGCTCGGCTCGGCCAATGGCATTGATTACGTGTTGGGTGTCGTGGGTTCGAGCCCACCCAGAGGCAGAATCTGGCACCCTGCTCGAGCCCAAGCTAATTCTTTCACTCTCGACTCTGATGCCATATGACCTGAGCAGTTGATGAGTTGTTAAACTCCAAGAATTATAATATTCCGTCTTTAAGTATCTTCTGGAATGATGAACGGAATCTGACTCAGTAGTAGCACGCATTTCATGCCAATAACTGTCCTATATTCCATAATATGGCTCGCTGGTGGGCTCCGGGTCTTCTAAGCAGACAGTTGTTGGAGACAACCTCTCCTGACAGCCACACATAAACCAGCTTGCGCAATTCGAGATAATACTCCGGTATTGTGTAGAGGCGCTGAAGTCAATGTGCAAACGCAATTGTTCTTTGTGACCAGGAAGTATAATCTGCTTCGCAAATAAGAATCACAATGCTGAGGGTAAAAAGGCAGTGATACAGTACCTGGCCTAAACAGCAAAACCATCCACCTTTCAATTAGGTAGGCTAAAGTTTCCGACGGAGGCTATGAAGAGCTTGGCTCGATACCTAGCTTCTCCCAATTCCTCATTCCTGAAAGCTGGATGGTAACCGAACGCCTGAATCTGAAAGATTCTGACATGAAATGGCTCCGTTCAGAAGCTGGTGACTGGCATAGCTTCCCCTGTTTCAAGGTATTCCAGAACTTCCTGTCGTGATCGGTCCCACAGGACGTGGTGTAAAGCTGGTGGAAGATTTCGTGAGCCACCTAAAGGGTAAACATATGAAACAGGATCTTCTTTTATCAATAACAGAGCTCTTAAATAGTTCACAGGAGAATAGGGAGAAGCACCTGCCTCACGACATTCTCCAGCGAAAGTTACTAGAGAAAGGTTCGCCTCCGGAAGGCATTCCTGTTCTGTCGGGATTTAGAGTACTAGGGTGCTGAATCATTTAATTTCAGGTCTTTTGTGGAATAACATGTATTTGTATTGTGGTGCAAATACATCTGACAAGTAAATGTCTCCATGTTAAATCCCATCTACCGCTCTTATAAGCACGCACATGTCACGCTCTCTTTACTGGTAGGTTATGCACCCCTTTCATCCCAATTTAACAAGGGGAGACTGCAACGCCGGGCGGCCAATCGCGCCCGAAACATGAAATCTTTAACTGTTTTGAGGCGATCTTTCCCGCTGTCGTAGATGCTTGGAATGCGGCTCATTGAAATCAGAATTGAATATATAATGGTAAAAAGTGGGTTCGAGTCTGAAAAGTAAAAAAATGTTTTTTTGAACGACCTTAATGCCACACAGCCGTGACTAGATATTTCCAATTGAAACAAATAGCCAATATTGAAGAAGTATTCACCGAAATAGCGTTAGCCAATTACGGCATAAAATATATAGATAACCAAAAGTGCTTCATCCGGCATTCCTGCTTCTCCTTAAAATTTCAGCAGAAGATCAAATCTTAGTGAGTAAAAGATTTGCCTAACAGCTAAAAGGACTAAAAAAAACTGCAAGACAGCACGGCATATTAGTCGAGTGCACCACACATGGCATTTGTCCTGTACACCTCAACAGACGACATGTGGAAATCTTAAATTTCTGCAGCCTAACGCGAGCCCGCCAACCAGTTGAAACTTCAATCTGCAGCATAGCAGGCTGGGTGAGTTGTACGCTTGCCGCATAGAGGGGCTCAGTACAAACACCTGTCAACCGGCGAAACCTTCAATTTGTAGCATAACAAATCGGGTGAGTCGCAGCTGTGCCACATAGAGTGGCTCGGTACAAGCACACATTGCCGCTTAAAGCAACCGATAGGAGATCCCCAAATCGGGCAATCACTTTTTCAGACTTGCCTTCCACTAAATTGTTTGAAATATTATTATTACAAGTAATAAGACGCAAACCTTATTCAAATTTGCACCATTTAAAAGATGAGAATATCTTTTGCGCACAATTATGGTGCGCACCGTCAACGTTCATTTGCATTTCTAAATAGTTTACTCTTGCAAATAATAAAGGAACATGGTTTAAATTTGAACTCACAACGGTTATGCATTCGTACTTGTTCAGTCATTCATAACGACTGTTTCTTTATGCGTGTTTTTTGTATACTCCTGCATCTTTGTATTAACATGCCATTGAAAATTGTTTTTTTCTTCTCAGGAACGTTGCAGCTGCGATGGCACACTCTTTGAAGACGGCGACGCGTTTTTATGATGTACACAGTGTCAGACAAGGCACACAGCGGCTGGCTGGCGTCGCTTCATTTCTCCAGCAGCGGAAGTGATTTCGAACCGAGCACGACGAGGCTGCCGCCGCCTCGTCAGACGAGAGCTTCCTCATCGAGGAGGGCGGGCGACGCCAGTCAGTCGCAGAAAACAGCACATCTCCGACAAACTCACAGCCTGCCTCGGCATCTTCTTCGCGGGTTCCCAGCCCAACACCCGTAGAGACTACTGAAGCATCTTCACGGATCTCCAGCCCGGATGCCTCTCCACCTCCTCGGCCCAGGCACTCAGAGCCTGTTCAACAGTCGAGCCGGCCAGAGACTGCCTCCCAGCCCGCCATAACGGAGCCACGGCCAAGGGCTGCAGACGTCAGTCTTGGCCATCAGCAGAGGGAATTGGACGGCGGCTCAGACGTAGTTCCTCACCAAAACTGCCGCAGACATGCTGCAGTTCAAACGCTACAATCACAAGCTGCTTATATTGCGGGAAAATGCCAAGAAGGTCCTGGAGGGCAAAACGGATGAGCAGATCTACAAGTACAAGTACCTAAAGAAAAGGATAACTCGGGGCAAAATCGGCCTGTAACTGCCCGAACTAGAAAGATCTGTCCTTATCTCCCGTATCGCCAGGATCACCTCTCCGTAGGTCGGAGGATCCAGCAGTAACCCTTAGCGCACAGATTTCCGAGCGGCTGGATCGGAAACTGGCGACATGGAAGGCGCTATTGCAAACGAGATCAGAGCGCCAGGTGAGCTTCGGACAGAGCTCAAAATAAGAGACGGGCCGAGGTGGTCGCGTTTCAGACGGACGAGGACGGGGAGTCTCTTCCAGGACGCCTCGAAATCTACGTCGAAACACGACTGGCTTCGAACGGGATCAGGATTTCAGGTCGGCAGTATGTACTGGCAGTACATGCGATTGCTGAGCAACTGCCGACACGGGTGAACCGCCATCGGGGGAAACCCAGTTGCACGCGCTGAATGGCTGTCGTTTGGTGAAGGACGCAATTATCCGGAGGCGCAGTTGGGTTTCAGTTCGCGTCACGAATCTCCTTGAAAAACGTGGCGCGACGGTGCTGGCCGAACCGACATTCCAGTGTCGGGGAAGTGTGCTGAAACCTGATCTCATGGTATTGGACACCGATAGGGTGACTATTGTCGACATCGCCGTCCCATATGATAACGTGGCTGCCAGGTTAAGGCAACGGTTTCTCGACAAAAGATGAGAAATATCGGCCGATCCTAGCAAGGGCGCAAGCCAGTCACGGTAAACCCAGGGGCGAGGTGTTTGCGATAGTCATGGGATCACGAGGTCTGACGCTCCGGCAGACGACTGACAATCCATTAAAAAAGCTGGGTGTTTGGAACAAAAAGGTGGCGAAAGACCTCAGTGCTGGATTCATGCGGGGCTATATGATCATTTGGTCGATGTTCGCGAGAGGTCGGAAGACTGATGCCTGATCAGCATCAGTCCATAGCGAACAATGATTAAACTGGGTTGCGGAGCGTGTGGTGCATGGCGGTCGAGATCGAGTTGGTTGAGGTGCGAGCCATGGCGTGTGTTATGGCTGAGGGCAAGCATCGATGTCGGTTGAGGTGCGGGTCGATGCGTGTGCGCTGAGTGGACCAAATGACAGCTCGGGGGGTCACCATTTTCTCCGGACCAAACACCTGGCCCTTCCGTATTCCATGGTGTTATGATGGCTTAGAGTGGCGGTATGGCATATGTTCTCGCAAGCGGCTTATATTAACTGATGACAGCTGGTTCCTATTATGTATGGCTTTGGGATTGAATGGAATGTACCGAACGTGTCAGATTCGGTTCCGGCATTGCAGGCCGGTTGTTTATATGTTGGGCGGGCTGCTCACCCATGATTTTTAAGTTAGTTTCGAAAAATTCTTTGTTGGTCTTTTGACCCACCACCCGAATCAAGACGGAGCTAGATGATGACCCAAGTCACCTGTCCGTGGGTCATATGGTCCGGTGGAGAAGGTGTTTGGAGAAGGTGACACTCAGTTGACCACCAAACTGAGAAAATTAGCAGGTACCATTCACCTGAAAACGCTTATGCATTCGCACTTGTTCAATCACTCATAACGACTGTTTCTTTATGCGTGTTTAAGATCTTTTTCTGAGGAACGTCACAGCTTCCATGGCTCATTCCATGAAATTTCGTGAAGACAGCAACACGTTTTTTGGAACGTGCACAATATCCAAGAAGGCACGCAGCGGCTGGCTGGCGTCGCTTCCCTTCTCAGGCAGCGGGAGCTCGACCGAGCACGAAGACTGCTGCTGCCTCGTCAGACGAGAGCTTCCTCAGCGAAGAGGGCGGGCGGCGCCAACCAGTCGCAGAAGGCAACACAGCCCAGGCCTCTCCGACAATCTCACGGCTGCCTCGGCATCTTCTTCGCAGGCTCCCAGCCCGACACCCTCATAGCCCACTGCGGCATCTTCTTCACGGATCCCCAGCCCGGATGCCTTCGCACAACTTCGACCCAGGCCCTCAGAGCCCGTTCCACAGTTAACACGGCCAGAGACTGCGACTCTTCCCCCCCCACAAACACACACCCCGCCAAACGCCCCCCCGGAAAGTTGAAAAAAAAAAGGGGGGGGGGGGGCCCAACCCCAAAAAACCCCAACCCCCAAACAGGGAAAAAAAAAAAAAAAAAAAAAAAAAAAAAGAGGCTAATTCCGGTGTTCATCAAAAGTAAAAGATCTCTCTTAACAACGTCACGTTTTTTTGCGAAAACTTCAGTCGGGCTTGTGCGACGTAAGTGATGAAAGAAGGCAAAACTGGCGCAGTGGAGTCATGTAACATCAGTAGCAATGAAACGGGCGAGTGTGTCGTTACCTTTCGGTGGAGCTGACGTGGATGAAGTTTTGGCTTGGCGAAAAACGTTCTTCCTATATGGCTTGAAACACAATCATAAACTTAAAAATATGTGAATCAGTACCTACCTACAAGATAACAGCAGACATTTAACACTATGTTCACACCGGATACCCTATTATTTCAACAACGGATATACCACTATTTCAACAAATTAACAGCAGGAAACGAGGAGCGATGATTGAAGCGATCGCAGCCACTCTACCGCACTCGGTAGAGCCTTCGCAGGCAAAAATAATGGACAGCTGTCAAGAGCTTCTAGATAGCTTGTTCGAGGACGGTCCATCCGGATTCGATGACGCCGAACTGCCCGGTCATGCAAAGGTGTCTATTTTTGGGAATAGAGATTCCCTTATAATGTTATTTAAGGTGAACCAACTGCTCTTTGCGTGTAATTTGCAATGAATTAGCATAACTAATTCAAACTGATTGACATGAATCCAACTGTAAGATGCCATAAGCCACAAACCCCAGCTAATAATAATTATTGGGGCTATATCGACGCACCAACTGCCAGGGTCATATGGCGTCGCCAACTCTCTGCCTGTATGGAAGGGTTTCTCGGGAGCCAGCTTGCTCCTTGTTCAGGGAAGCCGCCGGGCCTTGAACCCGGGTCGGCTGCGTGGAAGCCAGCTACGCTGACCACTCCACTACCGCGCCCCCAAACCCCAGCTACTCAAATGCCTGAAAACATTGAAATCAGTCCCGGATGTCTCGTGACTAATTCTGAAAGTTCAGTCACACTTTGATGTAAAGCCGTGTATTTTACCGAATGATTTCATGGGATTTTTCATGTCCACATACTCGCCGTTCTCAATGCTATCCTGGCTTCTGCGGGAAGAAGAAGCCGACGAGCACGAGCCGACGGAAACATCCCAACCGCCGGCAGTCCAGCCCTCTACACCCATGGAGAAACTTCCAACGAGCCACGTACCGTCCAGCCGTACCAGCCTTCCGACCAGAGGACGGCCTGGGTGCCCCCGGAAGCGAGCACCAAAGGGCGGCCGGCGCAAGAGGGTGCCATGTACCCTTGCCCCTTGCGAGGGGGGCATTTGCTATGCCGACCTGTCGCGGCACATCGGAAAATGCCATCCTGAGGTAATATATTTTTGCGTTTTTATATTTTATCCTGCTTTTTTATAGCCATCTAATCTTACTGATCTTAAAGCATATTCTTCTACTGCTTTTGACTTAAAGAAACTCTTATACTTTATGGGATAAATGTATTACCTTTTACTGGACGAAATTTTCGACGTTTAGTGGTGACATGTGTGCTACAAAATACACTAACGTATATTGTTCTAAACTTGATTGGATCAAACGTATGGAATGTCCTTTACAATACTCAAATTGTTTTTGCATTCATGCTGAGTGTATGCTGTTTCCCACAGATTGCTAGGAGCGCTGTTCGCGAGGGTAGGCGTCTGCGGCGCGCTTTTAAGCAGACCAGCGGACAGAGGAACACAAAACGGCCCCTGCGCGTATACTCGGTTAAGGCCGGGAATGAGCACGCGTGCGGGGTCATGGTGACAAATATCACCCGGCACCTTCAGGCTCACTTCGACCGCGAGTCGGCGGAGGTGAGAAATCGGTTGTGATATCATAATCGATAGGATAGTTTCCCCAAAGACTTAGGACAGTATTAGCTAAGAGTTCAGTAGTCAAGAGTTCAGTAATAGGAATAATATCAGTAATTCAGAAAGAGGTCAGTAGTTAACCCAAAGCTGGTGCCAAAGCTGTTTTTCCGAAAGACATTGATTGTGCTACAAATACATCTATTTTCCACATTTCCGAGAGGCGTTGGCCAACTGCCATCGCCTCAGGAGCGGCACCCCGACAGCGTCCGCTCCAACAACGGGCTCCGCCGACTCCAGGACCCACTACCAGGGACTCCTGGAGTTCATCTGAGACGGCCTTCCTGGAGGCGGTGGTAGCTGGCGTGCTTGCTGGCTGGCGCTTCTGCCTCAGCCTCCTCATGGCTTCCACAGGAGCCAGAGAAGCGCTTGCCAGCAAGTCGCGGTCACAGATCTACAACAAGTACAAGTACTTGAAGAGGACTTTAGCGAAAGATGATCCGCGTTGCTGAATCGTCATACTTAGTGTACATTGTTTTGTAGTCAACGTTTATGTTGTGATTTTGTGATCATTTCGTGAGCGTATGTTTTGATTATACATTTTGGCACAAAGACAATACAGATCTCAAACGTTTCTGCCTTGTGGTACTGCAGGCATCACTTTGTGAATGTCAACGGGCAACGTATATGAGGCAGGAATCGAGACATATCGTTATTGTATCTTGTGCATGTTTGCCAGTGATCAAAGTGTTTAAGTGAGCGTATGTTTTGATTATACATTTTGGCACAAAGACAATACAGATCTCAAACGTTTCTGCCTTGTGGCCTGCGGTGTTCCCGCCTTTGGCGATTGTGTGCGCTAATTGCCATGCCTACTTTACTCTGAAGTCGATATTGAACCTTTAAATTTTAGATTCCTCTTGTCATACGCTGCATTTGAGGATTTCGATCGGCTGTGCCCGAAAATCTGGTAACACTCACGGCGAGTTGCCAGTTCGTGGAATAACGAAATAATCGCAATGTATTACGACCATGCTGCTGACACGAGGTAGACAATCGTGACTGGCCTTTTCAGAGGCACTTTTATCGCGAAGCGCATTGATATTGATAGACGCAGTGACATTGAGGTTTAATTGTTTATTGTTTCATAGTGACATTGCGGTTGACAGCCCGCATAGTCTCATACCTGAAGTATTGGAGACAGCTCATGTGCAAAGCATCCCTACAACAGCTTTTACGTGGTGACAAAGTCGCATCAGTTGGGAGAATACAGAACTGCTCCTAACCCTTGTAGTTTGACATGGTGGCTGTTACAGCAGGCAACACTCGTTTTGGGATTGAATGTCGAACCGGGCAACTAGAATATACGAGGCAGGAATCGTTAAGATCCAAGCAGGGTTGATTTTAGACGTCTTTCGATTTCGATAGAATCATCTTGAAGGAGGCAACGGATTAATTGCGGAATACTTGGCAACATAGCAGTGCCACGACATACTTGCCAGCTCTCCAACCACGATGCATTATTGTACAATTTAGCTAACTCGCTTTTCAGGCAGCCAAACCGACTTGAATATCGGGTGTATTCAGAAAACAGTGAGAAATCTGTCTGCGGAGGAACACTTACAAACGAAAAAACAGTTGCCCAGACATATCAGGCAGTGTGTGGGCCCACAAGTCGCGAGGTTTTATTTCCAAAATCGCCATTATAGTCACCATCAAGTTACATTAATATACGAAGCACAAATTAGGAAGCAGAAATATGACAAAGGAAGACAAATCACACAGGGTCGCCACCAGCCTTAGAATCATTTTCTACTATGAATTAGCAGCCAAAGGAAGCAGCGAACGAGAAAAAGGAACGGAGAAAAAAACAAACCGACAATGCCACACTAGGGTCGTTAAAAAGCATTTCTTTACTTTTCAGACTCGAACCATTTTTTACCCATTATATATTCAATTCGCCCCATTCCAAGCGCCTTCGACAGCGGGAAAGATCGCCTCAAAACGGTAAACGATTTCATGTTTCGGTCGCGATTGGCCTCCCGGCGTTGCAGTCTCCCCTAGTTAAATTGGGATGAAAGGGGTGCACAACCTACCAGTAAAGACAGCGTGGCATGTGCGTGCGTATAACAGCGGTAGATGGGATTTAACATACATATATTTACTTGTCAGATGTAGTTGCAGCGCAATACAAATACATGTTATTCCACAAAGACCTGAAATCAAATGGTTCAGCACCCTAGTACTCTAAATCCCGACAGAACAGGAATGCCTTCCGGAGGCGAACCTTTCTCTGGTAACATTCGTTGGAGAACGTCGTTGGGGCAGGTGGTTCTCCGCATTCTCCTGCGAACTATTTAAGAGCTCTGATACTGCTAGAAAAAGACCCTGCTGCGTATTTTTACCCTTTGGATGGCTCACGAAATCTTCCACCAGCTTCACACCACGCTGTGGGATCATTCACCACATTAAGTTCTGGAATACCTTGAAACAGGAGAAGTTATACCAGTCACCAGCTTCTTAACGGAGCCATTTCTGGTCAGAATATTTCAGATTCAGGCAATCGAATACCAGCCAGCTGTCAGGAGTGACAAGCTGGCTGAGGGTTAGTACCGAGCATTTGCAGAGCTTTTCATAGCCTCTATCGGAAACTTAAGCCTGCCCCAGTCAAATGTGAATCGTTTGCTGTTTTGACCAATTGTTGTGCGACTGGCTCCTTACCTCACAGATGGTGGTTCTCACCAGCGCGACAAAATATAGCTTTCTGTGCACAGATACCACAGCTGATGGCAAATTGACTTCAGCTCATTCAGGGCGATTTCTATATTAACTTAATGAAAGCACTGCATTGCATTTTATGGATAGCTTTGAGGCTCATAAAAGGCTCTAAACCTGACTATCCGGACGGATGAACCCAAATGCATGGTTTAGAACCACTTATAACGAAAGCCACTAACTATTTCGGGGTCGGAGTGGGTCAGTCGGTTAGCGCCTGCACTCGGCTCGGCCAATGGCATTGATTACGTGTTGGGTGTCGTGGGTTCGAGCCCACCCAGAGGCAGAATCTGGCACCCTGCTCGAGCCCAAGCTAATTCTTTCCCTCTCGCCTCTGATGCCATATTACCTGAGCAGTTGATGCGTTGTTAAACTCCAAGAATTATAATATTCCGTCTTTAAGTATCTTCTGGAATGATGAACGGAATCTGACTCAGTAGTAGCACGCACTTCATGCCAATAACTGTCCTATATTCCATAAAATGGCTCGCTGGTGGGCTCCGGGTCTTCTAAGCAGACAGTTGTTGGAGACAACCTCTCCTGACAGCCACACATAAACCAGCTTGCGCAATTCGAGATAATACTCCGGTATTGTGCAGAGGCGCTGAAGTCAATGTGCAAACGCAACTGTTATTTGTGACCAGGAAGTATAATCTGCTTCGCAAATAAGAATCACAATGCTGAAGGTAAAAAGGCAGTGATACAGTACCTGGCCTAAACAGCAAAACCATCCACCTTTCAATTAGGTAGGCTAAAGTTTCCGACAGAGGCTATGAAGAGCTCGGCTCGATACCTAGCCTCTCCCAATTTCTCATTCCTGAAAGCTGGATGGTAACCGAACGCCTGAATCTGAAAGATTCTGACATGAAATGGCTCCGTTGAGAAGCTGGTGACTGGTATAGCTTCCCCTGTTTCAAGGTATTCCAGAACTTACTGTCGTGATCGGTCCCACAGGACGTGGTGTAAAGCTGGTGGAAGATTTCGTGAGCCACCTAAAGGGTAAACATATGAAACAGGATCTTCTTTTATCAATACCAGAGCTCTTAAATAGTTCGCAGGAGAATAGGGAGAAGCACCTGCCTCACGACGTTCTCCAGCGATAGTTACTAGAGAAAGGTTCGCCTCCGGAAGGCATTCTTGTTCTGTCGGGATTTAGAGTACTAGGGTGCTGAATCATTTAATTTCAGGTCTTTTGTGGAATAACATGTATTTGTATTGTGGTGCAAATACATCTGACAAGTAAATGTCTCCATGTTAAATCCCATCTACCGCTCTTATAAGCACGCACATGCCACGCTGTTTTTACTGGTAGGTTATGCACCCCTTTCATCCCAATTTAACAAGGGGAGACTGCAACGCCGGGCGGCCAATCGCACCCGAAACATGAAATCTTTAACCGTTTTGAGGCGATCTTTCCCGCTGTCGTAGATGCTTGGAATGCGGCTCATTGAAATCAGAATTGAATATATAATGGGAAAAAAGTGGGTTCGAGTCTGAAAAGTAAAAAAATGTTTTTTTGAACGACCTTAATGCCACACAGCCGTGACTAGCTATTCCCAATTGAAACAAATAGCCAATATTGAAGAATTATTCACCGAAATAGCGTTAGCCAATTACGGCATAAAATATATAGATAACCAAAAGTGATTCATCCGGCATTCCTTCTTCTCCTAAAAATTTCAGCAGAACATCAAATCTTAGTGAATAAAAGATTTGCCAAACAGCTAAAAGGACTATAAAAAAAACTTCAAGACAGCACGGCATATTAGTCGAGTGCACCACACCTGACATTTGTCCTGAACACCTCAACAGACGACATGTGGAAATCTTAAATTTCTGCAGCCTAACGCGAGCCCGCCAACCGGTTGAAACTTCAATCTGCAGCATAGGAAGCTGGGTGAGTTTTACGCTTGCCGCATAGAGGGGCTCGGTACAAACACACATTGCCGCTTAAAGCAACCGATGGGAGATCCCCAAATCGGGCAATCACTTTTTCAGACTTGCCTTCCACTAAATTGTTTGAAATATCATTATTACACGTAATAAGACGCAAACCTTATTCAAATTTGCACCATTTAAAAGTTGCGCATATCAGATATGGTGCACACCGTCGACGTTCATTTGCATTTCTAAATAGTTACTCTTGCAAATAATAAACGAACATGGTTTAAATTTGAACTCACAACGCTTATGCATTCGTACTTGTTCAGTCACTCATAACGACTGTTTGTTTATGCGTGTTTTTCGTATACTCCTGCATCTTTGCATTAACATGCCTTTGAAAAATTGTTTTTTTTCTTCTCAGGAACGTCGCACCTGCGATGGCACACTCTTTGAAGACGGCGACGCGTTTTTATGATGTACACAGTGTCAGACAATGCACACAGCGGCTGGCTGGCGTCGCTTCATTTCTCCAGCAGCGGGAGTGATTTCGACCCGAGCACGACGAGGCTGCCGCCGCCTCGTCAGACGAGAGCTTCCTCATCGAGGAGGGCGGACGGCGCAAGTCAGTCGCAGAAAACAGCACATCTCCGACAATCTCACAGCCTGCCTCGGCATCTGCTTCGCGGGTTCCCAGCCCAACACCCGTAGAGACTACTGAGGCATCTTCACGGATCTCCAGCCCGGATGCCTCTCCACCTCCTCGGCCCAGGCACTCAGAGCCTGTTCAACAGTCGAGCCGGCCAGAGATGCTTCCCAGCCCGCCATAACGGAACCACGGCCAAGGGCTGCAGACGTCAGTCTTGGCCATCAGCAGAGAGAATTGGACGGCGGCTCAGACGCAGTTCCTCCCCAAAACTGCCGCAGATATGCTGGTCAAATTTGGAAAGGTTTGGACAAAAAAAAAAAAAAAAAGAAAAACAAAAAACCTTATCTCCCGTATCGCCAGGATCACCTCTCCGTAGGTCGGAGGATCCAGCAGTAAGGCTTAGCGCACAGCTTTCCGAGCGGCTGGATCGGAAACTGGCGACATGGAAGGCGCTATTGCAAACGAGATCGGAGAGCCAGGTGAGCTTCGGACAGAGCTCAAAATAAGAGACGGGCCGAGGTGGCCGCGTTTCGACGGACGAGGACGGGGAGTCTCTTCCAGGCTGCCTCGAAATCCACGTCGGAACACGACTGGCTTCGGACCGGATCAGGACTTTCAGGTCGGCAGTATGTACCGGCGGTACATGCTATTGCTGAGCAACTGCCGACTCGGGTGAACCGCCATCGGGGGAAACCCAGTTGCACGCGCTGAATGGCTGTCGTTCGGTGACGGACGCAATTATTTTAGGTTTCAGGTAGCGTCACGAATCTCCTTGAAAAACATGGCGCGAAGGTGCTGGCCGAACCGACATTCCAGTGTCGGGCAGGTGTGCTGAAACCTGATCTCATGGTATTGGACACCGATAAGGTGACTATTGTCGACATCGCCGTCCCATAGATAATGTGGCTGCCAGGTTAAGGCAACGGTTTCTTGACAAAAGTTGAGAAATATCGGCCGATCCTGGCAAAGGCGCAAGCCAGTCATGGTAAAACCCAGGGGCGAGGTGTTGGCGATAGTCATCGGATCACGAGGTCTGACGCTCCGGTAGACGACTGACGATCCATTAATAAAGCTGGGTGTTTGGAACAAAAAGGTGGTGAAAGACCTCAGTGCTGGATCCATCGGGGCTCTATGATCATTTGCTCGATGTTCGCGAGAGGTCGAAAGTCTGATGCCTGATCAGCATCAGTCTATGGCGAACAAGGATTGAGCTGGGTTGCGGAGCGTGTGGTGCATGGCGGTCGAGATCGAGTTGGTTGAGGTGCAAGCGATGGCGTGTGTTATGGCTGAGGGCAAGCATCGATGTCGGTTGAGGTGCGGGTCGATGCGTATGCGCTGAGTGGACGAAATGACAGCTCAAGGGTCTGTCACCATTTTCTCCGGACCAAACACCTGGACCTTCCGTATTCCATGGTGTTATCATGGCTTAGAGTGGCGGTATGGCATATGTTCTCGCAAGCGGCTTATGTTGACCGATGACAGCTGGTTCCTATCATGTATGGCTTTGTGATAGAATGGAATGTACCGAACGTGTCAGATTCGGTTCCGGCATTGTAGGCCGGTTGTTTATATGTTGAGCGGGTTGCTCACCCATGATTTTTAAGTCTGTTTCGAAAAATTCTTTGTTGGTCTTTTGACCCACCACCCGAATCGAGAGGGAGCTAGATGATGACCCAAGTCACCTGTCCGTGGGTCATATGGTGCGGAGGAGAAGGGTATGGTGACGAATGTTTGGAGGAGAAGGTGACACTCAGTTGATCACCAAACTTAGAAAATTGGCAGGGACCATTCACCTGAAAACGCTTATGCATTCGCACTTGTTCAATCACTCATAACGACTCTTCCTTTATGCGTGTTTAAAATTTGTTTTCCTTCTCAGGAACGTCACAGCTCCCATGGCTCATTCCGTGAAATTCTGTGAACACAGCAACACGTTTTATGACGGGCACAATATCCGAGAACGCACACGGCGGCTGGCTGGCGTCGCTTCCCTTTTCAGGCAGCGGGAGCTCGACCGAGCAGGACGAGGCTGCTCCTGCCTCGTAAGACGAAAACTTCCTCAGCGAGGAGGGCGGGCGGCGCCAACCAGTCGCAGAAGACAGCACAACCCCGGCATCTTCGACAATCTCACAGCCTGCCTCGGCATCTTCTTCGTGGGTTCCCAGCCCGACACCCTCAGAGCCCACTGCGGCATCTTCTTCACGGATCCCCAGCCCGGGTGCCTCTGCACCTCTTCGACCCAGGCCTCAGAGCCCGTTCCACAGTTAACACGGCCAGGGACTGCGACTGCTTCTCAGCCCGACTCAACCACACCACGGTCAAGGGCTGCCAGGCAGCGGCAGGTACCGGTCTTGGAAAGCAACAGGGAGCAGTGGACGGCGGCTCAGACGCAGTTGCTCATCAAAACTGCCTCAGACATGCCCCAGTCAGGACGTTATAATCACGCACTACTCATGCTAAGGTGGTCCTGGAAGGCTAGTCAATGGAGCAGATTTACAAAAAATTCAAATACCTGACGGGGATGCTAGCTCTAGGAAAACTGCGCTTGTAGTTGGTGCAAGGTGGTTGTATTGTGATAGTCTGGGTCAGATCTGCAGTTCATAATATTCACGACATTCGCGGTACTACTACACGTGCACCAACATCAGAAAAGTACCTGCCGCCGGTGCCATCCGGAGGTATCCAGGGTGTACATTGTTTGGACGTTTTAATGTTTCTGACATGTATTCATCCCATTCTGTATTATGAAGAATCCAGAGTTGCAACCCTTTTTAGGACTAAAGGACATAATAGAACCACACATCACATGCAGGACTTATAGTTCGAGTTGGAGAAGCATCGCCAAAGCAGCCAACATTTATTGATGCTGAATTCTCGGACGGATTGTTGCAGATAGGGCACCATGCTGATATGTCAAGGTAATGACCCAAGGCCCTAGACGGGAGAAGTGAAGAGTAAAAGGCGAAAGGTGTAAGAAGATCCCTTAAGAAACCTTAAACTAACTACAAAAAAACTAGAAATACATCACCACGAAAGTAAAATGAGCATAAAACAGCTTGAAAATGGTGCAAAAGCACAGATGAGATGTGGAATGAATTAAAACGCTCTTCAAAAAACTAAACTCGGTCGAAAAACTGAAATGCTGTGGGTAAACTAAAACTGAATGTGAAGTAAAATTCAAAGTATACACACTAAAAAGGCAATGGAAGACGCAAAGCCTCAAGAACAGTGCGAACCTATATAAAAGGAAACTGAAAGTCAGGAAAAGGAAAAACACCATGTTTCGGTCATGGACCATCATCAGGTGTAAGACAGTGAATGAGCGACACTGTCGAGGCTGCATTAAAAGTTAAACTCAGGGGTCTCGTCCTCACTCATTCACTGCCTTACCTCAAATGATGGTCCATGACCGAAATGTCGTGTTTTACCTTTCCGACATTCAGTTTCCTTTTATACAGCTTTGCATCTTCCATTGCAATTTTAGTGTATACTTTCAATTTTAGTTTACGCACAGTATTTTAGTTCATTCCACATCCAATCTGTGCTTTTGCACCAATTTTAGGTTCTTTCAAGCTATGTATGCTCATTTTTACTTTCGTGGTGTTCTGCAGGGGTGTGTTGCAGACTTTTTGAAACGGGCCACGTCGCTGGCCCGTTTGCAAACGGGCCGACTTTCCATACGGGCCGTAACATATATATTGTTTAGTGTTATGGGCGCCACATGACCCTTGTCGGCGCGCCCTAAACCACCAATGATGATGATGATGACATCAACGCGTTGTATTTCATTTGTATACATAGAAACATCGGGATGCGGGAATTACCCGTTGGCTTAGGGCCGACTCACCCACGTCCAAATACTGTTCGCGCGGAAAACTACCCCATTAACCCCGAAATGGTCACGGCGCCCCCAGAAATTTCGATTGGGTGCCAGGGGGGTGCCACGTTTGACCAGCAAAACCTAACAGGTGGGCGCAAATTACTATTGATGGGTGCCGATTTTCAAATTCTGGGGGGAAGCGAAAAACAGGGGGCCTCCTGAAAAATTTCCAGGGGGCACGTGCTGCGGAGGGGGGCACGTGCAGCGGAGGGGGGGCATGTTTACCACTCCCGTTCCAAAACATGCCATGCGTCAGCCGACCAGGCGACAAAATAAAGAATGGCCGCCCGCAGCTGCTGTAAAAAAAACATTATTGTTCGTCTTAGCGAACAACCTTTCAGGTCAAGAGATGAGTCTCAACCGCTCGCAGTGTTTAGCAGCTCGCAGGAGTACAGCACTCCGACCCATAATGAAAGTCGTTTACAGACCGTTTGATGCATTCGCCCAGCGTGAGTTGTGTTGACTGGCGAAGGCGGCCGCAAGCGATGCGGCCGCCAACAACCTGTCAGCCCGTACCTGTGTATGCAAGCACACCTGTCATGGGTGGATCACCAGCGTGTGCACACGAGGTATCGTGATATTTCATGAACTGGATGCTGTCTTAGAGGCGTTCAGACATAACCCATCGGATGGCAGCGTCACACCGCTGGCCGTTCGGCCAAGTGTTACGCCAAATGTCCGACCATACCGTTCCTCTCGTAGTGAGCAAGATTACCATCGTCACGACCCATCATCAGTAAGGCAAAACTAACCTGTCCCACCTATGTTCGGGCAATTGTACCATACAGAGTAGCCCCCCGCCCACTCAGTTCAAGGAAACTCTACCATACAGTCTCATCCTTCCAATCATCCAACCAGCCATTTCAGATCGAGATTTAGTTGAGAAGTATCGGAGGAGTCGACGCTTCTGCGAACGTTTCAGCGGTGGAAGTTTGCCGCGGGCCGGCGGTGTCACGCGGGAGACAGAAGCTCGCCGATCGGCCGTGTCTCCAGACACTGGACATGCGTCACGTGACGTCGGCGCACCGACACCCCGCTATCGACAAAGCGGCATGGTGTGAGCCGCGCCGGAACCGACATTGGCTGACCACCGCCAATCAACGGAAGCCGGGATCAATGGTAAGCCGGCCGCCCCGGTCCCCCAGGTAACATCCCCGGTCCCTTAGGTACCATCCCTCAGTCGTATGGGGCCGAAATGGGCAGATGTAAGCCGCGCTCGCTTCCCTATCACACGCCTCACGTACCAGCGGCTCTCGTGGACTCTCACAGCATACAATGCCACGAATTTGTCATTGTTAAGTGGTATAAAAGGACACAGGCCATAAGTCCGTTTAAGACAGTAAAAAAAAACATTTTCAAGTACCTAGAGTGCACGCAGCATTAGTGAAAATTCAAAGAAATGTAATCGTTTGAGGGGAAATAAATGTTTCCTGAGCGGGAACCCGCCTCTCCCACACGCCCTCTCCTCACACTCCTCCATTGCCTCCGGGTGGTGTGTGGACAGTTGTACCTCTCCCGCAGGGCCCCCTCACACTCCTCCATTGCCTCCCGGTGGTGTGTGTGGACAGTTGTACCTCTCCCGCAGGACCCCCTCACACTCCTCCATTGCCTCCGGGTGGTGTGTGGACAGTTGTACGGGAAGCGGGTCTCGTGAACCCGAATTCGGCTGTACACGGATGGATAGGCTCGCCCCAGCGCCATCTGCGATGGGTCGACAATCCCGACGCGGCGGAGACACGCCCGTTGGATAGATGGCGGTGCTGGGCCCCGTGCCGCCCCCACACCACAGGAAATGTATACCGTAAAACAGACAACTGGATTTGCTTCATTTGGCGAAGCAAGACGTTTTCAATGCTAGAGAATATAATTATACAGAATAGTTTCGGACTATTCAACTAACGTAGCCGACAATAGCAGTTGAGAATTATTTACTTCTGTGATTTACAGGCCGATACCTAAAGAGGAAAGTCTCGGTTTTGAAAAAAACAATTGTCTGGTTCCCCAGATTTTACCGAATGCGTTCCCAGCCCGGGTGGTTTTTCATGTCTGCCAGCGACGCAATATTGTACGCCATGAGAAATGCATAGCTATAAAACTAGTCAAATAATGATGAACAATTATTTTGATATCTTCCATCCGGAAAATTTGTGGACAAAGTTGTTCAATATCACATTCCTGACGTCACTTTAATAGTGCGAAGGCGAATATTCATGCTCGCTGGCACTACCAGTATTTTGCTGCACTACGTAAGACATTGAAATGTGTTCCAGCTCAAATTATCCATACATTAAACAGCTCTGCACGTTACTTGGCCGTTGCTAGTATCCTTCAGATTCAAATGTCCCTTCACCTGCTCCTGCTGGATTTTCCCCATCTTCGGAGTCAACACCGACGCCTGGAATCACACCACTGCCTCCTGCTCACCCTCTAGTTCAGCTAGCGTGTCTCAAACTCTATTGCCCTTTCCTCATCGACTTGCGCCCTTCCAAACCTCGGAGAAAATGCAGCTCGTTTGTGAGCATTCCAACCACTCTGCCCGATAGAGAAGAGACGTAAATAATATAAAATTTGCGCGGTATGATTCAAAACTTGTCCTAGGCCATCAAGTGCCAGGAAAAAAACGTTCTTTCTTCAAGACAGGTCAGTTCATCTTTCCATTCGTTTACACCACCAGGAGTACCAATTAGAGCGGAAATAAATGTATATTTTGTTGTAGAAATTATATGTTGCAGAAAATGAAGAGTGGCAGAATGGCTACTGTCTCAACGTCACATACCTGAAGACTAACCTTGACGGAGGCGAAAACCTAGACAGAGACCTGGAACTGCTCCGGAGCGTTCAGCACCTCCTGAGCCCGGCACATGCAGCTTTCGAGAGGCGGGAAAGCTGAAGACGACGTGGAAACACCAGAGTGCAGAGAACCCGTGAATTAGTCAACTGTGCCAGGCCGTTTCACTTTTTAAAACGTCTTTGCGATACATTGTTTCAGCGTTTTTCCCGATGCTTTATTGAATTGTATTCGGTTGACACCAATTCACTGCAGCTGGTTCATATATAAGGTTATCAAAACTTGCCTAAATATTTCATATTTTCCAGTTCGACGATGGCTATATTTCCGTGCCAGCATTGGGTGTCATCAGTGCTATTAGCCCTTTATTTGGTGAGTGCGCTACTTTCATATGCAGAGTTTGACAGGGTCGGAACATTTTTTGGATCATTATATACAATTTTTTCGAATCTTGAGGTCGATCTGTGTGGCTGCAGTCATGGGGCAAATGCATCACGTCACAAACAGTGGCTGACCCTAGTGTGACGAAGTGACAGAATCCCGTGCTTTAGGCTGGGAAAGAAGCTATTGTTGCAAGCGGTGGGAGCATTGATATGCTGGAAACACAAATCTTTTGCTGTGCTGTTTTTTTAGATATTAAGATTTTATATGACACAAGTTCTTAGCCCCAGACCATTAAATAATGGAACCTCACACCACAAGGAGTGGAAGGAGCTTGAAGTAAAGCGGGTACCTGAAACAAAAAAAACGGCACAGAAGAGCAAACGTTTACGAAAGGGTACGGAAAAGTATCCAGAAAGAAGCCTTAATGTCTTACGACAAACCAACTGCAGCGTCATACGGCATCGCCAGCTCCACCCTGTTGGGAGGGTATATTGAGGATCAGGAAGTCCTTATTCAGCACTCCCGCTCGGGGTCTGAACCAGCGTGGAACCAGTTTTGAACCAGTTTTGAACCAGCGTGGAAGTGCAGCGCGCTACCACTGCGCCTCTGAATCCCGGAAAAATATATGGAAGGGCAGCCAGCCTCCTCAATGCAAGGCGCAAAACTACTGTCCACGAGGGAGGTTTTGTAACGTCCGTTCGACGCAAAATACCGGGCCACAGCACTCAATGTGACGGTGTCGTAGAAGAGGCGATTGTCACGGGAAAACATCTAAAAATCAAAACTATGCAAATGTAGTAACTAAACGTGGTTGAACAATTATCCGGAGCGAGATGTCTTAGGAAAACGGGGAGCACAGAAAAATACCAAATGAAAACCTTAAAAGATGATGATTGGTGTTTAGGGCACATTGCGGCTTAGGCTATATCAGCCCTTAAAAACTTCCAAACAGGCATTGGACAAACTCTGGGATATACTGAACACAATGGAAGAAATGTCAAAGAACATTTTTTTAATGACGCACAGAAAGCGGAAACACTTTTTCAGTATCGCCATAGCGCCAGGACTGCGGAACGCGACAATTTCTAGTGCCGGTGTCAGGAAGAAAAAATTCGTCCAAAAAAAAAAAAAACTGAAGAAGAGAAGGCACAGAAATCACACAAGTGGGAAGAAAATTTATCAGCAGGAGGATCAGGGCTGGAAGATGACAACGGTAGTCGAGGAGAGTCATGTCTAGATGTGACGGACGATAAGTCTCGCCCTGTGACTGAGCAGACTGTTGGCCGTGCTTTGACCATCACGGTCAACCCTTCTAAGAACATCCAAGACACCCTAACGTCACGGAAACGCCGATCGCCCTCGCATGTTCACCACCCAGGTCAGCTCCTATCGAAATATCCTGTTGTCTTCACGTTTACATTGGTCTGATTGAATACTTAATGCGTGAAAAAATTATTGACCTAACGATCAGTTCCTTGGTTTGCTTATCTTATTCAAGGTGCCTAATCCGGTCAGAAAACGCCCGTGCTAAAACGATTCCGTGTAAGTGGCCCTTGTCATTCCATTCAGCCGACAGGTACTGTTGGCACCAAATCTCGCGCAGCCGATGCTCACGGACGACAATCTCTAGGAGCAGTGGGTGCCGCGCCTAAGCACAAGCAGACCGGCACCTGCAAACGTCACTCGAGGATTATTCAAGATCCTTCTCTACGGCATTCTTAACTGGGACGGCGTCATCGTTGAAGAGATTTGCTGATGGTGAGGAATGATAGCTTGTACTTCTTAACACATTGAAATGTTCGTTCAAACTTTCACGTTTTTTACATTAGTGCAGTTAGTTCACTGGCTGAAGTGTTCGGGAACGCAACTCGGCAACTAGCATTAGATGCTAGCGTATTTGAGGAAAATACCAATGGAGCTTGCCTATCTAGCGTCCCTGGGTAATTTCAGTCCAATGTTGTCCGCTGCAAGATGAGTTGGGTGTGAAAGAGCACGGACTAGTGTTTCTTATATCTGACGCAGGTTCAGCACGAAGGCGAGCACTTGAACGTGCCGATGCCGATGCCGATGAACATGGTGATCGACGACGGCAGTTGGCAAGGCCAGGCGGAGGCCGCCGTGAAGGCCCTGGAAGACTGCAACCTGACGGTCAGTGTCATCGTTCTTTGCTTTGACACGAAGGCGACGAACACCAGACGGACCAGCGGGGCAGACAGGAGAGTATAGACTGCGCTAGGGTGACCCGTTCTGCTACCACCATGTCATCACATGATGATGAAACTGGTGGTAAAGCTTGCGCATTTTAATGCTTTTGGAGGAACGACAGATCCCAGCAACAAGAGCTTCGAGGAATTCGAACGAAGGTGAATACTTTGAGAATAGCCGGAGCCAATTCACCCAAAGCTTGTCAGCACAATATTCAGCCACATGGAGAGCCGCATCGTCCATTTCATCTATATTTGAATCATCTCGGCCATCGCTGTCACCCTCTCCTTGTAGCAGCTTCTTTTTCCCAAAAAATTATTTCTTGCCCTTTCCCGAATGACAAGCAGCTATGACACGACGCCGTTTAAGTGCCCAATGCGGAGCGTTTTCCTGTGGCCCAGCCCTTCGCGTCAAACAGATGTTGAAAAGCTGTCCGCTGAGCTTTAAGTTGCCTTTCACTTCTTGTGATAAGAGGTTCCAGTACTACTCAGAATGCTACTCAGAATAACGACAAAGTATGCAGGCACCAAAAAACTATTTCCTTAACAGCATGAAAATTAACATGCATTTAAGCATGCGGATGCGAGCACCCATAACTTAAAAACTTTCCACTGAAATGTTAGGTCAGATACTCCCATTTAACCTTGAAATAAGGTTTCCTGGCTTATTGCATGAGGTTGCTGATTTAAACTTTACTTTTCAACGTTCAACAGCAGAACTTGGCCTACCCCAAGCTCACCAGAGGTGGGACTTTTTGGGGAAAGCTGTTCCAGTCCGGGCCACGTTCCAATGGTCCCCACCGTTAGCGACCTGGGCGGCAGTAACCAGGGACTGCGGCGCGAGCTCGGCATCGGTCACGAGAACTGCCGGTTCACCAACCCTGCGGATGGCCACAGGTACCCGCCTCTGTGCGCGCGGACATTGTACCTCAAGCACTTGGTGAAAAGACCATGCTACTGCTAGTAAGATGAGGTGGTCGTTTTTTCGCGTGAAGGTCAGTGAAGGTAATACAACTATATTTTCTTTCAAACAACTGTCCATCGCTATTTCAAACATGTGACGCGGTGAAACTTCTACACCTTATTTGACCTATTTCATAATCTTCTTTCCTATTTTCTTAGTTTCGGATATTTCTTATATCTCATCATTCAACAATTCCTATATAATATCTCATAATTTTCTTATTTCCTGCTCAATGGCTTCTTAGTTGTATGCGGTGTAGTACATGGAACAGGTCATATTGGAGTAATTCTGTTTCATTGAAAATTGTGAGGTTAAAAATAGACAAACCCCATAAGATTATTCGTTTCACGTCATATTACCAGTTCACAAAATGTGTCTTTTGATTTTTCTTCGTTTTTTGAAAAAAACAAAAAGGCAAATAATGTAGTGTCCAAAGGGTGCATAAGACACTGAATATTTAATATCCAGGAAGACCTGGTGCCTGGCTGGCCCTCCACATCTGCTGAAGAGGCAACATACTGGATGGTGGAGTGAAGAGCAGCGGCGGCTGACATCTGGACCGAAGGCTGATGAGAGACGTCCTGGCGTCGACGGAACGTCAGAATTCAGACTCCTGCCCAAACTTCACCTGAAAACTCATGCGGAGACATTCAGCATGCCAATGGACGCCTCATTATCTGTCCCTTGTGAAACCCTTTAACCCTCGTGAGGTTGATGACTTACCTAGCAGTATCGGCTGACATTTGTTTAATTTCGGCTGACATTATTATCGGCTGACATTTGTTTAATAAAGTAAATGATCTAGAAGTGATTCTGTGAAAATGATTGACTTCCCATCATTACAAAAAAAAACATTATTCCTGGAAAGACAAGGCAGATAAATGCATACTTAGTCTTATGAAAATATTGAAGAAATCTATCACCAGTCCAACAGTGCTGAGTGTCCAGTTCCAGAACTTGATCCCTTACTTCGGATTCGACCGGGTGTTATAGCCCGGACGGGGTGGGAAAATATGGAAAATATACATATTTTCAAGATTGATTTTCTGCTGAAAATCAGTGTCTTATAACACCAAAGCAGCACGCGGAAGCTTTCTCACAGAAAAAGTGCTCGAAGTAAAAGGGAACATCAGCACTGAGCAAACCCCGACATCAAATCTTCTTTTGGCCTTGTATTTGACCACAGCACTTGCCTGAGCCCTTAATCCTATTTTAAATTCCTCAAGCAGACTCCTTTCTAGACCAGAAATGAACACTGGGAGTACCGTTCAGGTAGAAATATCACCCGAGTCGGGGTGTGTGGGGACCGCTGAGTCCCACTTGACTGCGAGTGCTAAGCTAATCCGGCACAGATGCACTGCATCGTTCGTATGAGTATGTATATGTGTATGTATGTATGTATAAGGGTAAAAACGATTTTATCACCCCAACATGAAGCAGATGGTTTTGTTTTGTGGCAAGTTTTGTCTCCTGGGGGTGCTATATATCGGCGTAATCAGATTATTTTTGCTGAGGGCCCTCAACCATGGTGCGGCCGTCATTTGAAACATTTGAATGTCACGTATGATCTAATTAGCTGTCAGGTGAGCAGGCTCTCGCGGCAGAAGATGCTTTCCAGCTGTTCAGCCGGACCGCGGCCGAGGCTATCCAGCACTACCTACCAGACCGCAGCGTAGACGCCCGGATCGTGCGCTTTTTTACGACGGATTCGACGTCCTGAACGCAGGCCATGGCAGTAACAGCATGCCACTAAGCCGTAGCTACATCAGATTGGCGGAGCCGGAGAACACTAACCGTCATGATGGAAGAAGCCACCACCATGAGAGTAGGTAGGCACATGAGCATGCTGGCGTTCCAGGAAGGGATCCCGGCCGTTCTTCTTTCTGATATGCAGGCACAGTTTGGCCCGGAGACCTACCCCATAACAGGAAACATGACACAGAACCACCTGGGGAGTTTGGGGTGCTGCGGGGCAGAAATAAGTGCGACACCAATCCCACAGTCCAATGTCGGATAAAATTATATTTTCGTTCAAATAAATGTCCATGGTGACTTCAAACATGTGACGTAGTGCAGCTTCTACGCCGGATTTGACCTACTTTGTATTCCTTTTTCCTATTTTCGGATAAACTTGATAATTCATCATTCAACAGTCCTATATAATGCTTCATGTGTTTCTAATTTGCTGCTCAACGGCTTTTTCGTGTTATGGAGTGTAGTACATGGAATAGGTCATATTGCAGTCATCTTGCTTTCATTTAAAATTTGTGAGGTTAAAAATAGGCCTAAGCCCCATAAGATTATTCGATTCAGGTCACAGAAACAGTTCACAAAATGTGCGTCCTTTGCTTTTTCTTCGTGCTTAAAAAAGCAAAAGGCAAATAATGTTGTTTCCAAATGGTGCTTAAGACATCCAATATTTCCCATCCGTTTAGGACGATCTGGTGCCTGGTTGACCCTTCATACCTGCTAAAAAGGTTAAGAAACAACATCCTGGATGGTGGAGTGAAGAGCAGGGGCGTCGGACATCTGGACCGATCGCTTATGAGAGACGTCCTGCCATCAACGGAACGTCAGAATTCAGAGTCCTGCCCAAACTCCACCTGAAAACTCATGTGGAGGCATTCAGCATGCCAATGGGCGCCTCATTATCTGTCCCTTTGTGAGGTTGATGAGTTACATTGCAGTATCGGCTGACATTTTTTCGCAGTTGAATAAAGTAAATGGTCTAGAAGTGATTCTGTGAAAATGATTGCCTTCCCATCATCACAAGAAAACATTATTCCTGGAAAGATAAGGCGGGTAAATGCATACTTATCATATGAAAATATCGAAGAAATCTCATCACCGGTCCGACAGTGCTGAGTGTCCAGTTTTAGTACTTTATCCCTTACTTCGTATTCGATCGGGAGTAACAGCCCCGACAGGGCGGGAAAATATCGAAAATATACACATTTTTTAAGATTGATTTTCTGCTGAAAATCAGTGTCTTATAACACCAAAGCAGCACCCGGAAGCTTTCTCACAGAAATAGTGCTCGAAAGTAAAAGGGAACATCAGCACTGAGCAAACCCCCGACATCAAATCTTCTTTTGGCCTTGTATTTGACCACAGCATTTGCCTGAGCCCTTAATCCTGTTTTAAATTCCTCAAGCAGACTCCTTTCTAGACCAGAAATGAACACTGGGAGTACCGTTCAGGTAGAAATATCACCCGAGTCGGGGTGGGTGGGGACCTCTGAGTCCCTCTTTAGTGCGAGTGCTAAGCAATCCGGCACAGATGCACTGCATCGTTCGTATGAGTATGTATATGTGTATGTATGTATGTGTATAAGAGTAAACACGATTGTATCATCCCAACATCAAGCAGATGGTTGTGTTTTGTGGCAAGTTTTGTCTCCTGGGGGTGCTATATATCGGCGTAATCAGATTATTTTTGCTGAGAGTCCCCACCCATGGTGCAGCAGTCATTTGAAACATTTGAATGTGACGTATGATCTAATTACGCTGTCACGTAAGTGGGCTCTCGCGGCAGAAGATGCTTTCCAGCTGCTCAGCCGGACCGCGACCGTGGCTATCCAGCGCTACCTACCAGACCGCAGCGTAGACGCCCGGATCGTACGCCTTTAACGACGGATTCGACGTGCTGAACGCAGACCATCGCAGGAACAGCAAGCCACTAAGCCGTGGCTACATCAGCTCAGCGGAACAGGAGAACTCTTACCGTCATGATGGAAGAAGCCACCACCATGAGAGTAGGTAGGCACATGAGCATGCTGGCGTTCCAGGAAGGGATCCCGGCCGTCCTCCTTTCTGATATGCAGGCACAGTTTGGCCCGGAGACCTACCCCATAACAAGAAACATGACACAGGACCACCTGGGGAGTTTGGGGTGCTGTGGGGCGGAGATAAGTGCAAAACCAGTCCCACAGTCATGGAAGCACGCTTACATCAACGGCTACTGATCCTCCTGTTCTCCGTCCAGAGCGGACCCTCTCCAGCGAGAAGGTGAGAATGAAGTGTCCGACAGTACTCAGGCGGACTCAGATGCTGTCACCTCTGAAGATCAGAAGGACCTGATTGCGATAGTGGATGAGGTAGCGCAAGAGACGGAAGATATCGTCGCGGAGGATATAAATGATAGCCTCCAAACGGTATCAGCGCTTAGCTTTGAGAGCAGCAGAGTGGCGCGATGTGGAGACTGGTGTACCGGCCATGGATAGGGCGATGACGCAAGCACGCGAGGGCGCTACGTCGCGCAGCGGCAGCCACATGGTCCTGCTCTCGGAGCTGCTGGTACAGCGCCAGAGGGTGCCCCGACGAAGGCGCTATGGACGTCCCTCCTCAGCCTCGCAAGTCTAACTACCGACACCAGCTTTCGTTGTTTGTAATTTGAGTTTAAGGGCGCGCCATACGTTTGAGGCAACAGATTCGGTGTTTTGTGCACACCACGAAGGGCATAAGTATGGACTGAGGCCTGAGGAGAGATTCCTTTCAAAAGTTCGAGAAGCTCCTGTTAGAGAAGTTTTCTCACATTAGCCCGAAGACCCTTAAGGGGTTTCCATGAATCTGTACCTTTGTTCGGATACGCTGCGTGAACCCAGGCGTAAAGGCCAAAGTCCCTGGCCAGGCGGGCTCGGTGGGAGAGAAAGAACATCTCAGATTAAGCGTTGATAAACGCGAGTGCACAGGCAGAATCCCTGGTCAGGCGCGCTCGGTGGAAGAGAAAGAACACCTCATTAAGCGTTGATGAACTCAGGCGTAAAGGCAAAGTCCCTGGCTAGCCACGCTCGGTAGAAGAGAAAGAATACCTCAGATTAAGCGTTGAAAGTGTTAGAGATGGTGGGTTTGGGGCTGGAAGGTTTATGCGAAGTAGGTAGAATCAGCCCCTCCAACAGCAAGCGTAGATCACCGGATGTGACGTTAACCTTGTAGCATGTAACATGGGAAAATTGAATGATTAAATATAAAAAATTGCATAAAGAGGCTCAGAATCCAAGGTGGAATGCTAGTGTATTGAATTTGGGATAAACATGATTGCCTCGTATTATCACAAATTCGTAAGCGGGCACTGCCATAAGCAGCAGTTTTACACGGTCCAACGGTGAAGGAATTCCTCCACGCCCATGTAACGTCACTCGGGCGTGGGGATCCTTGAACGTACCTTAAAGTAAAGGTATCTTGGGTAGAATATTACACTTTGTGCAGTGAAACAAACGGTGTCTGCTTGACGAGTAAATGCCCGGTGAAGCACTGGCTATGCCAGCTGCCCAGCGATGTCCTCGATGGGCGGACTGATCTAATCTGCATATGCGGATCGCATTTTTACAGCGGGTCAGGCCCGTGTGGTAGTCCCGTACATCAGCAAGTTAGCGCGATACAATGCGCGCGACAAAGCTGCTCCCGCCGTTGCGTTGATGTCCATGATCTTCTCACTTCCGGTCGCTCCCTCTCTACATGGGCGCGACAAACTCATCGGCTGAACGCTGAAGCTCTCCGACGGGTTATGTACCAGCAATGGTGACAAATGAGAGTGCTGTATTTTTATGAGACAATATGTTCATACCAAGCTTACGAATTTACCCTCTGCGACGTCGCAGCGTGAGATAGACCGACGGCCGGTGGTTTGGGTGCGATTTGCAGTGACCTGACTTGACCTGACCGCGGAAGTTCGTCATTAAGACCGCAACTTGTTTTAAAGTGTGCGGTATAATCTTCTCGCGCAATGTCCTTACCTGAGCTGTGTTCTCGCTACATTTACCGCCACCGCATCAGCCGTAACCTCACATACATTGTTGTAAATTCGCATACAATGTTTCCCCTGCCATCCACAGCGCCCGGCACTGAGGTAAACAGTGAGGTGATGCCAGGCCCTGGAATCCCAGGTTGGTTGAAACATTCTTAGTATCCTTGTAGTAAAATCTTGTTTTTTGTATCCACTTAATATTGAAACAGCCCCATACATATTTGGGTAAAAGTAAAACGTGTGTGATAGAATGGGTTTGAACAGATAATCAAAGAGCGATGGAATATATTTGTTCTCACTATTATACCTTTGAAGCTTCAGACGGCGGCCCCAGAGCTGCAGTTTAGAGACGCTGATGTTCGATACGAGGGCGGAGGGCATGGCTCCTGCCACGTTCCACGAGGTTCGCTGTTTCGGCGACGACAGTGTTAAGCCCACTTGGCTCGTCTTGTGTTCATTGGTGGAATTGTAAATAGTAAACGCATGAAGTTTCAAGCACCTCATTTGATTTTTAGCCCCCCTCAGCTCTGAAAATATCTACCAACCTCAAAGGTTACAGTTAATTTTCTTATTGGGTGTTGCAGGACGGAGTGTTTAGAAAAACATAAACGGCAGGTAGATACTTGATGCGCAACAACTTAGCGCACGGCCTCATTAAAGCTCAGTGATGCGAAGAGCTCCACAAAACCTCATCACATCTCTGTGAACACAAAACGGCATCTTCCCGGCACTAACCGTCGTTAGACTAGTTTTGGGTTCATGAAACCAATGACACAGAGCCCTGTTCCGCTGTCGACGTGTTGTCGCAGGACCTCTAACCCTCCTCCAAAGTAGCATCAGCGCCATAATCGCGTCTTGTTTGTGCTAAGCAAAGGACTTAACTTTACACCATTAAAAATATTAGGCTGCCACTTCGAGCACTTACTATTTTCATCAGCGCAAACAGAGCCATCAGCCCGTAAACCTCTAAACTGTTCCCGGGGAGAGGCTACAATCCTGTGACGTAGGCCAACGCGGCCCGCTGATTGGTGCTACAAACGGCGACAGCAAGGGCCAAGTTATTCACCGACGATGATTTGTTCTAAAGTCTTAGACCTTTACAATCCTGGTCGATTTATTCAGGCAACTACCGGGGTAAAATAAGGAACTCATCCTTATGACTTTGGGGGGAGGGGTGGGCTTCTCGCTGTATGAAGCAGGGACCATTGCGTAATGAAAACAGACAGCCCAATTAGCAAGCTAACAAGGAACCATAAAAACGACGGAGGTACCTCCTGCTTGACGTCGGGGTTCTTATAAATGAAACCATGCCATATGCAAGCCTATGCATTGCTAACCCTCGCCCCACCGGGGCCATCGATCCGGTTTTCCCGGATAGCGAAAAAAAGGACGCAGGACCGCGGTTGAGGGCACTATCTCTCACCCCATAATTTTCCCACTATCCCTGAAATTTTTTACCCCGGGTCACCCAAGGTCAGGTCACCAGGCGAGGTCAACCAAGGTCACCTCACTTCAACTTTTGAGCTCTATGTATAAGAGCTACGTTTCTCAGTCGATAGATTTGAAACTTCCTACACTTTATGAACGCGCCAGGGTCTATAAGGTGTATATCCGGGATTTTTTTATTTCGTGACCAAAGGCCAGGTCATGAGGTGACCTCTCCCATTGAAAAAGCATAGTAAAAAACTGTCTTATGATCTAAAAGCCACAAAAAACGATTTAAAATGCTCGGCTTGCTCAGAAAAGCGTTCTTGGACACCCTTTCACGGATCCCAGGGGTCATATTTTCCCTTTGACCTCTCCGAGGTCATCCAAGGTCACCAGGGGGTCAAAAACTACTATCTTAGGCAATAAGCTTTTGACCTATTTAACCTAGAGCGCTGAATCAAACACCATCGTATATGTCTCATCACTGGCTTTCATTGGATATACGTCAATGTCACTTTATGACCTTTGGTGAACTCAGGTCATATGAGGTCACGAGGTGACCTCTGGAGGTCAAACAGCTGGCGGGAGGTCATTACGTTCCACATAGTGGGAAAAGTTCTGGCATTTTCCTATCCAATCAAGTTTACCAGATCTCAATAGCTGTAATGGCATAAGAATTATTCCCAGTTTGCTTAACACGCGCCCCGCTGGGGTCCCTTGCATGACGCGCCCCGCTGGGGGGGGGCGTTTTTGCCTCCCCCTCCGTATCTCGTTCCCCACGAAAGCTAAAGGAAAATTACGGGCGGCGTTTGAAAGCTCTTGACAAGACGAACATATTTTATAAGGAGAATTTGTATGTCAGGTCAATATTGAGGTCATCATAGGTCAAAAAAGGTTCCATAGGCTTACCACAGAACAGTGTACGTTTCCCTCTCTAGATCCGCCCTCAGGGGAGCTAGAGCAAATCTTTATACATCATTGGATTCCTCTCATCGCGGCAAACCGAATGATGTATAATATGGCCTTGCTAGGTCAAATAGTCAAAATGACCTGACCTGACCTTGGTCAGGGTCACAGAGTGACCTGGTATGGTCATGTTGCATATCAATCGACTCCCCGTGACAATATAAGCACAATGCAAGCAAAATGGGAGCTTTATCTCAATTCAGTGAGAAGTTATTGGCAAAACAATCATCTCTGCTCCCGTGACCTGATATGACCTTTGAGAGGTCAGATGCTCAAAAAATCAACTTTATGGTCAAGATGGTGGTAAGGATAGACAGTTTGAGGATTTTCACCTTTATCTATCCAGTATTTACTAAAAACAAGTCCATTCTATTTTTCCACCATAGACTTATAATGGGGTGACCAAAAAATTGACCCCACCTTAGGTCTGCAATATCAAAATTCCGAGATAGCAGATTTGTAGACCCCAATGACCTTGTCATATTGTGGAAGTTTCAAACTGATTGGTTTGCTAATGTTCCCTGGGCGGTGCTTCAAACTCGTAATTTTAGGTTTTGAGGTCGAGTCACTTGACCCTGAATAGCTCCTTGACCTGATATGACCTTAACTCAAAAAATTTTTCAGATGTGTAAAATTGATCAGGGATAAGGTACTGTAAGTTTCGTTGTTCTGCGTCTCTTCGTTTTTGAGCTATCTGGGAAAAAACCAGGAAGCGGTGAACTTCGCCCCCTCAGCGGGGCGCGTGTTAAGCATTGCATATTTTAGTGAAAATAGCCTATCGTGACCAAACTTGACCTCTGGAGGTCAAACCATTGACCTGAGCGCTTAAACATGCTAAGTAATTTCTTACTGAATTAACGCAAGCCTTCTAATGCACTTTGCAGATTTGCGCTAACCCCCATATTTTCGTAGTTAGAGGGGGCCATCGATGCCCCCGGTGGGGCGAAAGTGGCGCCGGACCCCAGGTGGGGCGCGGATGAAGTCGTAGCGGCATCGGTGAGATGTATGTACGTTCAAGTTCACATACACTGCTATTCGATGTTGTCAAGTACCAGCAGCGTGAGAAGACCGACACCTGCTCGGGTTATCTGCGTGAGAAAACTGATAGGAAATGGCCGAATGCACCACCGTACTTCTCAGCCGAGAAGCCACAGTAACTGTCACACTGGAGTCGTGTCTATCCCATCATCACGGGCAGCCACTGTCCAGTGGCTTCAATCCTTACGCCTAATTCAGCTCCAGTTACTCTGGGTCTATAACAACATGATTCGCCATTTATTGTTAACATTTCTTGTGGCAGCAGCCTCAGCACTTGTCGAAGATTCAGAATGGAAAGCTTTTACACAACAATATAAAAAGTTTTACGCGAGTAAGGCCGAAGAACTGCACCGTCGCCAAGTTTTCAGCGACAACCTGGCCATTATCGATCGTCACATGCGGGAGTACACCGAAGGGAAACACTCGTACACCCTGGGTGTCAACCAGTTCTGCGACTTGACCGCTGACGAGTGGAGGCAGCTCCGAAGCCGACGCTCCCCTCGGCGGCCCCGGGCAGCTCTGAGACATCAGGCTTCGGGTGACCCAGCTCCTGCCAGCAGAGACTGGCGCGACTCGGGCGCTGTCACCCCGGTGGGAAACGAGGGCCAGTGTGGCTCCTGCTGGGCCTTCTCCACCACGGGCACGCTGGAGGGCATGTGGAAACTAGCCGGCCACCAACTGGTCAAGCTCTCCGAGCAACAGCTCATGGACTGCAGCAGGTCCTACGGCAACTACGGCTGCAGCGGAGGTTGGATGGACAGCTCCTACAAGTACATCCGCGATGTCGGCGGTCTCTCCTCGGCAGCACAGTTTCCCTACCGTGGGGTCAACGTTTACGATAACCCGGCGTGCGACAACTTCACGGCAGCGTCCACCCCTCTCTTCATGGGTGGACGTGAGGAAGGGCAGTGAGAAGGACATGCAGGACGCGGTCGGCAACGTCGGCCCCGTCGCCATGGCGTGGGACGCCACCAGCTACAAATTCCAGATGTACAAAAGTGGGGTGTTCGATGACCCGAACTGCGGCACCAACGGCGGGCACTCTGGCATTCTCATTGGTTACGGAACCACCGATGATGGAAAAGATTACTGGTTGGTGAAGAACGTGTGGGGCGAGGAATGGGGTGAGAAGGGGTACATCCGCATGAGCAGGAATAAGAATAACCAGTGCGGCATTGCCGATACAGCTTCCTATGTCGTTGTCTAGGCGATGCACTCCGGCACACCTTGTGGTACGCCGGCTCAGCAATTGAAAATACACTGGGATTATAGGTTGACATGGTGTATGCTAGCTCATCATCCTGGGGGTACCAACAATAGATTAATAATAGCCCCAGTGGTGGTGTTTGAACACCCCCCACGGATTTTTCTGTTGCAACCGAAAAACGGCGGAGTGAAGTGCCTTGTAGCTTCTGCATTATGATTCTGCACTTTTCAGAAAATGGTAAGCTTGGATCATCTCAGGTCAGGTCGCCAGGCCGAATCAAGTGACACCTTAAAAAATTTCAAGTGGCAAGAGTGAAAGCAGGTTTAATATATCGTCTAATATTCAAATATAATTTTGGGGATTTGCGACGCACCTACTGCTAATACCATATGACGTCGAAGGGGAAAGTGGAATTTACTGGGCTTGTTTACTGCGGCAGGGCGCCAAATGTTACGTCTGGGTGGGCTCGAACCCACGATACCCTGCACATATAGACTGTAATAAGCCGAGCCGAGTGCGTGCGCTAACCGACTGCACAACCCAGACCCCTGATATCCAGATAACATAATTGGCCGACCGCCCCATTAGCTTAATTGCGTGCCCCGGCTATACATCGGACACGTCTGGAGGCCAAAATGCTGTAGGAAAGGATGGCTGAATGTGGGTGCGTTTTGAAGGAAGTCAGTGTGGGGTGACAATGAACATGCGACTGGAACTGAGCTACTGGTGAATGCTTGGGACATATTTGGGAATACAAAGGTGGTGTTGATGGTAAATACGCCAGTAGTTTTTTTTATCCAAAATAAAAGCCGAAATGAGGCGTCGCGTTTTTAACTTCACGGTAATCATGACACCTGAAGAGTAAATTTAAATAAAATTGTTACGAAAAAGATATGTCAGCATCACCACATTAGCAACACACACTTTCAACCCGCCGGCACTTTTACTGCAAGGGACCAAATACACAACATACCACAGAACACGCAAAAACTTCGAAAACAACAATAGCACTATAATGATCAGGTTCACAAAAATATACACCAAACATCGCCATAATGCTCGCTTGGCCTTAGGGCCTGTTGAATGCCAGATGTGTATTTTGTTTGTGAACCAAACAACACCCCATAGAGTGAACAGCAATAGTTTATTGCCGTGTATTCTATGGTAAGATATTTATTTTACCCCTCACAGATGGCCAAATTCAGCTGGGCGAGCATGTTGCGAATGTAGGGAAGGCCGACAGATATATTTTTGTTTCAACTTGGTGTAAATGTACTCTCCAGGTCGGATAAAAAACGTGACATTGAAACGCATCGTCCCATTGCAGTCCGTAAGCTGACGGATGGGGCGTGGTTAATCTCAGCAGTCTTAGACACTTCATGTTTCTGATGACAATGGGCTGTGGGCAATCTCAGCAACCCCACAGGTCAAGCCTGGGATCTGTAAACTTCGTTGTGACACAACACGTTATTTCATGTTGAACTCCGCATTTTCAATCGGGATTCTATTGCGAATTAACACAGCAGGTTTTCAGCTATGTCAGACCTAGAACTAACACAAACTTCCCTAATGACCCAGAACAGCTTCAGAATTACATCTCTGACGACGTCATCGGCACTGGACAACCTTTTTCGAGCTGCTGACAGTGTTGGCCTGTCACAACCATTCGTTTTCAAATACTATGATTCCCAGTTCCACCGTTACATCTTACCAAACAACCTACTAGACCTCTAAGAACGGGAAACTGCGCGTGAGCTTCGCCCTAAGCCCGCATCTGCCTTCAAGCTGCTCCAAACGCTACACCCTGCCTTGTAAACCAACTTCAGGAGGACAATTCCAACTTCACTCAATTGCGTGACTGACAAGTCACGACTCGAGTCTTAACCCTCGCGTTAGTCTGTCAATCCACCCTTCCCGCCGCTTTGTCCAGTTTCTTTCAGGCAGTGATCATTGAGAGCCGAGAATATGTTCCAGTCAGAGTTGACTCTGATCAGATGAGTTGGACTCAACGCCGACTCAATACTAATTTCCAGAATCTAACTCAACGCCAATCCGGGATTAAGTGTGTTAGACCTTATAAAATAAAAAAAGAATCTGGCCCCTCATTTTTGTTAATCACCCACATAGGTCACGAAATCTGAGTTCATTCTTATGACCATTGAGTCACCATATAATAACCAATATGGCTGACCCCTTCTCCCCTTTACCGCCGTCGTCTTACATTTGGTAATTGTTGAGGATATTGCTGCGAGAAGTGACCCCGTCACGCGGCAGGTGGCGCTGGCAGCCCAGCCCAGTACGAGTTATAGGTGGCGCTGAAAGCCCAGTCCAGCACCGCTGGATTGGGGTGCCACTCATAATCTGTGTCGCTGCTACTATAATCTTTTTCCCCACTGCTACTGTAGTATCTTTGCCAGTGTAATGTTTTCTAAATGAACGCTCTATTTCTTGTGCAAAAAGATGCCTCATGTAAAGCTGATCCACCAAAGTATTTAGCTTATCTAATATTGCACGGATTGCCACTCATTTCGGGTTTTCCGCCTACTTCTGACAAAGCGGGGTGAGGTTTGATCATTGTAAAGGTTCGAACCCCACCCCGTCGGCTTCAGACATCTTTGGATGACAACCAGGTGAGATTTACTTGGAAAGAAATGTGACACCGGGGCTGAAGCCTGAGCTCTGCTTTGGCATGCCACCTGAGTATATTTGGGATGTCCTTGGGGTCATCAAAAGAATATATCTCTGACCTGACGTGGCTTTGAATGACCTCTGTTGTGTATGATCCATATTAACACGCGCATTGACGGGAATCTGGGCCACCTTCGTATTCACGGGGTGGGGTGGTGGGGGTGGCGGTTACCCGCCCCTCTAAGATCTCGAGAACCACGATAGATAGCGTAAAACGGTAAACAGCGTTAGATAGCCCATTTGAATCTATCGGAAAAATATTTGAACCAATTTTTTGTCAGGTCACATTTAAAGGGAATGAGGCACCTTGGTCTGAATCCCGGAATTTCGTATAATATGTAGTATCTTTAGCCGAAAATCATGAAAATATGCATGATTTTTTCTGAAAAATGTACACTACACTCAATATTTCGATATTTAAAATGTTCCTCTATGGTAAGAAATAAATATCTGCCTGTGCATGACGTCATGATCTGGCAACTACTACCATATTCAATGGGCTTGGATGGGCTGACTACTCACCGTGACGTGAGCATGTCGTCACGCCAACAGCAGACAACTGCAGCCGGCTCCTTGGGTACATTTTGGGTACATTAAGTTTTTAGCTTTTTTCTACGGAAATTACGATTTCAAAGACAAGTGATTGTTGAGTGCCGGGCTTTCCGGCATGCTCTACAATTTGGCTCTCAATTAAAATCACGTCAGAAAGATGTCAGATTCCTTTTAAGGAGAGATCAAGGCATGCCACCATAAGGATAATATGCAGACGAAGGTTTTCAATCATTACACCTGAAATAGTAAAGATAAAGAACAATAATTTAAATCATTAGAATCTTCACTACAAGCCGAATCGAATCATGTATAATATGACCTTGCTCGGTCAGATCAGATCCAAACTAAAATTTGACCTGACCTGAGGTCAAGTCAGGGTCAAATTAGGTCAAAATACATATCATTACAACTGCAAGGATGAGACAAACCTAATGCCGTTAAAATAAACGCTCTACAACCATCCATTTCCAAGTTATTCAGCTTAAACCTTTTTCCTATGCATTTCCAATGGAGAGGTTATGGCTTGTACCTGACCTTAGGTCATCGATAAAAAATATCACAATATATTTTGGAGAACTCGGTGGGCCTATTATGTGTTGAGTTTTATTGGGATGGGTTCACCCAGTTCTGACTTATGCTATCTCAGACTTTTCTTTAGGTCAGGCCAATTGACATGCACTGGTGGTCGGACCTGAGATGACCCGCAATTAACATTTTGCTGATAGCTGTAAAAATGACCAGAGAAAAGGTAAATCGAGTACAGCGGCGTAGCTAGATCCGTGCTCTGCCAGATACCGATACGGGCAGCAGGGCCATCGGTGCAGCCTCATCAGTCGGCTTTACCGGCCGAGGCGTAAGAAAGCGTGTTACGGACCGAATATCCAACATAGCTGCACCATGTGTACTAATCAGTCGAGCAATAAGATCAGCCGCCGATCATCCGGAAGATTTACGGTGCAGCCCGACCGGAGGATCAAGCCCACCCGGCAACAGGATTCGGCGTCCTGCTCCAGCTTAGCCTCGCTGTCCCCCTTGAACGCCGTCCGTACCTATAACCTAGAAGCTGGTGCACTAGTAAAACCCACGCAAAAATTAATGATATTAATAAAGAAAAATACAGCTAAATAGGTGTCGGAGACTCGGATTCGCAGCTGTGGCATATCTAGGCAACGCCATCTGCAATTGAGCATTGTCTCTTCCTCGTTTAGCATTCGTTTTAAAGGTAAGTCTGTGATAATATTCTACTATCTCTTCCTGTTTCTGCCCTTCTTCCGTGCAGAAGATGCTGCCCCATGACTGACTACGTTTTCAGGCGAAAGTTGGGGACGTTGAAGTTTTACCCGCTCGCTGTTACTTCACCGTGTGTGGGCCCGGCGCCTAGTGCGTACAAAGCTTGGGAGTGGGCCCGACTGTGGCTCATGTACTGAGCGTGGGCCCGCCAACTACTGCTCCTACCTCGTTGTGTTCTGACTTGTCACGCCTCAACGGAACCAGACGAAACCAAGTATCAAGTATCAATTACCAAGCATCAACCAAGTGCCAAGAGCTAGTATCTCGTGCATGGAAATCTCATCATTTTGGATACAGTATTTCCTACAGCGTTAACAGACTGCTACCAGTACTACCCTCTCCGCAGACGTGAGTGACCCCACCTGTTTCATGATTGGTGTGCCACAATTTGATGTCGCTTTTATATCGTCGTTACACAAGTTCCATTAGCATCCCACACATTTTCCATTTTCGACTGAAAGTTTCTCGTTTGCCTCTCAAAGCTTACGTCGGCATTGGGAAGGCCGGGGTAAATATTATGTTCACACTTACGGCTTTGGTGCCGCAACAAACTGTCTCGTGAAACGCACGTGCAAAAATGTCCCGTTTTCGATAACTGCCAATATATGTGTATCCAAAGTACTATCGGACAGTGAAGCATTCCCTGTTCAGTAAATCACATTTTGGACTAGAGTCCACTAGAGTAAATTAAAAATAATAATTTGGCTTTGGTACGGAGTTCCCGTGTTTTCGCGCCTGCAGTCTTGCACAATGTCTGCGAATTAGTTATCTGCCACCGATTCGCGAGCTGAAGCTGGACGCGTGCGCTAACCGTCTGCGCCACCCACACCCATTTGCACCCTTTTAATTACTTAATACTCTTTCATAAGGTACTATTTTCTGCTTCAGTTTCATCCCGCGGGTTTACAAAAAGAGCAACGTCATAATGAGGTTTATCATGTAGTGAGGCTATTATCAGTACATGATGTGGCAGACAAGCGTGAAAAAGGCAGAACAAATATACATGCGTATGTTTTGCAGTCTTACATACAACCAAGCCACAGCGACAGCCTATAACATAGATCTCAAAACTGCCAGCACCCTTGGTTCTGGGAGTGAACATATGGCTGGAATGGAGCGGACGCCTTCATGAAGAAGAACCCGGACTTCATCAAGAGGAACCCGGACGCCAGAGGGATCCTTGGCCCATGCGGCAGTATTAAAAAAAGCACAATGAGACAGAATCCTTTTAACCTCGACTAGGTTAAGTTTTAACCATTTTAACTTCGTGGAGGGGGACACTAGAAATCTAGAATTTTTAACGCATTCACAATATGTAAAGAGCGGAAGTTTCCAGTTGCCGGCACCCTTACGGGTCAGCGGCACCTGTACTGCTCACCTGACCCGAGATGACGTAACCTTAAAATTTTGAAAGAAGTTGTAAAAATGAATAGAAAAAAGTATACCAAGTACGGCGGCGCTAGGCATAGTCTAGCGCCGCCGTTTTTTGGTATACCTTCATGCTGGGTGACCTTGACATATAATCCCGTTCACATGGCGTTAAACCGTCCCCAGCCGGTCTCCGGTACAGGCGAGCTGGTGCGACTGCGCGATTGCGGCGATCTCAAAATCGAAGTTTTTGCTTCGAAAGCCTGTAATTAATGTATCGGTGAGTGGCCAGCATGCGATCGGTCCACAATCGGCACAAAGCTACCTCCTCACGGCGATCAGGGGCAGCGAGGATGGTCACTCGCTGATCTGAGCTTCAACTGTCGTCCACTTGTTATTTGTAAGCTCATACCATTGTTGTTTGCCGTACGCTGCCCGCGAAGGTGAGCAGATATGCAGGAGGAAATATATCAGGGTTTCGTTGCGTACGCCTTGCAAAACCTTCGGGAAGTCTCATCATATAACGCTCATGTCATTCAGCTGAGGCCTTTGATAAATTCTTCCCGAAAAGGTTCTATTTGCTCTAAAAAGTCCGGTCTGTAGCAAAATAAGATGTCTGCATCTGCCACTGTAGGACCTGCACCCGCTGCTTTAAAGCTGCTGCGTCCGCCACTGTAGGGCCACTGCGTCCGCCCCTATAAGATTGTTGCGTCCGCTGCAATAAGGCTGCTGCCTCCACCACTATAGGGCCACTGCGTTGCCTTTATAAGATTGTTGTCCACCCCTATAAGATTGTTGCGTCCGCTGCTATAAGGTTGCTGCCTCAACCACGATAGGGCCACTGCGTCCGCCCCTATAAGACTGTTGTGTCCGCTGCTATAAGGCTGCTGCCTCCACCACTATAGGGTCACTGCGTCCGCCCCTATAAGATTGTTGCGTCCGCTGTATAAAGCTGCTGCCTCCAACACTATAGGGCCACTGCATCCGCCCCTATAAGATTGTTGTGTCCGCTGCTATAAGGCTGCTGCCTCCACCACTATAGGTCACTGCGTCCGCCCCTATAAGATTGTTGTGTCCGATGCTATACGGCTGCTGCCTCCACCACTATAGGGCCACTGCATCCGCCCCTATAAGGTTGTGGCGTCCGCTGTTATAAGGCTGCTGCCTCCACCACTATAGGGCCACTGCGTCCGCCCCTATAAGATTGTTGTATCCGCTGCTATAAGGCTGCTGCCTCCACCACTATAGGGTCACTGCGTCCGCCCCTATAAGATTGTTGTATCCGCTGCCATAAGGCTGCTGCCTCCACCACTATAGGTCACTGCGTCCGCCCCCTATAAGATTGTTGTATCCGCTGCTATAAGGCTGCTGCCTCCACCACTATAGGGTCACTGCGTCCGCCCCTATAAGATTGTTGTGTCCGCTGCTATAAGGCTGCTGCCTCCACCACTATAGGCCACTGCGTCCGCCCCTATAAGATTGTTGTGTCCGCTGCTATAAGGCTGCTGCCTCCACCACTATAGGGTCACTGCATCCGCCCCTATAAGATTGTTGTGTCCGCTGCTATAAGGCTGCTGCCTCCACCACTACAGGGTCACTGCGTCCGCCCTATAAAATTGTTGTGTCCGCTGCTATAGGCTGCTGCCTCCACCACTATAGGGTCACTGCGTCCGCCCCTATAAGATTGTTGTGTCCGATGCTATAAGGCTGCTGCCTCCACCACTATAGGGCCACTGCATCCGCCCCTATAAGGTTGTTGCGTCCGCTGTTATAAGGCTGCTGCCTCCACCACTATAGGCCACTGCGTCCGCCCCTATAAGATTGTTGTCCGCCCCTATAAGATTGTTGTATCCGCTGTTATAAGGCTGCTGCGTCGGCTGCAACATCCAGTGATATCTGAATACGTTTTATCGTATTCAGACATGACTTGGTATCCATCACCGTGCTAGGTATTTGCCTTGTCTGGCAGAGGCAGGTTAAATGCAAATCTATTCACAGCTTGGATGATGCTCACCGTCGGTGGAAGTAACGTATTTAGTGTCGTCACTAGCTTCCATGAAACATAGAGCCTTACCAAAGCAATGAATTCCGAAGTAAATCAAGACTGATGCAAAAGATGGAGGTGAACAATTTCTTCTCACTGCATCGGTGATGAAAGAGCACCCCACTCCGAGCTCAGTCCCAGTCTGGGCAAAACGATGCATGATTGGCAGACGCAGCTGCTAATCATGATTAGCATACTGCGCGATGTGTTCGAGAACTAGGTGCTAACTTCTGACAGGATCGTATCAGTCCTGATTTTCCCTGCAAGAGTGGTGTCAGTTTTTGGGGACTA